>CM025787.1:35072900-35123134 GCA_014636745.2 Centella asiatica
TGGGGCATAAAAATGACCCGAGGCTGGTTATTTCTCAATACTCCAATAAATACAATCATCCCTAATCATATAAAATAAGTTCCTAACTTAATTTTTTGGGTTTATTCCAGACATTAATCACATCTGAGGATGACACAAACCCAGGCAGGGGTAAATCATATTGAATTCAGAACTAGTTGGCTTCCTCAATACAGAACCCTAAGATATTTAGTGTAAATGCTCCTCATATGCTTAGCCTCATCTATGAAGAAATACCAGAGAAACCATCAGAGTAAACTACAGTAAAGAGTAATCAATCAGCTAATATATCTGATGGATAGACATAAATATCACTACAACCACCAATATTGCAACAAATCCACCACATAAATGAGTTTAGAAGGGTTTCATAAATAAATATTCAATTCACCTGGTCTAGGCAACACTGGAGGCCTCACTCCAGGGAGTAATGTTAAATTCCCAGGGTACTGCAAATTCCCATGCATCGGTGGCATCATTGGAGTAGGTAAAATAGGCAGACGAGGCCTCATCTGGTTGAAAGCTGCACCAACTTGCTGGAAAGCAGCGGTTTGCCCCAGATGGGCCTTAACCCTTTGGTCAATCAGAAATTGATTTTGTTGCGCCTCATACTGCATATAATAATCTCGCACATTTGCCTACAAAATATAAGCACATTAGAAACCTGAGTATGATATGATGAGCTAAGCTGCAAGCACATCAACAATACCTTATGCTTGTATCCTGCATTGTGCTGCTTTCTAACAGATGGCTGAAATTACAAAGCAAAACCATCAGCAATTCATAGGCATCTTATCAAGCACCCAGAGCGGCAAGATCACAAGAGGTGGGTAGTACTAAAACACCAATACTGAAAAAAGGCATGATGACACGACTGCGTTGTGCCAGAGATGGAAACATGCGATTTAAGGTTATACACAAAACAAAAGATACAACACAGAGAAGGTCGAATAAATCTCTGTATCCACAGTAGTTCCCCGACAAAATCCAACTATACACTTCACCAAAATAATAGAGTACAACCCGCATAAGTTATTCAGGATGTTGTTTAGAATTTGTAGGACTGTCAAAATATACTCGATAACATGGAGCATAAAAAATTAGGTAGGGTCATCAACTAACAAATTCAACTCTCAAAACTACAAAGATGTTAGCAGTTTAAAATTTTAAAACATCTGTGTGTGTGTGTGTGTATACATCAGTAATTATTACAATTTAGTTTCAAGTGTTGCTTACTTTACTCAAAGACAATTGATCTATCTACAAGACTACAACAAGAACCATACAAGTGATACAGAAAGAGAAAAAAAATTAAACTAAAATCAAACTCTGAGTATACCGGAATGACTTACTGAATCATGAGTCAGATATGTGTCGCAATAATCACAATAATATCTGTAAAATTCAACCAAAAAAGAAACAATTTAGTAAAAGAGGGAAAAAAAAGTTAACAAGAGCAATGGTGACAGTACAAGGTTTATAATAAGAAAAAACTAATCGGAATTATAATTCATAGGTTATGGTGTTCATACCGAGGCATAGCTGAGTATGAGTGAGTGGATGTCCCAAAATTAAGGCCACAGAAGCAAACGATTCAGATTTGAGAAGAACCCTAAAAAAGAAATACTTTGTGGAGGGAAGAAGGAAGGAGGAAGCGAGGGAAATTATGTAGCGTACTGAAAGTGGAGGGGTGAAAACGTCAAACAAAGTTCGTAAACGACATCGTTTTTGTTTCGCTGATAGATTGGCCCAAAATAGCATGAAGAGGCTGCTACTTGCTGGCTGCTGCTGTTTTTACAGGTTGAAGAAGCTCGATTCCCAATGAAAAGGAAAGAGGCGACAAATCCGCTGATGAAATTGGAATAGTAATGGATGGCGATTCGCCTTCCGATTCCGGCCAACGTTGGCTCTCTGATCCTTTCTCTCTTTTAATTCTGATGAATTTAAAGTTTTTTTTCTTTCTGAAATTGATCGTGCAGTGGAATCATCATGTATGTTTGATTCAGGCTAGATGTTTTTGAGGAAATGGTTTGAATTCGAATATTGTTGAAATGGGTAGTTTTCGAATTTGCTTTTGATAGAGTTTCTGATTGGAATTGAGCGGGATCAATGAGAAACAATGAGAAGCAGAATTGGTGGGTATCGCCATCCAATGTTGTTTATCATTTTGGTACCAGTGGAATTGCTGTTGCAGCTGCCACTGGCATAACTCACCCTTTAGGTTTCTTCTTCTTCTTCTTCTTCTTCTCTTGCTCCTTATTCAAATGTGGTTCCTTATCTTCCCTTTTTGTCTCTAGTTTTTGTATAAATTTTTGAAAGAAATGGAACTAGAATTAGTTTGTGGGGAGAGTGAAAAGTTGGGGATAAATATAATAACAATATTGGTACTTTTGTGACATGATTGATCTAAATTTGGAATGCAGACGTACTCAAAGTTAGACTGCAAATGCAACTTGTTGGCCAGAGAGGTCCTCTTACGGGAATGGTATGAAACGGATTTTTTTTTCATGGTCATCTAGTTTAAAATCGTTTTATAGTTACCTTATATCATTTGTGGGTGCTCAACAGGGACATTCTTTTGTTCAAATTGTGAAAAATGAAGGACCTAGGTCTTTGTATCGGGGATTAACTCCGGCACTGTTGAGGTCAGCTGTTTATGGTGGTCTCCGTTTAGGCTTGTATGAACCATCAAAACATGTCTGTGAATTGGCTTTTGAGTCCAACAATATCTTTATGAAGATTGCAAGTGGAGCATTCTCTGGCGCCGTAGCCACTGCATTGACCAACCCAGTTGAAGTTTTAAAGGTATTTTGTGTTAAATTACATAAATTTCTTTTATTGTTTTTGAATTGTCATTCCTTGCTGAAAAGGGATGGGATTCCTTAGGCTATTCGTTTGATCGTCCTTGAATTCCACTCATTCCTTGTTCCATCCATTCCACCAAAATTTGGGAAATGTTATAATCTTTGCTTCTACCATGTGCTACTACATTCTAACAAAACTAGATCTAGTGTTCTTTACGATACTTCACCACTTTCTCCTTTTCCAGTTCTATCGTCTTCTCTCCTATGAACCTTGATTTTGAGGCTCATAGATCCCATCCCTCAAAAGAAAGGAATGGTAACCAGAACCCAGTTAGTCACTTGGCTTTGTCTTACATAATATTCTCTTCCTTTTAGGTGCGGTTGCAAATGAATCAAAAATCTGTTAGAGGACCGATTGAGGAATTGGTGAGAATCTCTTCAAAAGAAGGAATTACTGCCCTTTGGAAGGGGGTTGGCCCTGCTATGATTCGAGCTGCTGCTTTAACTGCATCACAGCTGGCAACATATGATGAATCAAAGCAGGCAAGTTCTAAGCATGTTCAAATAGTTTATCTATCAAGTCCGTTTCACAGTTATGTATTCGTTTCTTGGCAGAGTTCCTTGGTTCCTGGAAATTTGTTGAAAGAGCGGTACCTCATATATCTTATTTACTCTCCCTACCTTGTGATTGTTCTGTTTCCTGGACCATTATTGTTTTATTGCTTTGATCTCACACTTAAAAAGGTTACCTTGTTTTCTCTGGCAACATGTGATGAATCAAAGCAAGCAACTATATAGATCTTAGTATTTCAGTGTTTAAACTCCTAAATTTTGAAAGTGGAATAATTTTAAAATAGATGACTTATTAGACGATAAGCATGTCTTTGAATGAATCTTAAGATGCACTTGGAACAAAATGTTTAGTGTCTCTCTCTTTCAAATGAGTTTATTCAAATTGAGTAGTTTACATATTCAGATTAAAGATGAGGAACAAGATAGTATGTTTCATCTACCTGTTACTTGCTTTTCACTTTACCTGGCTTTTTATGTTCATTTTATGTTGTATTGGTGCAGGTCTTGATAAGATGGACACCTCTAGAAGAAGGAATATATTTGCACGTCCTGTATGCAACTTTTCCTTATATTTTTGGTTCCTTTGAGAAGTATTACTTAAATTTTAATTTCTTAGCTCTTGAAGCACATAAATAGGCAGTCTGACCTGTCAATGCAACTGCCTGGCCTATGCCATTAGAACGATAAAAAAATTAGCACGATACCAACAATCCTTTCATGTATAAGACCTCTCAATCTCTGTCACTACTGTATACTTAATCTGCAGTCTATTCATAGTATTTGTATATACTTTGTCAATTTTTTATGTAATTGTAGACTGACGGTTATACCTGTGCGTATGCACTCACTTTTGATTGGTGACAAAGTAGACAAATACGGAAAATTTATAAAATGGAAGAAGGAAGCCTCATGCACTAATCTTATCTTAGCTTCAATAACAATGCTCAGTACTCTTCCTTTCTATCTTATCAGGGACATCTAACATTACTTTGTATATTGTGAAGGTCGAGCACAATAGCAGGAACCATAAGCACACTCGTGACTGCACCAATGGACTTGGTTAAAACCCGTCTCATGTTGCAGCGTGAATCTAGAAAAGTTGGAAACTACCAAAACGGTTTTCATTGTGTTTATCAGGTAGTGCCACTATTTTATGTAGTTTTTGGCATAATCTACCAGTACTTCAAATTTCTAATGCCATAGAATTCTTTCACTTTAATTTCTACGGTCATTGGTCTCCACACTATTACGAGGCTCGGTATGCTAGCTTCAACTTCTAAATTGATAACTGTTTTTGAGTAAGGAAAATTACTGACACACTCTTCCAAAAAAAATATAATAATAAGTGGCTCTTTATCTCATAAGTTTTACATCCTTTTCTTGCTCTATTTTTTAAAACATCGTAAGTTCATTACTGAGCAAGATGGCTGTGGCGCGGTGGTTCTAACATTCTGCAGAATTCCATTCTTGTAAAGTGCTTTTAATGTTTGATTTCAGGTTCTGATCACTGAAGGTCCTAGGGGACTTTATAAGGGGTGAGATTTTTACCTACGTACCTTCCTATCCTTCGACTTCTTTATTAAATATCTTCCAGTAATCTCAATAAGAAGAAAAATCCTCAGCTGGGCTATCCATTTTCTTTACGATATTGTTACAAAATAACTGTTGACAATTCCAATGTGTATTGATAAATTTCGCAGGGGGCTGGCCACCTTCGCCAGATTAGGTCCACAAACTACAATTACATTTATACTGTGCGAAAAGCTGCGTGATCTTGCTGGATTAAAGGCAATTTAGTTGAGGAGATTGTTTATCAGTCAAGAATTCTTGACGCCAATTATATGGTCCTTGATCAATCACATCTTGCTACAACTGGCACCAGCAATGGCTGTGTTGTTAGTATGATTTTCAGTAGTTATTTTGTTGAGCCTTGTTCGGGTAATGTCACCTACCATCCATTATTTCAAGTAACTAGAATTTGAATTTGTCTGTTTGGATATGGTTTCGGAATTACCCCGCCATGCAAAAGGGTCTTATTTATTTGACCATTTTTTCTTCATTTCTTGTTGCTTTCCAAACCCCCCCCCCCCCCCCCCCCCCCCCCCCCCCCACCCCCATCACTTGGGGCCTTTCTTGGTCTTTTTTTTTTCCACTTGGGTATAATCACATACTATGAATCACATACGATGAACTAACTCCACAAAATAGATAAAACCTCGCTTTAAAAAGGGAATAAAGTCAACCTCATTATAATAAAACAATAAAGTCTCAACTGCTCATGCTGGTGAAAATCATATAAGATAAACTAACTCCACAAATAAGAGAAAAGTTCACTCTAATAAGGAGATAAAGTCTCTAATTGTTGGTGTTAGCAAGAATTAAATATGTAATCTCTTGGTAACTACATCAATTTCAATTATTTTACTAAGATCTTATTGTGTCTCCTATCATTTGGCTAAGACCTCATTATGTGTCAACCGGCAGTCTGTTGTACTTTACAATGTATGTGATCAAGCAACATTGTTATTGTAAGAACAATAACTTGAAAAAGGATCAAAAAGGAAAGCAAGACAAGTAGAGTTGATTTTTTTAATGTAATATTTCTTTTCAAATTTATAATTACATCCAAAATTTATGAAAACATATGAATGCCGATTGAAATTCACAACCATCTCTTAATAAAATTTCAAAAAATTATGGACGCATTTTAGCGCTTTAAATTTTCCTCCGTTTTCTTTTTGTTTTTTATTTTTCTTTGTAACCTTAATTACATTAGTTTTTTTGGACTCAGAGCTGACTGCTAGCTAAAATGGTCACATGTTTACCTCTTGTTAATGGACAGAAATCTCCTACGTAAAAATGAAAAAAGAAAAAGCAAAATTCAAATGTTAAATTTTTTGAATATGTTAATTTATTTAGAGAGAAAAGGAGGTAAGGTGTTCATACAAAAACGGGTCATGGAATTTATATCAGCTAAACAGTACTTAAAAAAACCAAAGATTACATGAACTACTTTGCAATATTAATTTACGGATTTCCATATCTTGAAAATATTGTATATTATTATCTACCTAGTTTAGAAAATCGTTTCACTTTGATATTCAAATCTGCTAAGAAAAATAATAAATACTCCGTAAGATACAAAATTCTCATAAAAAGTTTCATAAATTTAATGTATTAGTAATGCTTTAAATAAAAAAAGAAAAAAGAACCCAGCTACAATGACAAATAAATACAAATTTTAAAATACTCGCGATATCATTTATAAATTTGTATAATATAATGTACACCCTCGGTTATAATGAACTCAATAAATTATACTCTGTACAAGGAGAATAAGTAGAGATTGATTATGGATTAATAAAGGAAAACATGCAATAAAATGGAGGATATGTACATGATATAGCGATGCCAATGGCACACTAGGTTTTTGAGCGAAGACAATAGGTTTTCTAAACTTTTATTCCAGTAATTAATTAGTAATATTGGATAACTATTTGTATAAGCTATAATTAACACCCAAATTTCAGCTATCGCAATTGTACGTGTTCGGCGGAGCTAGATCCCCTCTTCATATATAATATAAAAAAAATGTAAAATTCGTCATATTTGCTTTAATAAATACTTCATTCGTTCAAAGTGATAATCATTTTAATTTAATATACACATATGCATGAAACTCAATAACTATTGCGCCGAAATAAATAAAAATTGATTTAAAAATATTATCTGTAGACATATAAATGTAAGAAAAATAAAAATCTGTCGTCCCCAAATCTCATTGATTTTACTCCATGTCAAACAAACAAACGCATCATAATCCATTAACAATCTAGAAAAGCGTGTTTTGTCGAATTCATCCATTACACGACACACTGCACAAAACCGACTCAATTGTTTACAGTTATATCCCAATGGCAAACCCGTAAATAATCCCAAACCTAAGTGGCGTTCCTAAAATTTAAATTTTAATTATTATTCATAACCGTGAAGATCCAACTTAAAAAAAGCCCCCCCACTTTCCCCCAAACAGTGTGTTCTTTTATTGCTCTATTTTTTGATTTCCCATCTAGCAAAGACTCAACCCAACGCTGGAACAAGAGAGAGAGAGAGTCTAGAGAGAGAAAATTGAAGCGATCAATACAGAGTGTTTTTTCTGAAGTGGTCTTCGTTTAGAATAATACAGAAAAAACAACTCAGAGGGACAGAGAGAGAAAGAGAGAAAAAAGCGGCACTAATGGCGGAAGGACGGAAGCACGGCGAAGAGAGCGTGAAGCTGTTCGTAGGTCAAGTTCCGAAGCAAATGACGGAAGCACAACTTCTCGAATTGTTCGAAGAATTTGCGCTTGTGGACGAAGTCAACGTCATCAAGGACAAGACTACGCGAGCTTCACGAGGTCCACTCTTCTTCTACTTCTTTTTGAATCTCAATTGACTGGTTCAAATTGTTGTTAGTTACTGGTTTTGGATCACAATGCACGAATATCTCAGTTCATGATGAGTATTGATTGAGATTCGTCTCGTTCGAGTGTGTATAATTGTGTTCTGAAACCCTAATTTTGGTGCGAGAAATTCGCAGGGTGTTGTTTTCTTATATGTCCATCCAGGGAGGAAGCTGACAAGGCTGTTAATGCGTGTCACAATAAGAAAACTCTTCCTGGCGTAAGTAGTTTCCAGATCTTCATCTAATTGTGTTGTAAAATTGTGGAAGAATTTGATCCAATGCAATGTCGAACTGTTTTTCATGTTTCTAATGATAATTAAGCTCCAACGTTGAAATGGATTCAAAATTTTATAAGTTTATTATGGCGATTAATCTGGGCATTTAATGAGCTAAATATGTTGAATGTATAAGTTCTTTTGTTTTCAGTCTTTGGATCAATAAATACTTTTACCCTGTCCAAACTATATCTACAATTGTATCCAGCTTTGACTCAAGTGATATGATAAGAAATTACTCATATCTACTGAAATGATCTTTGATTAAATAAGATGTTTGTAATTTGTGCCTAATTTTTAAAGAAATTTTCCAATAAAGGATGGCATGTGAACAAATTCCAAATGGCAAATTCAGTGTAGTGACCGTTTAAACTTGAATGCACTTAATGGGTTTCCACTAGTTTTAATGAAGAAAAAGACTTGATCCTTCACATCGGTAGTGAATCACCTGAGGTTTTCGCCTTATTTGAGACTACTACCTCACGACGGTCTAAATCCAACTCATGTACCACTTGAATGAGCGAATAACTGAACCCTTGGGATCGAAGGTATTGGCCCCCAAAAGGGATTTGGATTTTAGATCCTCGTAAAGATTCTTTAGTGTACTTGTGTGGGTACACTATAAGTAAAATTAGAACTCATTTAATATCTTCCCTCTTATAAGTTCATATCGATCCACATGAGAAGTGTGTCCGTAAATCTTTCAAGGACTAGTTAAGTGACTTACTTCTACTGTCATAATTCCCAAGGCGCTGGTAATACCTTCGTTTTCTCATAGTTGATCTTCTTTGTTGAATAAGTTAAATGCAAAATCCATCTTTTTATATTTATATATTGGATTTATCTCATATTTAAGTATACAAAATTTGTTTTGATGTGAGAACTTCCTTCAAGTTTACCAACCCTTCCATGTCCTTGTAAATGATCTAGGATAAATACTCCTTCGGTCCCAGTGTAGATATCCCCTTTAAAATGGCACAACATAAGAAAATTATGAAAAGGGACTGCATTTTAACTTTAACCTCCACTTACCAGTTATGTGATAATAAACTAAATTAATGTCCTTATAAGTTGATGGATCTTTTTTGAACCTGCATGTTCAGTTTCATGGAAATACTGAATTTTTTTTATTTTGTAGGTTGAATTCAAAGATGAAATGGCTGAAACAGTTAAAATATTTTATATAAAAAACAAGGACACCCAATATTCAAAGTTTAATGGTTAAGAGAGTATTTTCGCCTTTGCAGACAATTGATCACAATAGGAGTAGTATTGTCATAATAACCGTATAAGTGCAAGATTTCTGGAAGATATAGGAGTACAGGGTCAGTAGACAAATACATATGGATTGATCACTTATTTCATAATTTATTAAAGAAAAAGCAAATCATATAGTTCTAAAGACGGTCTAATAGAATCATCCAACCAAAAAGCAACATTTCTTGTTTCTAATTATAAATTTCAAGTTAGGGAGGGCCATCATATACTGGAATAAGATTATGTGAATCACATAAGCTGATTTTGCAGAAAGACCTTGGATTTAAGATAGCATTTGGTGAGTTAGGCAACTGAGTTAGGTAACTGAGTTGGAAATTTGCATACTCATAGACTGATATTTGACATGTATACCAGATCTATGATTCTATATGAGCTATCCTGTCATTATAAATAGTTAAAGAAATAAATATATGTTCCATGCTAAGCTAGCTGATTTCTATTCCCTACTACTTGGGAGCAAAAGATATGTACTGATATTAAAAAGTAAAAAATAAGATAGTACTTAGTTTACATGATCATCAACTTAATCTAGCATGTGGCTAAGAAATAGATCAAGCATCGCTATGTTTGTAACTAATGCATAGAACTCAAAATTATGTGTAGTGATTTATTTTTATCCTTTTGCTCATCATTCTTAATTTGTTAAAATGTGCTTCTTCTTTCTTCTGACTTAATGATATGCTCTCGCATGTCTTTTATTCAGGCATCGAGCCCATTGCAAGTGAAGTATGCCGATGGCGAGTTGGAAAGACTAGGTTAGATACTTTTTTAATTTATGTTATGTGTATCGTGATGATAAGATGATGTGCTTGCAGAATTCATGCACTATATGAGAATTATGAACTTGTACATTGTGTCATTCTGGTTATCAATTTTTCTGTTTATTTTGTTTAACTAATTCTTTGTTTTTCCCTTCCCTTTGAATAGAACACAAACTCTTTGTTGGTATGCTTCCAAAAAATGTCACGGAGGTTGAAGTATCCGACTTATTCTCTCAATATGGAGCTATAAAAGACATGCAGATTTTGAGGGGTTCTCAGCAAACAAGCAAAGGTGCATGTTATTTCTATGATTAACTTTGAATATGAGAACAACTATGTTACATATGTTATGGAAATTCATCTTTGGTTATATTGTTATTAAATTGGTTAATTTCAGAAACTAATTATCATCAGATGAGAGCATTAACTGTTTTTGTTTTTGAATTTTTTGTTTCTGTCTTCTCTGATTACTCAGGCTGTGCGTTTCTAAAATACGAGACAAAAGAACAAGCTCTTGCAGCCATAGAGGCTCTCAATGGGAAGCACAAAATGGAGGTTTGTCATAGGTTTATTTTGATGAATAAAGTGTTATGAATTAAAACTTTTTAATTGACCGAGGTGACATGAAAAGTTCTTACAAGATACTTCACATTGTAACTGCTGCATGGTTATATTAGACTCTCTCCCTCTCCTTCCTATGGCAAGCAAACATTTTAATGTTAGCATGGTTTACTTTGTGTTTCTTCCTAAGGGGTGTTAAATTGGGTTGATCAGTGTAGTTCCTTTACAGCATGTTATCTACAATGTACATAGCGACTTGAGGATAAAAGCTAAGCCCTGGTAACATTTTTTATAAAGGATTTTTGGGAATCAGACACCATAGATTTCGGTGTAGATTGCACAGAGTATATTGTTTAAGGCAGGTACTTAGGAAATCACCTGATTGCTTTTTCTGTGCTGCAGTAAAATCAAATGATTTCTCTGTGCTCTATGATAAATGATTACATCCATCCCTTGTATTATTACTCACTGAAAATGAACCACTAGGCCTCTATATGAAAAGGTTGCATTTTATCATGAGGATCTATACTTGTTTGTTACACTGACCTAGTTTGTTTCATCGCTATCCATAAATATGGAATGCGAAAAGCCTAAAACCTGTTGTGAAAGTTATTGAAATTTTCTAGCTCATGCAGAATACTGTAGATAAGTGGATGAGCTGGATAAGTCATCTTAATCTTTTTATTTTTGTGTATTAGGGTTCAACTGTTCCTTTGGTTGTCAAGTGGGCAGACACTGAGAAGGAGAGGCAAGCTCGAAGGGCTCAGAAAGCTCAATCACAGCCTCTCAATATGGCAAATGCCGACTCTCCACAGCATCCATCTTTGTTTGGAGCCTTGCCAATGGGATACATGTCCCCATACAATGGATATGGATATCAGGTTTATTCCCTTGGAATTGTCAACCGAAAGTTTTTATATTAACAATCTGTGCCACTTCTCTGTGATCCTCATGCAGTCATACCAAGTAGCACTGTTGCTTGATTTTCTCTGTCCTGCTTAATTTCATTGATACAATGTTGGGAGTACAATTTGTGTAACATTTGATTGTCTTAGTAGGCTCCTGGAACTTATGGATTCATGCAGTATAGGCTGCCACCATTGCAGAATCAACATGCTTTCCATAATGCACTATCATCAGTAAACCAAGGAAATGCATTGCAGGGAGGCACACCTGATTTTACCCCTGGTATGGCTCCAAGGAACTATACTTTGCCACCAGCTAGTTATGTAGGCTCTGCTTATCCGGCAATGACTGGGGTTCAGTATTCTTTAGCGTACCCTCGTGGAATAATGACTAACAGACCCTTGAGTGGTCCTCCAAGTCCTGTACCACCTGCTGCTGCAAACAGCCACCCTGCATCATCTTCAAGCGTCACTACCAGTTCAGGGGGGCAGCTTGAAGGTCATTATTGGTAGTATTATTTTTTAATTCTATTTCTCTTGGTGTATTTTTATCTGTATAATCTCATTTTTTTTAAATCCACTATGATCACAGGTCCACCTGGTGCTAATTTATTTATCTATCATATACCTCAAGAATTTGGTGATCAAGAGCTTGCGAATGCATTCCAAGCTTTTGGTAGGGTCTTGAGCGCCAAGGTTTTTGTAGATAAAGCAACAGGGGTCAGCAAATGTTTTGGTGCGGAAACTTATGTTAAATGTTGATTCTTGTGTAATATTATCAATATATTTGCCTCTGATTAACCTTCCATAGCAGGCTTTGTCAGTTATGACTCACCAGCAGCTGCTCAATCTGCCATTAATTCGATGAATGGTTACCAATTAGGTGGTAAAAAGTTGAAGGTTCAACTTAAAAGAGACAACAAACAAAACAAACCTTATTAAACATGTGGGAGTCACTACAATACAGCTAATGTGGGGCAGATCTGAGGCAATATCAATCGTGATATGCATTACTTCTTCATAATAGTGGTTCCACTTCATTCAAGCCTCTGACACTGTAATTCTTGGTCAAATCTGTGCAATTGTAATTTGTAATTTGTGTAACATTGAATTCCATTTAACATTGATGATTAATTTATTGATTCTTCTCTCAAGACCTGGTTTTTATGGTATAGTGCTTCTAAAGTTTCATAAAAGAATCATTATCTACCTCTTTCATCAAAACTATATAATTCTTTGTTGGTGTTAGCAATAAAATAATGTTCTTTTTCTTTGTTTTTACATTATGAATCAGATGTCAATCTTTTCATCTTTATTTTTTTAAAATACAAATTTGGGCAAGGGAATTTAGAAACCTGTCCTAAAATATCTGAAATGGTTGCTGGGTGTTTCATGATCTTGTAGTGTTCTGTCTTGTCGTTCTTCCTTCTGTGTCTGTCTCCCATCCCCAGATGTATGACCTGCCTTTGAGGTTATCAATGTCAAGTAGCAACCCACAAGTGTAAGTAAAGTCTAACTTGGATATTTGAGGACGTGGAGTTATATAAAATGCTTTTTATCTCGTTCATGTGGAAGGCATATTTTCTCATCCAGTGAATCTTCAGGTACTTGTCTTTCTCTGATGAGGTTCTTTATTTCTAGTGTTATTCCCATTTAATGTTTGTTTGTTGCATATGCGTCTCTGTTTATCTCATATTCTCACGAGCGTGTTCATGTTCCATGCTATTATTAATGCTGCTGCTGCTGTTGATGTTCTCCTCCTTCTAGTCTTCATCTAATGCTTAGCAAATTTGTCCAGGCCTCTTGCTGATTATTCATGCTTTACTGTGGGTACTTCTTATGCTAATCTTCTCCTTTCTGGGATTTAATTTCAGAATGCTCGAGATGCATCAAATATGTACTTCCCATAAATAAAATACTTTTGAAGTACATAAGTTGAACTTATTTATTGGTTTTTATTTGTTTCATCTAAAATCTGTAGCATCACCCTGAGTTGTTATTGCACCTAACTGAATTTTACATGGGGTAACTGTTAGAAATTGCTCCAGTTATCTAGTAAGAGACAAGGTTGGCTTGTCTTCTGTGTTTCTACACTAAAGAGTAAAGAAATTATAGTAATTAGGTTTATATTTGTGGACGCATGGGTTTGTAAGTTCAACTGCTTAAGAAATTTGTAATATATTAATTTCTTGCTTAACAAATGGGGTATTGTTTTTATGTGATTTATGCTATTTGTTTTGTCTGATAAAGTTGAGCTAATGCATATGTTAATTGGTGTATGATACAATACAAAGAAGGGCCCTTTATTAGTTGAAAATGGAAGTCGTCTGCATATTGTAACTATTTGTGGTGACTGAATCGGAATAATCTATGAAAACCTGCTGAATTATTGTTAAATTTTGGGTTGAAGTCTTAATACGGAATTAACAAATCTTTGAATCTTGTCATTTTGTCTATTTTGGTTGGAAGCAATTTAAAGTGGAATTCTTATAATACAGTTAATTTTCAGGACTAGAAGGACTCTGGGTTCTGGGCAATTCGGAAAGGTGACCTATCTTATTTTGTGATAGCTGTCATTTCAGATGGGATTGAATAATCTTTTCGACCTTCATAAATTTGATTGTTTTCTTAGTGTAGTCTGTTATCATCGTATAAACAGGTGATTCAGATTTGAGTCTTAAATACTAAGTTGACATAACTCTTAGATGTTTATCTTTGAGCAGTGTCTCTCAGGCTACAAAACTGTCTGATTTGAAGCTTTGGTTATTGGAAACTGGTTCAAAGGACACTAGTTATGAAAAGGTAATTTGAAAGGAAGCAAACTGAATTTTCGTGTCCATATTGCATTTGTATGTTAGTTCTGGGCTGAAGTCGTTCCAAAAATTAGAAATGCAATTTCCTTGTGCATTTCCAGAAGTACTAATTCTTTTTATATTTTAAATACAAATTAGCATAAAGACAGATTTCGCCATCACTTATGTGATAAGCAGTAACATCTTTCCTGTGTTAATAATTTGAAAGTTACCATCAAAAGTAGTTGTTTCAGAATTATATGCCTAAAGTTTTAGCTGAGGAAGTAATTTATTAGTAGTTCCTGGGGAACATCCGGAGTAGCCTGCTAATCTTTGGACATTATGCAGCCTGCCGTCCGGCATGGATCTGTTTTATCTCAACAAAATAGCTAGATGCAGCCCAAGGGGGTCTACTTTCATGGTTTTGCCTTTTGGGTTCTGAGCCAGTGGATATGGTGGTGAAAGGTGTTGAAACGTTCTGTGCCAGTGGATGTGGTGGTGAAAGGTGTTGAAACTTTACTTGCAGATATGAGGAGCAGAGAACATGCTAGTTATAGAATCAGTTAAAAATTTTCACAAGGTTTTGCAGTGATGTTATCTGTATAATACGATTCATGAGTAATTCTGGATCTTTGATCGAGTGCTTTGTTGAACTAGCAGTGGAAATCATGTAATGGCCTCCAGCACGAGTGTTCTTTTGCATTTCAGAATTTATTCCTTCTAGTAACTTCAGTCGGTATAGATGATACCATGATGGCGAGTTATGGTTTTTCCGGTAAAGCGTAGATGCTCTGAATTCTACTGATGTCCCATTTGCAAAGTCTATTGATTACTAGTGCCCCATAAAACTAGACATGACAACATAAATTTATAAGAACATGTATTTATTTGAGTTTTTGGAGTGTAAGTGTTTTTGTTACACAGGAGGTTATTATCTAGATAGTCATGTATATACCGACATCGATCAATTATTTTGTAGAGTTTTTTATTAGCATGTAACCTTGATTCGTTTTTTAGAGGTAGTCGATAATCAGTGAGGCCGATGATCAGATTGAGCATAATCTGTTAATATGTTTAAAATATGTGTTTTATTTAGTGACCAACATTTTCTTATTTTTTATCACTGTAGAAAAATCGTTATGTATCATATTTAAGGATAGCTTAATGCTTCAATTATTTGATATTATTCACGCGTCCGTAATAGATATATTGACCATCGATTGAATTCTTAGATATTCAATCAGATATTTTTGTTTGTTTTCTAATTAATTCAGGGAAGAATTGACCACATAATTCTATTGCACACGATTGATCGTCTTCATTAAACTAGTTTAATGATGAAACAAGACTCGTGAAGTAGTACTGTACTACATACAAGAAGACTTTTGGAGATCGCAAACTTACCACGACATTCGTGTGACGTGAAACTAATGTCACGCCAACCAAATTGACCGTTGTCTTACCAAAAGTTTCTTCTGATAGATAAAGACTGCTATAACGGTTCTACTCCGTAGCAATTCATATTAGTAGGAAAACGAATCTCAAGTCTTGAGGGATTCATGGTTTAATTAGTTTAGTAATTAACTTGAGAATAATTGTGGTTTAAATAAGTAGAATTAGCGCTTGCAAGAATTTTACTTTACAGTCTTGTGCTTATATCATGTTGTGGTTTGCTTATAATATCGAGAAATGTTATTGTCAGAACAAAAAGTATGTTGTCATTTAATATTTAGTGATATTTTTTTCACGTTAAAAATTATTTTTTATAATATTTATTGCTCGACAACATAATTTTTGCTCTAACAATATCAATTATCCAATTAAGTGAATAAGGATTAGTGGTAAAGGAAGGACTTTAACTAAGAACAGTTTCGTCGCTTGTTTTGTTTGAATTTCAACAATGGAAGTCATGGAGTAGTTTTGTCCTAATGAAGACTTAGAAAGTCCTTACCAAAAATCAAATATTTGAAAAGTTGAAATAAAGGTGCATGTGAGTAACTTAGAAAATCTTTAAATATATTTATTTAGTGCTATATTTCTTAAAAAAAAAATAGGCTATATTTGTTGAGTTATGGTTAGGACTGAATAACAAATTTTAACTAAATCTTAATTTAATAAAACATGAAACCCCAATTATATTTCACAATTTGGTATTATCCATATATCAGTATGGGCTCTGCTCGGATCTATTCGAGTCTTGGAAGGAAGCTGGTCAACCGAGATGGCCGGTGTGAATTCTCCTCGTTTTCTTCATTTCACTAGTATTATATTATTAGGGTTCTGATATCAATTATAAAATTTTATTTTATTTTATTTTGTTGTGTATATACTTTATTGCTAGGTTTTCTCCCAAATTATCTTTTACCATTTTCTTTTATCTTCTACTTCATCCATTCTGTTTTAAAATATATGATCATATTATTATTAATTTTTGAAGTGATAGCATAATTAAACTACATTTAATTCAATCTAATCATCTCCTTTGATGTATGTTAATGTTAGTATTACATATACTAACTTGTACAAAATTATGTGATTATTTATTAGTTCATTGTGTGTTGTATGTTTTTGCACATATTATTAATGTAAATAATATCAGACCTACTCATCGTTAAAAATATCGCAAACTAGCTTGTAGAAAATCATCCACAAAACTTAAAAATAAACCATGTCGATGCAAGTATATAAAAAAAATGTTTTAGATTTTTTCCCCCCAACAAATTTAGGTGATGATAAGACTATATTTCAATGACAAGACAGAAAAATGAGTCATGACAATGTCTTATTTATCAAAATACACAACTAGTTAACAAAATAAGAAAATCTTACAATTAAAATATTTTGAATTTACTAGTCGACTCAATTGTCATTTCCATATCTATACATAATATATATATATATATATATATAGATAATAGGGCAACCAAAGAAAATTTGGAATCAATTGCATATGCATTTATTGTAAGCTAAACTACAATTCACACCTCAATCTTTGTTTAGTTGGTTTAATTTAAACCATAATTTATAAAATATGTCAATTAGCACTTCGTATTTTTGATTTTGTCCAAATATTTAACTCGAAAGAATTCAGTCAATCAAAATAACCGTTGACTTAGTCAATTTATACTAACTATGTTATAAGTTTTTCTTTTTTGTAATATTTAAAAATTAGGCTTGACAAATTTATATTACTCTATCGATTACCGAAAAAAAAAACAATATTGATAATAAATTTTATTTTAATAGAAATGAATAATATTTGCATAATTTTTTATTATAATGTTATATTTTTTAAAATTTGTAATTACAATCTTTTTATTATTTTTAATTGAACATTAATAAAAAAAATCAAGAAAAAAATATACTATTTGTACATGTACTTCTGAGTCAAACAATAAAAAATCACAAATCATATAAGCTAATTACTTTTGTTAGTATAGATTATATTGTGTTTGTGTTGTTATTGTTCTGAATTTTACAAAATGATGATCATTTAATACGTAAAAAAATGAAAAGTTAACGTATCGTACAATTATTAGTATTTATTAGTAATAGTTTTCCAAATTTTGAATGAACACTGTGGAAGAAAACAAAGAGTATTTTTAAGTTTTTTTCAAATAACCACAAAGTTTTAGCTAAGTATAGGGTGTACATCATTTTTTATCTTTTCACATTAACCGACACTATTTGATAGATGCTATATCTAATATTTACAAAATGTAAAATTAGTTTTACTCCTTTTTTTGGTCAAGTAATAGATTCAACTTGTAATATTATTTTACTAACATTTTATATATAAGTTTTTTATACAATTTAATGTGTTAATCAATATTAAATCTTAATAAATCATGAGATCAAGTTAACCAAAAATATTATAATTTATTTGTTAAATAAATAATTCATGATTATTAGATTTTTTTTTATAATTTATTTTGATTACCAATTAAAATCATAAAAATATCACCAAAATTTGGACAAATATTTCTTTAATTTTTTTTAACAAACTCATGTTTTGTATCATTGTTTTAATTTGTACCATAATCTATAAAAGATGTTATTTAGCACTTTATATTTTTTGTTTTATCCAAATATTTACCCCATAAAAATTTAGTCAGTCAAAATAATCGTTGACTTAATCAAGTTATACTAACTATGTTAATAAAAATTATTTTTGTAGTATGTAGAAATTAGGCTTGAACATTAATTTTATCCATCCCGTTATGAAAAAAAAACAATATTTGATAATAAATTTTATTTTAAAAAAATATTAACAAATTTTTTTATTATATTATTTTTAAAAACAATACTACAATCTTGTTATTATCTTTAATTGGAGATTAATAAGAAATTTCATATAAAAATATATTGCACGTATATTTGTTTCTCAATCAGACATTAAAAATAAATATCACAAATCATATTAGTTAATTACTTTTATTAATATAGTTTATGATGCGATTGTATTGTTATTGTTCTGAATTTTACAAAACGATGATCGTTTGATACGTTAAAAAATAAAAAGTGTAACATATCATACAGTTATTGTAGGAATATTTCTCAAATTTTTAATAAATACCATGCAAGAAAATAAGAGCATTTTTATGTTCCTTCAAATAATCAAAAATTTTGAACAAATAATTTTTAAATTTTTTCTAATTAACCCGTACTTCACACGAATATTACGGCTAGTTAATACTAAAAAAGTGAATAATGATTTTTTATCTCTTGAAATGTAGGGAATCACTCTTCTTTATTTTTCTTTTTACTTTTGGGGTGGGGTTTCGGGAGAAAAACAGAATTGTAGGAGCTAGATTCTTTAGTGGTGATCACTCATACGTCGTAAGACGTGTAAATAAAACGCAAGCTCTTGCCACCTTCCAAAATTTGGTGGATTATTTATTTATATTTCCTGTTTTAAGTTTTATGCTTCTGAGAAAGGTGCAAAGCTCAAGGATTTTGATTTATGCGGAGTGCCTGTGAGTTCCGGCTTTTTCTCAATAGTATATTGAAACTTTTGATCTGGCCCCTGACTTTACCCATTATCAATTATATTTAATAAAATAAATATTTATATTTTGAAATTAAATAAGTAGTAATTGTTTTTCTCGTAAAAGAACACCAAATGAAGTGCCCTACACGACACAAAATAAACAGACAGGTGGAGTAGTTGAGCACTAATTAGTAATGACCGAGCCTCCTTCCCCATTGATTGCGTTTTAATTTCTCTAAAAATAAACTACACCATCCATCTCTTTTCTTAAAACTAATATGGATGGTGTTTTGTTAAGCGGTTCACATCGGTTCTAATTAAATAAACTCAAATATTTTTCACTTAAATCAATACATGTTTGGTAGCTAAACTTAACTTTTATTCCTCCGATCATGCCTTCAATTCTTTATATTAATGACATATAATTTTTATAAATTTAACTTAAAGTTAATCAGAGATATTTAAATAACTAATGAAATATATTCCGCAGTGTATATCAAGTTAACACAAAAAAAATTGTAACAAGCCAGGGATCACAAATATTATGGTTAGCCCCCCCTTTTTTTTTTGGGTTGTGATATGAATTATACATATATCTATGTATGTGTGGATATATATGTATACAATTATATATTATTAAAATGCATGGTAACAAGTGATAATTGATGAATATTCGACCCGAGTGCTCATTTCAACTTATATTTTTAGATATTTTAAATTTTAATAATATTAAGTTTAAATCAAAATAAAAATGATCTAACTTCTCACACGTGGTTGTTGGGTGTTTTAATCATCTGTTTAGCGTGTTGAATTGAAGAATTAATGGAGGAAAATGGAAGGCTGTCAACCTCTAGAAAAAGGTAGTAGGCAGTCGTATATGCAAGTTACATGGTCCTCCTCCATTTAATTTTCTATTACCTTTTCTCGAAGTAGTCGTACTACTAGTAGGAAGGAAACTACAAGAATGATTCTTTCATATATATATATATATACAGAGAGATAAATTAGCTATTCTCTTTAATTATATCAATGTTCTAAACGGTGCTACCGGATGTCGACTGTCAACCCAGCTCAATCTTTATAGACGACGACGATTATACAAATCACTAGGCCAATATTATGCTGCCATTTTAAGTTGTGTAAATTATTATTATTATTATTATTTAGTATTTTACAAAGTTAATAAGATTAGTAATACATTTACATACGAAATGATAACATTAAAGGATTTTATAATGTTCTAAAAAAAAATGAGGAAAAAATATACATATAAAATATCTATAGTATTTCTAAAATAATTCTTGAAAGCGTATTTGGATGCTTTCTCATTTTTTATTGTTGTTTACAAGGTTAGAACAAACAATGAAATATATGGGTTTATAAAAATTATGTTAAAATTATTTTAAAATTTTTTAAGATTTAAAAAAGTGACTTATTCAAATGAATCCACCTAGGCCCGCCTAATTAAGACCGCTTAACCCTCCACTCCCCAAACCGCCTAAACGTATAATTGGACGCTTAAAATAATTTTATGCGTTTAACCTCTTGCGACTACTTAGACACCCACCTAACCCGTATTTTAGAACACTGTTTTATATACAAAGGAAATGAATATAATGTTACAATATTTAAATTTTAGATCATCATATTGTTCACTCATTAATAACATGTGTGAAATTTCACAATTATTTGAAGGGTCGCAAAACATTTTTGTTAATTACATCTATTTTGATTTAATCGTTTTTTTAATTAGTTATTGATTATTTTTTTTGAAAAATGAAGAATTTTGGGTGTTAAATCTTACACGCTAATAAAAGTTCCTCCAAAATAATTGATGACTATATATATATGTGTGTGAATTTTTAGACCGCAATATATTTTGTAATAAAAAAAATTATATCTATAATAACTATTACATCAATATTAAAGTTAATACTCAATTAAATGTTATTACTTTTGTGAACCGAGGAGGGAGGGAGTATCGTATTTACTCATTTAAAAATTTAAAAAGTCAGTTTGATAATTTGGCTGATTATATTTAGTAGCACCTGGCAAGCAGGTTGAGTCTAGTCTATTCATATTTATAACCACATGTTCTGCATTTGGTAAATGTCGAATAGTATATAATTCTTGTCTCTTTTCTATGGTAATTAAGTATTTAATTACCGAGATTAAGACTGATTTATTCAATCGCATAGTCGCTAATTCCATTGAATACGACTTAAAACACATTCAGCAAACTTGCCCAAGTTCTGTTTATTAAAAAATTAGAGTTTGAACAGTTGAATGGCTAGTTAATATTAATATATAAACTCAATTTGATTAAACTTTTGTAGTACAACTCTTCTAGATGAGGAAAACTAAATGTTCTGTTTTACCAAATTTTGAAAAGAAAAAAGGAAAAATTATTACCTTTTTCTGATTGAGGAAAGTTTAGGTCAAGAAAAAAAAAAGCTACTTCTTTCGAGAATAAACGATTTAACTTTATATAAGTAACAGTTATTCTAAATTTAATTATTTCTTTTATGTTTTGTATAGAAAATATTAACACATAAAGATAAAGAAAAGGGTCGATGACACTGCATTGTCATACAAAATATCACTTTGATATAATTTTTATTAATTCTATTTTAGTATTAAAATTACTATTATAAGTAATTAAATTACTATCGAAAATACTAAAATTATTACAGAAATACTAAAATTATTATCAGAAGTATTAAAATATTTATTTGACCGACACAAAAATTTATTTTCAGGACGTACTAAAACGTCTTTTTTCGAAAGAAAAAGAAAAATGAGTGTTTGAGACCGGACCAATGAAACAATTATTATTATACGATAAACCAAGGAGAGGTTTATATTTATTGTTTGTTTGAAAAGTGAGAAAAGAAGAATCAATAAACCCCACCATTTATTAATAATTGTTGACAATATCTCGAAGGAATGATACTGCATTATATGTACGAGAGAGATAATTTCGATCGATTGTTTATTTATTTCTATAATTAAATCATTTTGTTGTTGACCATCTCATGGAATACAGTTTTGAGAAATATTATATTTCGAATTTAATATGTTCTTGATACCAAATTAGTGATAATTTTGTCTAAAAATATAAACAAATAAAAGTTAGATTGAGGGACGTAATCTATGCTAAGTTCTTCGTATATTTTAATGAATTCAGTGATTAATGTTTTGAATTGATGAAAAAAAGAATATTGTTCCTTAATGAATTGCGTCAAGTCCCACCTCAAATAATTCTTTTTTGGATAAGTATTTTAAAAATAACTTTATCTTGACAAGTATATCCCCAGTATCATGGAGCAAAACTATTGTACCCACACACAAATGTAATGGCAATATGGCATATTCACTGTGTATCCTAAAATCAATTAACTTTAAAATCAATTAATAATATAATATGAGTCCCTAATTTAGAACTAATTTCATGAAAAAAGAAAGTGAATGAGGAAAAATATGGGGGAGAGATAGACAGAAGAAATTTTAGTGTATTATTCTTCCTCTTTTCTTTTATGGCATGAAATTGATATTTTTCTTTTTTATGTTACAGAATTGATATTTTCTTCGCCAACGAAATATCTTTCTTTGATAATAGCAGAAATGATTTATTCGACTAGTTTTTGCTACTTTTTTTCTCTAATTTTTGACATGGTCCCAACTGAGAAAATGTATGTTTACTTCTGAAACAAATAAGTGAAAAAAAAAGAGAGAGAAGTAATCTTAATGACATATACCATTTGGGGAGATATTTAGATTCCATACGCAATGAAAAAGGCCTAATCTGTTAAACCAGTGGGTGGTGGAGGCAGCATTTATTACATACCTACAAGAAGTATGATTGCTTCTAGACGAAAAATGAATTATAACATGTATATATCCCTTTCTCTTCACTTTGGTAAATGGTTATCTTGTCGTTATATTTAATAATTGTCACAAGGTATACAATGGGTTGTCCCTTTGAACATTATTGATTTTATATTCTCCAATTCAAAATTCAAAATATTTTAAAATTTTAAAATAAAATAATAATTTATAGCAATTCAAATGATACAAAGTATTAACAAATTACTTCTCCCGTCTCATCTCATCGATTAACTCTTTTTTATACCAAAATTTAGTTGTGAAAAAGACTTGATTGATAGGAACAGAGATAGTAATATGTATTAGAATTCTTATGAGAAATAGATAGTATATAATAAAAACCTTAACAAGAATATTATAATAAAAAATTATACTAATTTTAATTTTAATTTATTGTCAATTCTGTAATTTAAGAGATGAAATATATAAAGTTATATATATATATATATATATATATATATATATATGTTTGGCATGCATGTGTAACATTTAGCCAATCCTCTTCTAGAAGAGGGGCGCATACACATGTTTTTGCTACCATACATATCTCCACATCCAACAATAAACCATTCACAAATATTCAAAAGTATAGATGGGTCAGCCACACACAATAATATTGAAGTGTCAAAGAAGCCTGCCACCCTCTTTCCTCCTTAAACTTTATACTTCTATTATCTAATATATATATTATTATATAATATTTGTAGGGGTGTATATATATGTATTCAAGGTTTCATTCCAACCTTCATATTACAAAAGGCTAACAATAGCCAGCACTAACGTTTTGGAAAACAGAAATAGTTGTTGGTAAGAAAAGATGGAGTGGAGAAATATTTATGGAGTGGTTGATATGTCTTCATTCATGCTTTTTGAGTCCACAGGTGATTCTGAAGCAGATTCTGATCTGAATATGGCTTCTTCAAGTGATGAGTACATGGAGGTGAATTATGAGGTTGATGATGCACAATCTTGTTGTTCTGATTCATCTGAGAGTTTTCAAGATTATGGTATTAATCATCTTAAAGAATATGTGCAATGTCCCAAGAAATATGATCAAGAATATGATGGTTATAGTCCCAACTATAGAGATCATTATATTGGTTATGTTGATGAAGAACAAGAACAGGAACAAGATGATGATGATGATGATGATGATGATGTTGATGATGATGGTGCCATTGATCAAGATTCACATAGTGGAGAAGTGGGATTTGTTTTTTCTAGAAAACAAAGGAAGAAGAAGAGGTGTGAGAATCATTATGTTGATTCTAGAATGGAGCCAGTGAAGAAAGAAGACAAAGACAAGCTATTTTGGGAGACATGCTTAGCATCTTGAGTATTATGGTTTGTGGGGTTCTTGAATTTTGCAGTTTTTGTTTTTGGTAAATAAGATCCTTTATAAGCAGAACAACTTTCATTATTCTGAGTTTGGGTCAAGAATCAAAAGTTTTCCATGGTTTTTCCCAAGCTAGCACATAGTTCATTATGTTTGATTCTATGTTTGCTGAAGTTCTATTCACAGGCCAAAATTTGTATATATAGAACAGCATATATTTAAGATTAATGGATATGTCATTATTGTTATCTTCATCTTCAATGGTCCTAGGGAATATATATCAGTTGGAAACTGCTAATTGAGTTCAATTTTGTTTTTTCTTTTGGGTTCTTTATGTTCATAGGCATCTTGTAGGAATTTATATTATCTATAAAGATCAATTATACCACAACTTCCAAAAGATTTGTTTAATTTGATGATGTTGATGCTGTTATTTTGGTTGACTGGATTTCATTTTGGTTACAGAAATTAAGCAACTACTTTTTGTTTGTTTTTAAGGTTTTCTCTGTTATGCAGTACGCATATCATAGGGCAGAAAACTTTCTATCATTCTTTGTTTGCATATGTAGATATCTAATTCTTTCTTCCATTTGAAATCTGTAAAACATTCTTTTATCAAAGTAGTACATTGATTGAAATCAAATATGTTTAGATCTGAAGCACATCAAATGATCCAGTCTTTGCTGACATAGTCAATAATGGAATAAAAAGTGCATTTGAGATTGCATAAACAGAAGATAACTAATAAAAACCAGATCTTGAAGTCAAATCCAGCAATTTTCCTGTATTAGTTCATCCCCTTTTCATATATTTCAGAAACAACTCTCCTAATCTGATAAGGTCAATGTTAGATATCCTCTGCTGAAAATAACAATAATAAAAACAAGAAAAGGTTCAACTTAAGCAGCACAAACACCCATATCACCAAAAAAAAAAAAAAAAAAAAAAAAAAAGAGAGAGAGCAGCACAAACACTTGCACACTAAAAAAGTTCAGGTCCAAACCAAACGAATACTCACTAGAAGCATACCACTTCCCTTCTTTTGTAAATCTACTTTCCTTTTTTCTTCCCTTTAGATTATCTCTATTCTTTTATGCATTTTTTAAATACTTTCCTTCTCTTATGAGTTCGTCGACCATGCCGACTAATTTGAGTTAAAGACATTGTTGATGCTGAGATACTATTCAAATAAGCTCGATTGTCCACTTGAAAAGCACTCAAAAGCATACAAGGTGACACGAAATAATTTTCCTTCCGAACCTAAAACTAAAAGTACATATAAATTGATTTTCCTAATAAATCATTACTTATTCCAAATGGGATATTCGTCTTACAAATTTTTATTCTATAAAATGTTATGGTATATGTGTTTGAAAGAGAAAAATTGCGTTCTAGCAATGTATTGTTAAATATAAAACCAAGAGACACAATTAACCTTATTCGTGTTGGGGACAAATATGAGGAGAAGTTCAGCATCCAACCCATTTTTCCTTGGGGAAAAAGGGTGTTGATCCATGTATAAATTGGTAATAGTAAGTCCACAACAAAGTTTGTATAAGATAAGCCAAAAAGTTAAACAATCAGAGCTATCAGATATTAAAGCCTACTAATGAGAGGAATACTTTGTGAAAATAATGAACATTAAAATTCAAATGCTACTGTGTACATACTACCCAATCTAACTTGACCTAGGAACAAATGAGATAAAAATAGATGAACCACTTCATCTGCACAAATTTGATATTTTTTCTACGTACTTCATAAGGCTGATTAAAGACTCTCAAATACACACATATGTATAGTAATGATTCATAATCAATGGTAGTAATGAGGTTCCCCACACCTTCTCTTTAATGTCCAGGTGGTAATAAGATCAGCTCAGATCTACTCAATCTCTAAGCCCCAAAATCTATAAATTTGTTTGGCCATTCTCTTTGTAGTTATATGTGTAATGATTACTCTTGTAAATTTTTTGTCTACGTGGAGACAATCCTCTAGTATTTAGTGTTTTATTTCTTTTAAATATTATTTTACTATCTCAATCTACTTAACGTTATTTTATGTCATTAGATTAGAGAAAATATCAATCTGGTAAAATAAACATTAAATTTTTTAAAACAATGCTAACTTGACCGGTTAACTTTTATACGTGAGAATATACATTAAAATAAAGTTTTTGACATAGTCGAATTCCCACTACCAATCTATAATATCAATTTATTTTCAAAACTAAATTAATCTCATTTCCAGCTATAAATTAACTCATATCTAATTTTTTGTAATTTGTTTATGAATGTTATTACCTATTAGCCTATATAGGGTACTAGCATATTACTAATTTTCTTATCTTCTTTTAATAAACAGGGTGAATTTTGAATCGATAAGTTAATACTTAACATACTAAATCAGAATTGATATTTTCAATTTTTTATTGCCAAATCAATTATGTATCACTAAAAATAAAATTACAAATATTATTTTCATTGATAACTATTGATCTTATAATAATTTGTTTCCGGTTACATATAACAATAATAATAATAAAATTACTCCTATAATATTAACCACATCACCTTAGGTAAAAAGAAAAATAATTCATGAATATGAGTAAACAATGAAATTAAACTGGTTCTGTAGATTCCCAATTTTTTACTACTTGTTCTCCAAGATAGAATAGGATTCCATAAGCCCCTCCCTCCACAAACCATCTTCCTTCCATTGCAGTATCTCCATTCTCTCACTCCACCTTTCTCTCTCTAAACTCCAAATCTCCATTACTTAGACGCACAGACATTCTCAAAGCTATCATCTTTCGTCAGTATTCAACTATTAATCGCCATCAATCAATCAATATGATGATCAGAGTTCGAAGCAGAGATGGTTTAGAGCGAGTGACAATCGACAACCCTAACATCACAATCGCCCAACTCAAATCCCTAATTGAATCTCAACTTCGAGTCCCGATTCATAACCAAACCCTCTCCACCAATCAAAACCTCTTACTCTCCAAAACCCTCCAAGAAATTTCCCAATTCACCGATATGGCAAACCCCCAACTCCCGATTTCCGCCCTCAACATCGCCCACGGCTCCATCGTTTACTTGGCTTACGAGGGCGAGCGCACCGTCGCTGGCCCCACCGCCCGCCCCTCCCCAGCTGGGTCTTTTGGCCGGAAAATGACCATGGATGATCTAATTGCGAAGCAAATGAGAGTTTCCCGACAGGAAAACCCTCATTGTGAGCTTGTCTCGTTTGATCGAGACACGGCCAATGTTTTCCAGAGCTATGTAAATGAATCGCTTGCGTTTGGAGTGAAACGGGGTGGGTTGATGTATGGGATTGTGTCGCCGGAGGGGAAAGTGGAGGTGCATTATATATATGAGCCTCCTCAGCAGGGGACTGAAGAGAATTTGATACTGTTGCGAGACCCTGAAGAGGAAAAACTAGTGGATGCCATTGCAATGGGGTTGGGGATGAGGAGGGTGGGGTTTATTTTTACACAGACGATTAGTCAGAATAAGAAGGATTATACCATGTCCAATAAGGAGATTTTGCAGGCCGCGGAGTTACATGGAGAGAGTGACTTGAAGGAGTGGGTGACTGCTATTGTGAAATTGGAGGTGAATGAGGATGGAGGCGCGGACGTACACTTTGAGGCATTTCAAATGAGTGATACTTGTATTAGGTTATTCAAAGAAGGGTGGTTTGATACAGACATTAAGGAAGATTTTGACCCCAAGTTGTCAAAAATGAAGAAGGATGTGGTTGTTGGGGTAAAGGATACTAAAGAGGTTGATAATGATTTCTTCTTGGTGGTCGTCAAGATAGCTGATCATCAGGTTTGTAGGACTTTTAATATGTTTACTGTGAACTATAGTTATTTATTGTCTCATTCTTATATTGAGTAAATTGTATAATGACATGTCATTATCATTAAAATATGGTTGTTTGTGCTGCTAAAAGATAATAAATCTGTTAGTGAAATTCGGTGTGTAAAGGTATAGGTTCCAGAATCTGTATATATCAAGTGATTGCAAGTAGATACCTTGACAAACTTAACGGGAGAACTCTACTATAATTAAAAAGGGTGTGGTAGTTGAATAAGATTTACTAGTGAGTGTGATCTAGTTTATCTGGCAAATATTGAATTGCTAGCAGTTGGTTGTAATTTTGGCTCACTCTCTTAGTGTGTTATAAAATATTTGTGTGTTTAGATGGTATGTAAATTGGGCTATCATGGTTTGCAAGATCTATTTTCAGTCATGATTCCTGGATTTATAGTCCAAGGATAAAGGATTATAACCTCGGATCCATCCCATTTTATCATTTATGAAGCCAATCACATATATGTTCTGTGAAAGATCATTTATGGATTAGCTGTAAATATGGACACAAGCACAATTCTGCTAAAGTGGTTAGTCATTGGTGAGATGGAAGTGTGTAAGGCCAAGAGTGTGACCTGACTTGGGATAATTTGTCGTTGGGGTTTGATAAGAGAAGGGGGACAAGAAATTAGAAGAAACTGGGATGAGTGAGATATAGAAGGAGAAGGGGGATGAGATACCAGACAGATTGGATGAGGAGAGAAAGCAATGGGATGAGAGAGAATCTCTAACTAGTGACCTCTATATTTCATATCATATTCAACATACCAAACTATTACATGAGTAGAATATTTATAGAGCTTACAGCCCTTTCTTACATTAAAAAGACTATACGACCCTTACTCGAGTTTTCTATGGAATAACTACTACACTCCTATTCATTCAACACAACTACAAGAATATTACCAAGATTATATTCCTGACAATCCTTCCCGGCTTCCCCCTTGTCAAGGTCCATGTCCTCCAGGACCTTGAGGTAGTAGTCCTCCTGGATCAAAGCTAAAACTCAAGCACTTCCTTATCTTAAGAAGATCACTCAAAGCTTTGAAGTTTCCCCCTTGCTGTACTAAATTCTCATGGCCTCTTCTAACCTAAGTGCTAGACTGAGGAGCTGTAGCATCCCCTGTTTCAGTACTGTATGGACCATTCATTGACATTTTCCCGTAATTCATGTTGCCCAACATGCTCTGCCATTCAAAATGTTCACAAACCAATTTATGGTTTCTTATCAAGCTTTTCGCCACTACGATAGTAGATATAGATTTCAAAAGCAAAGTTTTCTGTATACGGAACTGTTCAATTTCCTTTGTGTGATGACTGACGACTGCCCCTAGATAAGTTCATTGCCTTGTACCCGAAACTCCAGTATGATAGACAATAAAGTGCCCTTTGGGGATATCCTTCTAAGTGCTTACTTATGCTGCAACAGAACCTAGTAGCTACTCTATTCACCCAAGTTCAAATTTAAAAAAAATAAAAGTAAAAAGAAAATTCAACTTATTACAGTGAAGTAAGATTTCCTTACTATCAGTGTGATATCTTTCTCCTTTGATTTGCCATCGTGTTTTTTTTTTTCCCTTTTTCTCTTTCTCTTTCTCCCCCACTAAATAATGTGCAAATGTGGATCTTCGAAAGCTTGAGGAATCTGAGGATAGGCATTGCAGTCACTACAGTTTATCCTTCTTTATTTATTATTATTTTTTTGTGGGGGTGGGGTTTAGGGATGATGGAATTTTTTTTGGACTTCTTGAATTTCTTCTCCCAGGAAGATCAGGCAGTATAATATGGTACTCTCCCCCACCTCTAATAAAAATCTGCTCCTCATTGCTGATACATAAAAACCTGCAATATATCCGATTTTTCGCGGAGTCACTTCTATTAAACAATTCTTTGCTTCTATTATTTTGGCATGTTATTCACTTGTAGGTTTGAATCCATCCACCCTCATGTTTTCTTCTAGTTGTTTTTAATTAATTGGCTACCTTTCAGTATCTGGATGCTTCTTGATAATAAAGCTTATTTTTCTTGTTGCAGGGTCCACTATCGTCGAAATTTCCTATCGAGAACAGGAACAGTCCAGTGACATTGAACGCACTAAAGAACCATCTGGTTCGAACAAAGAATCTTCCATTCGTGAAGCGAATTTCTGATTTCCACTTGTTACTCTTGGTGGCCAGGTTTCTAGACATCAATGCTGATGTTCCTGCACTTGCTCAGTGCGTTCAGACGCAAACTTCTGTACCAGAAGGTTACCAGCTCTTAATCGAGTCCATGGCCAGTGCCTCCTAATAATATTTCTGGAGTCTCGCCTTCTACGAACGAAGATGTCACATCTCATCTTTCAAACTTGCATTGATGCGTAGACTCAGAAGCAACTGCTCTTTCAGTTGCCTTTGGGGTTCCATACGGATTGGGTTTCTGTAGTTGGCAAATCAATCATGTAACTGAAGTTATTATGCCTTGTAGTTACTCCGTCTATTTATTTTGGTATAATCTGTTTCTGCAAATACTCTTCTTTCTTAATCTGGATGTTCTTTCTTCCCTTGTACTCCCTCACTTTCACGTATGGAATTTTTATTTTATTTAAAATTTTAGGAGATTCTCAAAATTAAAAAGGCCTCTTGAATTTTTAGGACTTTTATGCACACCATTATTATAATTATTAATATTATTTACACCATTTCAAAGGTAGAGATTTACTCTTAACATTTTGAAGTTAATTTGTAAAAATCAAAAATCAAAAACTGCAATTCAAAATGTTAATACAATATTCGTCGTGCCCATTTTACAACCGTAGCATAATCTTTTGAGGATAGTCTATAAATCAAATATTGTGCACTGTTACAATCTATAAATTTTAGAATGATGCAATTTCATTTTGTTATGTACCTTCTAAAGGTGAGTGTTTAGAAGTTCGACATTGTATAGTTGCTATGTTTTATTTATTACTTTCATTTTCCAATTCAAAAAAAAATTGAAATTCTTAACAACTTAATTATAATAATTATTATTACCAGACAAATTATCAAAGTTTCATAGACTTATACATATGTTATAAAAAATTGTCCTAGTAATCATTGTTCTTTCCATGTCGCTGATTAAATGAGAGTGTTAAATATAATGTAATTAGCTATCTTGATTGATGACACTATTAGTTGATTAATTTTTAATTATGTCTATATCATTAATTGAAAAATAACTTTACCATATTAAGATTTTCTCGATACAGTTGTGTTCATTAAAGTCGAAAAGACATTATTCCATCCAAAGTAACGAATATCTAATATTAAAAAATAAAAATACTTTTTTATTTTTATATAATTATAATGGGTTCTAAGTGATAATCTTTTATATAATTTAAAAAAAAAATCGTGGTAAGCGAAAGAAAACGCCTTCAATCAGCCTAAAATAGTAAAACTCGACCGCAGCTTCACTGTCAAAGCTGCTCATTCATTCGTTCAACGCAGTTTCATTGGCGGGAGATTTTCCATTTCGCCATCGCCCCTCTCTCTCCTCTTCACACAAATCTTCATCTCTCTAGCTACTACGCCAATTCCTGCTTGTTTACGCAGGAGCTTCATTATTACCGCCCATGGAGGACGAGCCGGTGGCTCCGGCGACAGTCGTTCGCCGTTCGGTAACGTTCAAATTCTCTTCTCTCTACTATGTTTTGTTACCTGATCTGTAATTTGTAAGCCTAATTCTGGTTCTTCTTCGGTTTCTTACAGAAAAGAGCTAGGGTACCGACGAGGACTGTTGTCGATGTTCAGAGCCCTAGTCTGGAAGACAGAGATGATTTTGACGAAGCTCGTCCCAGAGCTAATAAGCGGAATCGAGTTACTGAAGAAGCTTCTGCTCCGCCACTTAATACCAATCACACCTTGATTGGTAAAACCTTTGATCCAACTTCTGGTGTTCTCTGAGTACATATGTTTTTGTTGCTAATTGTTTTTATTTTTAGTACTAATTGTGTAAATAAACTTACCAGCGTGCTGATTAGATGATAAGAAGTTAGTGTTAAGTAATGATGTATACCTATTCATTCAATTGATTTCATCATTATATTGCCAACTTCTGGTTCTGCTATTTTCACATAACCTTGGTAGCTATGTCTTTGTGTTTTTGCTTTAATCATTTATATTGGAATGATGGGTTTTAAGCTGACATGTATTATTGTCAAATTATTGGGGGGCAACTAAACTGAGCTTGTCGCTTAATTGATCACTTTCCTCTTCAGTTTTATTAAATCCCTTGTAACTTTCATTTTTTGATGCTCGCGATGTTAATAGGTCATAGCCACGAATAATCCCTGTGGATAGTGTTCATAGCAGTGGATTACTAAGGATCATTCCCCTAATATGTACATGCACACATATATATATGCGGTCCATTTACATTTCACATAATCACGTTTCCTTTTCAAGGTTCTAATTTACAGGTTCTATCAATGAAAAACACTTGTCTTTCGTGTAGAGGTTATTAAAGGCAACGGGAAACATATTCCGCAAGTAGTTAAGTTATGGGTTGAAAGTTATGAGAAGGATCCAAAACCTGCAATGGTTGAACTTTTGACCATGTTGTTTGAGGTAACCTTCATTTTACTTTAATAAAGTTAGACATACAGAAAATCTTTGAGTTTTGTATATTATTTTATTTTAATTACTTCAGTTTCTTATGTTTAATTTTCGGAGAGATTGTAGTTTCTGGGCATACTTGGACTTGTTTATGGATTGTCTTGGATAGCTAATCAATGGGACTTTTAAATTTTACAGGCATGTGGAGCAAAGTATCGCATTCAAGGAGAATCTCTAGATGAGACTGACGTTGATGATGTAGTAGTTGATCTTGTTAAGTTGGCTCGGGATGTATCCTCTGTGACTTATATAATTATATATTTTGTTTACACACTTCACTGAGTTTCATATACTGAGTACCATTTATCTCATTATCAATTGAATAATTATGCATGAATCCGATGTACTAATATCAATTAAATAATTATGCATAAATCAGCACAAATGACTCAGCTGTCTTGAGTTTCATTTACTATTATGCTATTACTATTTATGCAATGAATCGATACACCTGACTCAGCTGTCTTGAGTTTCATATACTATTTACCTCATTATCAATTCAATAAATATGAACGTATCATATATAGTTATATCATAGGTTCCAGCTCAGTATTGGTGCTGTAGTTTTTCTTAACCCCAGTTGAATCTAGGGGGAAGTTGAGGATTATCAGAATTCCAAAAAGAAGGAGTTCAAGAATTTCAAAGATAACCTAGTCTTTTTCTGGGACAATCTGGTTGCTGAGTGCCAAAATGGGCCATTGTTTGATCAGGTCTTGTTTGAGAAGTGCATGAATTACATAATTGCACTTTCATGGTTAGTATGCGTAGCTATATGACACTTTCAATATTGTTAGATTATGGAATCAACTTTTGGTTTAATCTATCTTGTATTTTCAGTACTCCTCCGAGGGTGTATCGGCAGGTGGCATCTTTGATGGGGCTCCAGCTTGTTACTTCTTTCATTAATGTAGCTAAAGTTCTTGGTGCACAACGAGAAACTACTCAGAGACAGTTGAATGCTGAGAAAAAGAAAAAATCTGATGGACCTCGAGTGGAGTCTCTTAATAAAAGGCTATCCGTCACGCATGAAAATATAACTACGATCGAAGAGATGATGCGCAAAATATTTACTGGGTAAATTTTCTTAGGTTAATATATTTTAGGTTAGGGGCTTACTGAAGTAATGTTTATCTCTTTCAACTTATATTGTTGTTTCTTTTGGCACAAGCTTTCAGATTCACCTGGTGTTTGTGTTTTGAAGGTTATTTGTGCATCGCTACAGAGATATTGATCCTGAAATCCGAATGTCATGCATTCAGTCTCTTGGTGTGTGGATTCAGTCATACCAGTCACTTTTCTTGCAAGATTTGTACTTAAAGTATCTTGGATGGACACTAAATGACAAAGTAAGTTGAAATTTCTACAGAGTTATCTTTGTCGGCTACCTTTCATTTTTAGAAACCGTACTGATCATTTTGCTACTGCTACATCTCAAGAGTGCTGGTGTTAGAAAGGCCTCTGTTCTTGCTTTGCAAAATCTGTATGAGGTGGATGACAATGTACCCTCTCTTGGTCTGTTTACGGAAAGATTTTATAAACGGATGCTTGAGCTTGCTGATGACATTGATATTTCGGTAGCAGTATGTGCCATAGGACTTGTTAAACAACTACTAAGGTCAAACGTGATTAAAATAAAATTATCTACTGATTTATTTTTAGAATTTCTTTGGTTTGAAAGTGAAGAAATTCAGGTTCTTAACCATCCCTTGTGAAATCTGTTGCACATTGCAGACATCAACTTGTTCCGGATGAGGAATTAGGTTCCTTGTATGATTTACTGATTGACGATCCACCAGATATCAGGCGTGCAATTGGAGCACTAGTGTATGATCACTTGATTGCACAAAAATTTAATAGTTCGCAATCTCGTACATCAGGTTTATTCTTGGGTTCTTTTGTCCCACACATAGTTTGGGGTTTGTTAAGTTAAACACTTCATTTGATGGATGTCATTTTCAGGTGATGAAAATGATTCCTCGGAGGTTTATCTGGGCAGAATGTTGCAAATACTGAGAGAGTTTTCAGCAGATCAAATACTTAGTATATATGTCATTGATGATGTTTGGGAATACATGGATGCCATGAGGGTATGTTGCTATCGTATAACTTATCCAATATCATCAGCTCTGTGAGTGGCTGAATGCGATCAATTTCTTTTTTCAATTTATTCAAAAGTGCATTTCAAAAGTTATCAAAGTTACATAGAATGGATACTTTGGTTTACGATTGTACCTGGTATTATTATTTATTAAGATATCTTGCAATAATTAATAATAATTAAGATTTGTAATTATTATTAATTTAGATTTCTTAAATATTTCTTCAATGTTAAGTTCAAATAAATCTTTTAATCTAAACATGAAACATTTTCTTTGTGTATCTGAAGTTTTTACCTATTTGAAATTTTGCTGGATACCCTTGCCTGATCAAACATGAGTTTTTGTATTTCATGACATTCTAGTGTCAATTGTAATTATTGTTCACTAGATAAGAACATAATTGCATAATACGGAGTACAAGATTAGAATACAAGTCACTGTTGGGGAAATTTTTCTTTTGTTTTCCCTTTTATTCTATCTGTCACCATATAATACATTTACAAATAGTATTGTTAACACCACCCCCCCGCCCCTGCGGGCCCCGCCGCCTCTCACCTACAAAAACTCCCCCTCCCTGCGCCTTTAATAGGGTCCAGTACTTGAAGATGGTTCATGGTCCTTGACATCTTGCTTATGACGGGTATTACGGGACTGGAGTATATATCTAACCATGCTCTTTGTTTGAGCACTGAATATTTCAAGCTCAGATCACTTTTTGGCAATTTTACTTGTAACAGCATTTTCAACAGTTTGATTATTACTTTTTAGTTAGAACTTAGAACGAATTGTTTCATGTTTATATATATAAATGGATCTTTGATAATTAGACGCTCTGCAACAAACTTGGCATGCACCTGTCAAGTTAAGGCTCTATTTGCTGTCCAAGAGTATCCCACTACATGCTCCATCTAAATGTTTATGAGTCATGATGTGTGATCCTCTTCATACTGAAGCTTTGTGTACCAACAAACAAATCTCAGCTGACCACGGGTCTGGTGTGTTACACATTGTGAGTACAACCAAAATGTTTTTAGAAATGGAAGTTTATTCTGAATCAATCTTGTAATCAATATACGATCTGGCACACACTTTACCCTTGTCATTTTACCATTGTTGCTTAGAGAAATATATTCCACTTTCATTGTCATTGGGTAAATGATACAATCAACTGCTACCAACAGATTATATCATTAAGGGGGTTGTTGTGGTCTTAAATGTCAGGTTTGATACTTGAGTATGCAGTATATATCATTCAAACTTGAAACTAAAAGCTTCATCTCAGGACTGGAAGCGAATTATCTCTATGCTCCTGAATGAGAGCCCATCAATTGAGCTCACTGATGAAGATACAACAAATCTGACTAGACTTTTGTGTGCATCTGTCAAAAAGTCTGTTGGAGAAAAGATTGTCCCTGCTACAGATAATCGAAAACAGTATTTCACTAAAGCTCAAAGAGTGAGTGACTCTGTAACCGTTTCAGTCATTTTGACTAAGATGTTGAAGTTCGAATACTTTGTTTGTGTGTTGGTTACTTTTTATTTTGCATTCTTTAAGAATCCCTAATTTAGCTTGTGAAAAAGATAATATTTTTGGTACCTTTTTGTTTATTAAATTCTTTTTGCTTGACTGATTATCTATTGTTTGTGATCTGCATAAGTATCTCATGTAACTATGGTGTTTTTGGGTTAGACTTACATAACTTCCCTTTTTGGCTATGTATATCGTGCTAAGCACAGTTGTGCACAAATAATAGACAAACATAAACCTAAAAAGTGAAGAGAGTGCAAGGGATGGGTTCACTGATGATTGTGCAAGAATCTTCCTTGGAGAAATACAAGACCTAGTCTATGCTCAAATCTTAGTCTTTTCTTTTCCCTGTATTGATGCTTTGGGTTTGAGAAGAACCTTTATCATTGCATCAGAGTTCAATGCTTTCAGGAGTGTTATGGTTCTCAACCCTATTTTTCTCTATTTTTCACTGTAAAGATCATTTACATCTGACTTTTAAGGAAGTGCTAAGCATCTATATGGTTTGTTGGATATGAAGGTGGCATGGTAAAGTTACCAACTGTTATTTTCACACAAGAGAGAAAGATATAAAAATACCAAGAATGAGTGAATGACTCCAATATGTTTGAATTAATGACTCAATGTGGGAATTTCTATTTAAATTAGCATTGGGCCTCATATGTTACCTTAAATTGATTTAATTTCCATTTTCTACAGATTATGTTTCTTAGCCCAGCTTGATAATTTAAGCAACCAAGCTTATAAGCATTTCACAACACCTGGTCACCATAACTAAAACAGAATCCATATTAATCTTTCAAGAACTTCAGTTAATGTCTAGAATTGCAGTGATAAGATGCATAGCTATGTCTATAATATTTTTCGGAGTTCTTTTATTGTTTGTTGAATTACGTCTGAAGTGAGTTTAAAGTTATTTATATATTGTGCTCCAGGAAATAATCGAAAACAGTAGGAGAGATATAACTGTGGCCATGATGAAGAACTACCCACAGCTCTTGCGAAAATATATGGTCGACAATGCAAAAGTACCATCTCTAGTTGAGATTATACTTTGTATGAATCTTGAGCTTTATTCTTTGAAGAGACAGGAGCAGGTGGGTTCAGATTTTCTCACCATAGCCATGTAATTCACTTGATACAATTATAAACCAGTCACTGTATATGTGCTTCTTCTGTTTCTTTCCAGAACTTTAAAACTGTAGTTCAGCTCATGAAAGAGGCATTTTTTAAACATGGTGAAAAACATGCTCTTAGATCCTGTGTGAACGCTTTAAACTTCTGCACTGCTCAAAGTCGGGGAGAGTTGCAAGATTTCGCTCAAAATAAATTGAAAGAACTTGAGGATGAGCTGATTGCTAAGCTTAAATCTGCAATAAAAGAAGTTGAGGTATAATTCTATATCGCTGTATGACTGTTCTTTCCCCCTTTCCAGTAATTTGAGTAATGTCTATATTTTTCTTTATTAGGATGGTGATGATGAATACTCGCTTCTTGTAAGTCTGAAAAGATTGTATGAGCTTCAATTGTTGAGGTCTGTACCAATTGAAAGTGTATATGAAGGCATGGTTAATATTCTCCAGAATTTCAGAAACATGGATGATGAGGTCTGTACACAAAAACTAGAATCTTTTTAAGTTCTTAGTTTTGCTTTTCTACCTTTCTCCTATTGTTGATATTGCTTGCTTATGAACTTCCATGGTCATTCAGGTTATCTGTTTTTTGCTTCTCAATATGTATTTGCATGTCACCTGGTGTCTATTCTCTATTGTAAACAACGAGACGGTGCCTGAGGCATCTATTTCTGCTCTTCTGGATAAACGGACTGCCTTGTTTGTACAACTTGAGCATTATCTCCAACCCCCATCTGAAAATCAGGAAGAGATTAAATGTGGAAATCTTCTAGGAAGTCGGGTAAGCTGTCTTTTGAAACAAAGTTCAACCTTTTTTTTTTCTTAATCTATTTTCTAACCATGATATTCCAGAACATCTCGTAAACACCGTAATGAAGTTTGGTCTTTGTTGACTCTTTTCACGGGGGGTTTCCCCTTATTTATATGTGTATTATTTTGTTTCTGAAACTATGGGTGTCCAAAACTTTCTGGTGAACCAACTTTTTCACTGCTAATAGTGACATTGGTCTGATCAAAACTCCCTTTTGGTTTCTTCCCAAGGTTTGTACCATACTTGCCGAAACATGGTTTTTGTTCAGGAACACCAACTTTAACTCGACAAAGTTGGAGAGTCTGGGATATTGTCCTGATGTTTCTATTCTTCAAAGATTCTGGAGACTATGTGAGCAACAGCTTAATATTTCAGGTGCCTGATTCTCTCAATTCATTTCTCCATATGAGGGTATAAAATAGCTGTCTTAATATCATTTACCTCCGGTATTTGTAAACTAGATAACATAACTGAGGAAAAGAATATGTCAGCTGAATTCTATTGCTATTAAGATATGTGAATTCTTATGTGTTCATTATTTTCATTCCATTTCTGCCTCTGGTGTTCAAAAACTACATAAATATCCTAGATGAAGATATATATGCTGAATGAAATGTCATTGAAAGATAAGAATTCCTGTGTTTAATAGTTTGATGTCATCGATGTTCATCTTTGGAATTTGGTGGCAATCTCCTTGTAATATTAACAGATGATACTGAAGAAGAAGATGCTAACAAAGAGTATATTGAGGATACAAATCGAGATGCTGTCATGATCGCTGCAGCGAAGTTGGTTGCTACTGATGCAGTTCCTAAGGTTTTCATTATGTTTCTTATATTCTGTACATTGTTAACTTTAGTCTTATGAGGTGCCATATGAAGATCACATTGAGAACCTTCGTAGGCTATGATTGAATATTATAAGTTGAGAGAGCACTCCTTTGGGATACAGGTGATTTGTACGAGTTAGTTGAGTAGTTTTTGGTATTAAGTCACACATATGGCCTTTAAACATGTTTGCCATTCTGTTGATTGCTGTTTTATATATTAAAAACAATGTTTATATTACTTTTGTTTTCCTTATTTATGTTTTTGGTAATATCAATTCTGACTGCAGGAGTATCTTGGTCCAGAAATTATTTCTCATTTTGTGATGCATGGAACAAGCGTGGCTGAGATTGTTAAGCATCTGATAACTGTTATGAAGAAAAAAGAAGACGATATCTCTTATATTTTTCTAGAAGCGTTGAAAAGGGTGAGTACAAGAATTTAGTTTTAGATCAAGTGACATTTAACTTTTCTATGTAAGCAATCTTATGCCATTGTATTCTATTTATAGTAATCCCAACATGAAAATATTGTTCAAACTCCTTTTGTTTTTATTTATCTTCCACTTAAGTTTTAGCTAGATATTTTTCATGAGTAGATACTAATGTAGATGGATCTAGTTTTCATGTATTCATATGTATTTATAATTGATAAACAATTATAAATTTTGTGCTTACTCTATAATGACATTGATTGCCTAGTCTTGAGATTTACTGGTTTTTAGAAACAATTAATTTTAAATAGTAATAAAGACTGAAGATGCAAACTACCTTACAAGTTTTTCCTCCGACATTAATATTGATGGTATATATTTTCTTCTGCCTTGGTTTGACCAGGCATATGGTCGCCATTTGGTCTTACTGTCCCGTAGTGATGACGAAGAATTGTCTGCCAAATCATTTAAAGACTTGAAAGATTTGGCAGCTCGGCTTTCTGGAACTTTTGCTGGTGCTGCTCGAAACAAACATAGAGCAGACATCTTGAAAATTGTAAAGGATGGTATTGAGTTTGCCTTCCAGGATGCTCCAAAGCAATTGTCATTTTTGGACGGTGCTGTTCTTAACTTTGTATCCAAACTTCCTTCCCTCGACATACTGGACGTGTAAGTATTTCCCTTTTAACCATGTCACTTGAGAAATTCAATTATTCTTTCCTGAAGGCGAGGTGTAATGCTTAATTGGTTCTGCAAATAGTGTGAATGATGTCCAAAACCGAACCGAAAATGTGGACACAGACGTGGATCCCAGCGGTTGGCGCCCTTACTACACATTTGTAGACAGCCTGAACGAGAAATATGTTAAGAATGACGGGTTACAAGGTAATTTCATCCTGCAGTTCCAATATCTTTCATTCCCTTTTAGTGGCAATGCTATTAATTTGGTGTCGAAAAGAGACATTTTACGACATCAATATCACTGCAAGCATGATTTAGGCATAAAATAAGGACTATTGTCACGAATGAAAATTAGGACCTATTGATTGTCATGCGACAACACCACTCTTATATCACTATGCTCCTTTTTCTTGCCTTCTCTTTCAGTATTTTCTTCATTTTAAACCTGTTCTTGGTTTTCATGTTTGATAAGGTCAGAAAATTTTGTTGTTAAATTTGCTGTAGAATTTCCATGCACCTGATTTTCTGCATTTGGAACTATTTGATATATCATGTTCTATTCTCCATGAGGATTAATGAGGCACTGGCTTGCAGATGATAAACCAGGGACTTCTGTGAAGCGTCGTGGTCGTCCTCGCAAGACGGAAAATATGCATGGAAAGAAACTTTTTGATGAGCACAGTTCAAGTGAAGAAGAGGATTCTATTAGCGGATCCGACCATGATGCTCAAGATGAAGATGCGCAAGCGGAGGAGGAAGAGGAGGTTCCTTTGATTCATTCAGTTAGAGCATCATCCAAGCTCAGGTCACTGAGAGTTTCAAGAGAAGAAAACAAAGGCCAAACAAGTGGTTATTCTGTGCGAGCTGCTGAGAATTTGGCTGCTTCTAGGACATCAGGCAAGTGACGAGAATGTAGGTTGTTACTCTTAATAAAGTCTATTTTAAGATGGGATATTATAAAACCATTTCATCTCAGTCCACGATTTCTAGATGTTGGCTTTGATCCTCAATAAATTATGTTTGTTCGATCATTATGATTCACATTTAATGCACGTCAAGTTACCGTAGCATCCTCTTGTTACAGCAAGAGAGTACAACACTTCACTTGGTAAAGATCTCGTGCCTGAATATGTCGAGTTAATCTATGATGTGTTTTTCATAATGCGATTTTATTTGCATGTGCTAAATTGTGTTGCTATATTCTTCATCTCCTTTTCTTATTGTTTTTTATTCACAGGGGCATCCAGCTAGGGATGACCAAGTTCTCAGTATATCTGAATTTCAGAGACAGATCACCTTTGTGTGGAAAGAACCTTCGCTTGAAGCATGAAATACAGAGGGGGCGTGCACAATGTTGCTGAACCAACTCTACCATTTTGTAATTATAGTCACTTTGTTGAAGTTGGCCCTTTGGATTACATCCTTGGCAAATCCATGTTTACATATTTATACTAGTGTTTACGTTTTTCTCAAAAGAGCCTATGTTTCGTGCATTTTTCTCAGCATCCAATATCTAGTTGATGGAGCATCTCGTCAATACTAGCAATAATCCATTAATTGTGCACTTAGGCGACCAACAATGTTATCTTTAAATGTCATAGAGGTCAAGTAAAAAGATGGTGTCAGTTTAAATGAATTGAAGTTTGTCCGGCCTTGCTTTCTACGACCACCTTATGTCTTGGTTTGTATGTCTTTGGTTTTTTTTATTTGAAATTAGTGGAATGAAGGAGGTCGGAGGCTACGTAAATGTGAAGTCTTCAAATTTAGTCGGGAATAGTGTAATGGAGTAAAAGGAGGTGAGAAAGTACTACGTATATGCAAAGTCCGATGAGTTAAAATTTTAACTTTTTAATTTCAAACTTAACCTCATGAAGCTAATAGTTATGGAAATGGATACTGATGAGAAGACCCAAGAAAATAAGAACTTTAATATAATAGTTTGGAAAAATGCAACTCTTTTTTAACTTTGTTTTTCCTTAAACTTGAAACAGGAAATATTAATTTTCACTAGTCCAGCCAAATAACAATAACATGCTTGTAGTATGTATACCAGAATATAAAAATGCCAAATTTTACGTAATTGTAAAAATTATTACGAAAAAAGAATATATAGTTCAATTATCAACATTATTGAAATAATTATGTACTCCAAATATAATAAAGAAAACAGGTGAAACTTTCTCAACCATACAATACTTAACAGAAACTAATGTTTTAATAACTTAAACACAAATATAACATTAACAAAGTTTTCAACAAATCAACACGTGTTAGCTCAAGTGGAGAGATGTCTCGGTCTCTAGCCGAATGTAAGAACTAAGAAATCCCAAATGGGTAAGACTAAAGTGCAGTCCGGATCCAGATTAGTTGAAGTACCAAAAAAAAAAATAATGTCAACAAAATCAAATTATTATGCGTAGAAGAAAAAATAATTTGTAACGGGCATATAGATCTGAAAAACAATCAAAACTACGAGACTTTAATGTAACCATATGTTTTGTCGTGTATTCATAATGTTATAGTAAAAATAAACCAAGAAAACTACTCATTAAGGTATCAAAGAAAATAGCATTCCTTTCACCCAAATGACACTGTTTTTGACATTACAATTTCCTCAAAACATCAAAATCTAACAAAAAGACGAGCGCAGATACAAATAGCATTGAACAAGATGGCAAAACTTCTCATCAAATGTAAAAATACTCAAAAGTATCGGACAGTTAACCAGAATCGGCAAAGACATATCATCTGCTAGCAATCCTTAGTAAAGGAGATATTATACCTTGAATCTCCTTCATTGATTGCTGGATTCTTATCTCCTCTTCAATTGACCGCTTTAAGTTTCTAATATGACCCTTCAATTCATCTGACATTCTAACATCTTCAGCTCGCATCTCAACAACTTTCTTTGCTAGACCCATCAACAAGCTTGCATATCTCGGCATTGTTGAGTACCTCTGCAGAAACCCCAATAACAGCCCAAGCTCCTCATCTGCCTCCAAATTTGTAACACACTTCAACAGCTTCCTTCTCGCCACCAACTCCTCCATAACAGCTACCACATTCTCCGGATTCCTTCGTTTCAATGCAGATACCAGAGCTTCCTTATGCCTAAACTTCATCAACAGCTTATCGTGCTCTGCCTGTTTCACCTTCCTCGGCCTCATAATCAAATAATCCCCTTCCGAAGGCTTCTCATTTTGCCCCCGATGGAAGTACCTAAAATAAGTAGGCCTCAACTCCCTCTTCGTCTGCACAATATTCCCACTTTCAGCCCCCACATTTTGTTTAATTTTCCTCTTTCCTCCATACAAAACTCCATTGGAAGCACCGATCACCCTCGTAGAACAATCCGGTGAAAATGCTATTGATAAAAGTGCAGCCGGATATCTCATCGAATGTGTAACCTTAAACTTGGCATAATCAAAAACTTTCATATACCCATCTAAACCCACACTCAAAATTCTATACTGCTGAGCTTCTTCACCACTCTCTGTGCCAATCTTCCCCAAGCAAATCGATGTCACGGTCTTATTATGACTCTCCATTGAATGCACCAACTTCCCACCTCCAATCACATCCCAAATTTTAACACAATTGCTCCCTGCTGTCGCAATTAATCCCCCAGAAGGCAAGTAAATTACATCCTCAACAGGATTACCATGATTGAGATCAATCACAGCATTTCCTTTCGGAACCCTAACATCCCACATCTTAACAGTATGATCATATGAACCAGTAACAAACATATCATCACTAGCAGGCGAATAATCGCCGCTACGAACATAATCCTTATGTCCGACGAGGGTATGAATCGCGGTCTCTGAAGCCACATCCCAGAACTTAACAACCGCATCATCAGCACCGGAGACGAGGTGGAGCTTATCGAGGCGAGGATACCTAACGACATGGACGGGGCGAGAGTGGCCGAGCAGTTTCCGGAGGGGTAACCGTGACTTGGCATCGAAGACTTGGACGACGCCGGAGTGGGAACCGGCGGCGAGGAGCCGTCCGTCGGAGCGAAATGAGGCGGATGTGGCAGTATCTTTGAAGGCCGAGATGGTGGATTTAGGGGTGAGGGTTTGGGAGGAGAAAATGGTGACGGTGGCGGAGTGAGTGGCGGCGAAGTCGTGAGGGGAAGTAGGGGAGAAGGAGAGAGAAGTGATGGATGAGATTAGGGTTTGGGTAGGAGTTTCTTTGGGGGATTTGTATGATTTCCAGTATCTGGATTCAGGGGTAGGCGTGGATTTGTTCAAAGTGGGTTTTAGCTTTGGTTTTACTGGGAAGGTTCTGGCTATGGATCTTTCTTCCGCCATTGATGGAGAAGATTGGAGCCTTCGAGTTTGAGTTTAGGGTTTAGGGTTTTAGAATATGCCTTACAGGACGTTGTCTGAATATCAGGCAGATTGCGACGGCGTCGTTTCACTTGGCTTCGTTCCTCACTAGCCTTTTTACTGTTGGAGTTCTTTCTTGTTTTTATTAGACTATTTTTCAAGCTTTTCTGAAAATAGAATACTTTTGCAAATCAGTGACTTGGCAATTATTCTAGCAAATCACTAGTAGTAACGTGATTAACAATGTGAAACTCGTTACTCTTGCTAAGTTAAAAAATAAGTCAAAAGTTAAAGTTAAATAAATAAAAAAAGGCTAATTTGCAAAGGTATAAAAAATAAGACAAAAGTTAAATAAGTAAAAAATTACATCCCAACACGTTCTTAGTTTCGTCAAAAATCTAGTTTCTATACATTGGCATTTCTATGGTATCCCAATTCCAAGAATTAGTGTATATAATATGTTATGTGGGTTTCACATTTTTTATTTTGGTTGAAAATATTTTGTTTATAGTAATTTTTGTGATATTGTTTACAAGAATTAAAAAAATAAAAGGACGTATGAAGTTTTTATTTCGTTTCCATCTCAATGGGGATAAAGGAACAAAATTAAATAATATATTTAAAGATTTTCTCTTCAATTTTTTCAAAGTTCATTGCTTTCTTTCCTCTAATAAGAAAGTAGAAAATTTTAAATATCTTTTTCATCTCAAAAAGAAAAGAAAAGTATTTAATGTAGTTAGTAATTTTTTTTCATTTTTTCAAGTCCATTATTATTTTTCTAAAGGAAAAAAAGTAAAAAGAAGAGAATATTTTAAATTTCTTTTTCATCTGAAAAGAAAGAAGAAACATATTTATAACATAACTAGATATTTTCTAATAATTTCTTTTCCAAGACTATCACTTTTTCCTTAAAAAGACTTAAAAGTCAACATAGTCAATGACTTTTTTGTTTTCTTATTTCCCATAATAGATTTTTCTTTTATTTTTTTTGTTGGTAAATGCGTAATGTATAACTCATCTAAATCGAGAGTTTATTTTGTGGGAACAAAGGTGATATTTTAGTAGTGAAAAACATCTTTTTTAATTTTGACTTAGAAGTCACAAGTCCGAGTGTATCAGGAATAACAGAATGAGCATTAAGAATAAATCTATTTAAACATTTACATTCATAAATTATACTTATTCTCGAGAATTTATATTAGCAGGGCAATTTTTATATTAACAGGATAATTAATAATTTATTCTCTATGTTGGACAAATTTACCCTTACCGGATAAACTATCCTATACTTATCGGACTACTCAAGTCAAGCATGGAGTAAATAGCAGTAAATATTACGCAATCACGCATTTTGTAGAGCAAAAACTTCTTGCTCTCATCTCCACTTACTGATGTTTCATCTTTAACATTTGTAGGCAAGATTTTTCAAATCATTTTGTGACTTCTTGATCGAAACGTTTATTATCCGCAGGTAATCAAATACTTTGTGAGTGATTGCTTGATGTTCTTACAAATTCGTTGTATACTATTTTTGCTTAATTTTATAAGATTTCAATTAGACTATGTAAAGAGATATGATTATACAAGTTTTACAAATTTTTTTCTTTTATACTCTCGAAAATCATATATTGTTGTTAACATGCCACATTATTACAAATCAATGTGTGTTACAATTGAATAAGAGTATATAATTTTTCCCTTGTATTGAACTTTATTTATTATTTTCCTCTTTACTTTTGGAACCAATATACAATTGAAATTTAATTTATACTAATCAATTGTATTTCTTTTCTATAACCAATATTATCTATGGAATGTGAGAATCATGAGAAACACCGGAAGTATGACAAGAAATATGAAACGCGTGAAAATCAGTCGAAGAGTTTTATTTGGCACAAGGTTACGTTTTGGTGATAAGAAATTCAAGAAAAGATAAATATGTTGTGTTTGGTTTTGATTGAGGAAGCAAATATCAATATACACGCATGATTTATATGGAACAACGACAAAGAAAAATATCAAATCACCTCATAGATTGTCCATTTCAAGTTCAAGGTAAGAAACAAGATGGGTTTTTCCACATGTAAAAAATAGTTTTCACAATCATGAGTCGGAAAGTGATTTATCAGGACATCTAAGTTATTGTCGTTTATCCAGAGAAGGAATGAAAGACATTGATATGATGACTCGGTCTGAAATTACACCGAAGCAAATTCTTTCTTCTCTTAGGGGAAAAAAATTCTAATATCCAAGTTGCAGCTAGGACAATACACAACCAAATCTAAGCTTTATAAGGATAATTTATGTAGTCGTACTCCTATTAAAACTTTGTTTGACAAACTTGGGCAAGGTGATTTCATATACAATATGACACAAGATGAAGGAGGTCACTTGACACATTTATTTTTTGCACACCAAATATCAATCAAGTTGTGTCAGAATTACTCTAATGTGTTTGTCATTGATTGCACTTACAAAACAAACAAGTATAAAATGCCTTTACTTGACATTATTGGTGTGTCAAGTTTCAACACATCATTTTTATGCTTGTTTTGCCTTTTTGGGGAAAGAGGGAGAGGAAGATTATATTTGGGCTTTACAAAATTTTAGCAAAATATTATGTCCATGAACTCAACCTTTGGTCATCATTTCTAATAGAGAGTCAACTCTTATGAAAGCTTTGAAGTTGTCTTTTCTTTGAATACTTATCTTCTTTGCATATGACACATCAACAAAAATATTTTGTCAAAATGTAGGGGGCACTTCAGAACAGAAGAAGAATGAGATTCATTTTTATCTACTTAGAATGCAATTGCATACTTAATTGATGAAGCAACATTTGAAGACTCTTGAAAATTGTTTCAACTCTTGTACAAGGGGAATGAGAAGTTTTGAGTTATATAGAAAAGACATGTTTGCCTTATAAGAAACGATTTATTGGTGCATGGACCAAAAAATATTTTCATTTTAAGAATCGGGTATCTTTAAGGGCCGAACGAACACATTCCAAATTGAAATCATATTTGCGTGTTTCAACTAGCAAACTTCTTCAAGTGAAAAATAAAATGTGTCTTGCAATTAAGAATGAGTTTCAAAAGCTGAAAAAACAATTTGCAAGTGAAAGGATTCATATTCTACATAACTCAAATGATCAGTTCTTTAAGGAACTTAATATCCGTGTGTCAATATTTGCAATGAAAGAACTATTTAAGCAATATGATCTGATGAGATTGCGAAAGATGAAAGCCATATGCAGCGATAACTTTTTAGTTGCTATGGGTCTTCGATGTACTCACAAGATGATATACTATAAAAATAGAGTGTTGCCTCTTAACTCAGTACACTCACAATGGAGGATTGATGATAAATCCTTTGAATGCACATCCAACAACGTAGTTGATAATGAAATTAAATTCAAAAACTTGCTTAATGAATTTGAAGATCAGTACATTCGTTGGCCTCTTATTGAGAAGAAAAATGCCCGAGATCAAATTTCTCATCTATTAGGTACTTTGTCATCTCACATGTTGGATAAGCCTAATGTTCAAGTGGGTAAAAGACGTCCATTAAAGAAGTACAAACAATCATCCTCTGCGAGAAGAGATCCTTCTATGTTTGAAATTGTGAAATCAAGTAGGCATTGTTCTGTTTGCAATGGTGTTGGACATAATAGTCGTACATGTTCATCGAAAACACGAGATTCAAATATCAATGTTGAGGAAAGCATCATGTGTGGTATTTTTGTTTTCCTATTTAGAATTGGAAATACTCAATGGTTAGCCATTGTTTTTGGATTCCACAAGAAGATAGGAAATAAGAATTCTAAATTAGATCCGTCTTAGGATGAATAGTTTTGCTTATAAATAAGGTTGATTTGTAGCCTTGTATATACACAAAAAAATCAGATATTTTGAGAGCGATTTTATAAGAGAGCAATCACCATAAAACAAAAAAATAGTGAAATTCGTAACTTTACATTAGTACGACGCAACAGTCTTACTTTTGCGTTTTCCGGAGTTTGGACAGTCGGATCGTTTTGATTTTTCAATTGTGGCTTCGTAACGTTTGGTGATTCTAAACGGTGAAGATTGATTTTAGGGGTCTGGAACTGTGAGTTTTTGGGGTACGAATAGGCTACCTGTTTTAGGTGATATTCTCTGATTTTGTCTCTATTTTTATTTCATACTTCTTGACGTTTATTTCAAGAAGTGTGATAATATATTCTGAATTTGCAAGCCTTTAGATTAACTAGGAAAGACTTGGTGTATTACCCAATTATTTGTGGTAGCGGAATTTTGCCTTTGAGAGAGTTTTCACGTATAATTCTTGTATATCTTGTGACTTGTATTTTACAATTTACATCATTGTATTCGGTTTTTACTCCTCGTCTTTTTTTTTTTTCGGGGGGGGGGGGGGGGGTGGTGTGTTTCCACGTATAATTATTGTGTGTCTTGTTGCTTGTATTTTACAATTTATCATTTTATTCTTTTGTTTTTTCAAAGTTTTAAAAATTTAAGGAAATTTATTATTGCGCTGTAGTCAATTTTTCACTACACCATGCACATGACTGATTTGAATTTTTCATCAAATAATTTAAATAATTATTATTGAGAAGTCATGTATATCCATTTGACTAGATTAATTCATATATTTCTTGAATTAATTATGTCTATCATATATCTATATGGCATCATGAATATATATATATATATATATATATATATATATAGGATTATTTCTATCATATCGTTGTAGTATATGATCTGTATTAGGTGGTTGTTATTGTTTTCTTATTATTTTCACATCATCTATTGTTCAGGAGATAATCAATTTGATTACTTGAGGTGAAAGTTGATGTTTTTCCCTTAAAACTAGTTAATTTTATATGATTTGCATAATTTATTTGAAGTCTTGAGCTGAATATTAGTCGATGTATTTCACTCGCATGTTAAGCATTTGTTCTTTCAACAAGGGAGGTTGGGAAAAGAAGAGATTTTTATATGTTTTACTACTATTTTAAATAAGTACTTCGTGTATTTTCAAGATGGATTGCAAAATTATTTTAGCACTAATGTACCTTTTTATATTAATTTAGTTTGCCAACAATTTTAATTGATATTTTATCTATTCCTTGGAGAGTTATCATATATATATAGAGGGTCGATCCATAGCTAACGTTAGCTGTAGAGTCTTTCGTAGCTAACACATTTATAACCGTTGATCGAATAATCCAACGCTGGAGATCAAA
>CM025787.1:35123534-35461174 GCA_014636745.2 Centella asiatica
ACACTGCATATATATATATATATATATATATATATATATATATATATATATTCAATTATTGTTTTCTCTAATCAAATGTAAAATTTTAGTTCAAACATTAATGTGGGGCGAATTTACAGTATCGAATCTAAATATGTACTTTAGTTCTTCAATTCTTTTCTCTACTCAATGGTGTTTGATGGTTCAGAATCAATACAACATATTTTACGGAGTATTTGTTTCATAATGGAATTGAAGTTTGATGTTATATTTTTTGAATGATTGGCTTATTGCGATATTCAACCAAACTTTTTACCGAATTTGGTGCAATGGAACCGTGGGATCAAAAGGAACAAGTGAGTGGGATTATCATTGTTAAAACTCCAAAGCTTTCAAATGACTCAATTGTACATGCTAGCTATTTGTCGGTGTTAAAGTTGTACGTCATAGAAATTGTAGTATAGTTTTGAAATTTCTCATCGATTTACACCAAGAATTGAAAGGATTTCACTAGTTATTTTATAATCTTAAGGTACGAATTTATGTGTCTGTGCCATGTACATCTTCTTTTTTTTAGTACCAGTGTCATGTACATCATACCATCATTATTTGTATCTTTGAGTTCATATCTTTTGTATGTTATCAGTAATAAAATTATTCTCATTTTTTTGTGAAGGGGGGTGGGGTGGGGTATAAAAGTAGTTATTAATGGTATTTTTCGTATACTTCAAAATTATTAAAAGTAAAAAATTTCACTTTAAATTTAAATTATAAAATTTCACAATTCAATTGAAATTTATGTCTAATTTTGAATCGAGAAGAATAATAACAAATACTTAGCATTTTTTATGAACTTATAAAATTTGTCAAATAAGCTAAAATAGTTCAGTTTGGATCAATGAAGAGAATTAATAATTTGGCTTTGTAAACATAGCATCACACAATCCATATTTCATGCGTTGTCTAGTGCTTGGAAGTAGTTGATGATTTTTTTGTGAACTAAGGGTAAATTTGTCCAACACAGAGAATAAATTATTGATTGCCCTGCTAATATAAAAATTTCTCCGTTAATATAAATTCATTTATTCTCACGGATGATAATAAATTTTGTCATTATGTTAATATGACTCATTAAGTATTGTCAATTTTCAAATTATAATTTTAAATTTGTTCAGATGACACGATATAATTCGCAAACATTGATGAGAATAAGTGTGACAATCTACAAGAATGTAAGATAAATTATCTCATATCCACTATATTTCTTCCCACAATGGATCTACTTGTAATAAATTAAGAATTATAAAAAAGAAATATAAAAAATACTTATTCTGCCTAGTATCTCCTTACACAGTTATTATGGTACTTGTATATTTTTTGGTAGAAACTGCATATATACTTTTAGGAGTCAAATATGCGATTAATGTAAATATAAATGCCAAGTGTGTGTATATATATATACATATATATAGTGCTGAATAAGAATATTCTTACTTACATCAATAAAAATTGTACGCGGATGCCATGCGATTTTTATTTTAATATCCACGCTTTTATGGATGCAATTGAGATATAATTAATATCCGTACAATATCATGCAGCAAATATATTTATATACATACATATATATATATATATATATATATATATATATATATAAAATATTTTATATACATGTACATAAATTATTTACATAAATATTTAGTGTATAATTATTTATAATAGAGACTTATATAATCAAAATAATAATAACATACTAGTTAACATCGATTATAATTACAAATATAAAGGTAAAGCTTTAGATTTAGGCTTGTATTGTTTGCAATAAGTTTGATATCAATTTTAGTTCTTAGTGTCTACTAATTATATAACGTATTAAAGTTACACTCTTATTATTATTAATATTGCTCTGACATTATGTGCAAAACAAATGTCCGAGAAAATGTTGATAAGACTTAATATTCATTAGGATTATGAATGTTTAATTTTAAATTTTAAATAATAAAATTACATCTATTAAGATAATTGTCTTCTTTGAGTATTTGTGTGTGATGTAAAATTGATAAAAAGATTGTGATTGTAACTTTTTCTATTAGTAATCTTAGCTTTCTGATGAAGAATTGAATACGAATTTAATAATTATACTTTTGATTTTTTTAGTGTGATTTTGTAATTAAATTCGTACCTCAACTGCACGATATCCACACAATCGCACAATATCAACACAAAATCATATTGTTAAGTTTTTAAATTTAATATCCTCAATTGTGGTATTGTCGGTTATTTCTTTGGTATTTCTAACATTAATATCGAGAACTTTACTAGTCAACCTACTCAATTAGATTGTCAACATAAAAATCTCTATTTTTAAAAATATCTGCCATTAACGGTTTAAATTTCATAAAAAAATTCCGCCATTATCAATTTGAATTTCATCATCATCTATCAATTTTAAAATATGTGCCGCCTATCAGTTTTAAAATCTTTGTCACTATATCAACTTTCGTATCCATAACAAAATCTCGAGAAATCTACTAGTTAACCAATTCATTAAGAAGATCTCCGCTTTTAAAAATATTCACCATTATCGGTTTAAATTTCATCGCCATCTTTCATGTTTAAAATCTCCGCTACCTATCAACTTTAAAATCTTCATCGCCTATCAACTTTATTATCCTTAACAAAATCTCGAGAACTCACTAGTCAACTAATACCAAAGAAGATCTCCGCTTTAAAATTTTTCCTCATTCTCAATTTAGATTTCATAACTATCTTTCTTATTTAAAATCTCCGCTACTTATCAACTTTAAAATCTTCACCGCCTATCAACTTTATTATCCTTGACAAAATCTTGAGAACTCACTAGTCAATTAATACCAAAGAAGATCTCCGCTTTAAAATTTTCCGTCATTCTCAATTTAGATTTCATAACTATCTTTCTTGTTTAAAATCTCTGCCACCTAACGATTTTAAATTTCTAACTTTAAAATCTTTGACACCCATCGGCGTTCTTATCCCTAACAAAATCTCAAGAATTCTACTAACCAACCTTTTCATCAAAAAATCTCTGCTATAAAGTCTAGATTTCATCGAAAAACTCGGTCATTATCAATTTAGATTTCATAACCACCTATCAACTTTAAAAATCCTAGCCAATTTATTCTTTTATACCGCCATTACCTGAATCTTCTACTATATTTAACATTAATCATACCACCTTTTATTCATCTTTGCTTAGTTATAACATCAAAATCTTTGATCTATAAACCTTTTCACAGTTCTTTGTCATAAATCTCATATCCGTAGCTGTTACACCGATTTACTCAATCAGCGAAGGTAACAAAATGTATTTCTCATTGTAATTTCGATTAACATATCTAAATTTATTCTCATGTACGAAATTTGAATCCATACAATATATTACGTACATTAGACTTCTAATTAATTTGGGGAATTTTCGTTAGATTATATGTTTGATAGCTCATTAATTTGAACTCTTGTTTGGAATTGTCTATTGATTATCGATTTGAATTTTAAATATTTAGTACTTAGTTGATCGTGTTAGAAATGTGTTCACTAATGCTATCTCCTTTATTTTTATTGCATTAAACAAAGCCCCCGCACCAATTTATATAAATTGGTTTGTAGTAACAAGTGGGTGGAAGTTTGTATCGATATTTATTCGTAACAAAGGTAAAGTTCTTCTCTATATACTAATTTTTAATGTGGTTTTGAGTATTTTTGCCATTAAAATTTTAATTGCCAAATAGATAATATTTTATCATGTAATTCTGAATTTTGAACCATCTAAAATATATTGCAGAAAAACTTTGTTATCAAGAATACCGAATAGAAATGATTTAGACTCCATTTAATTTGACTTGAATTTTAAAAATTTTGGTAGTGTAATAATTTATGCCATCAAAATTCAAATTTTCTAAAACTTAAGTCGACTTAAATGAGACAGCATACTTTCACTAATTATTTAAATTGAAATCTCATATTCATATCATATTTATGCTATAATTTTGATGTAAGAGGTGGTGGATGCAATGGCCACCTTATTTTGGAAATTAACCATTTTTTTAATTTAATAATCGCATTCTTGCGTTAATAATAATGTCTTTGATCTTTATTTATAACTTTGCCAAGTGTAAGGCCAGTTCAGACTTACTCTTAAATTGTGTTCATAAATGTTAGAACATTTTTTCTTGTCATAAAAACAAGCTTAATTATCATCAATATCATGGATGTATTTATGTTGTATCATGTGTATTAAATTTTGTATTTAATTATTTCAAAAAAAAATTGTATTTAACTACAGAAAATCCTTTTTTACATATAGAGATAAATTATGCTATCAAATGATTGTTCTTTTTAAGTTGTTACTGTGTTGTCAAGAAAATACATGAATTCGGTTAAATAACAATAAGCTATTGTTTTGGTCTCCCTCTTTCGTTTTCTATTGCTAATATTGTAATGCTAGTGATATATTTACTTGTGATAATCATTAATTCTTGATTTTTTCCCCTTAGCCATGAGAAATTCAAGGGGAAACACAAATTCATCAAACAGAAAAGGCGAAGCTTCAAGGTAAAATAATTTTTTACTTTATGTGAAATAAATTGTCCATGTTCTACTTGAATATAGTCTCATTTGCTGCAACTTAAATTTTAAAAGTTCTTGGTTTTTTTAGTGTAATTCATATAGTAATAGTCTACAATTTTTAGTATTAAATCGAAACAAATGAGACGTATACTGCTACTAAATTACAAACTTAAATATTGTAATTTAAATTAAAAAAATTACAAACTACGAAAACAGTAAAAATAAGGTTTCATCACAATTTTAGTCTATTTTTAAAAATTTTAATTTCTTTAAAAGGACACACAGCGTGAAAATATGTTCATTTCTTTACTCTATTCTTTTAGGCCTTTAAAATGTTAAAATCAATTACTACGAGAATTTCATAAAAACAATTGGCAACTTAGAACAACATTAAAAAAACATTTTAAAAAAAAAGTTGGGCCGATCCAAACACTGAACAAAAGGTTCAACCCACCACTTGAACCGATATATAAATGGGAGTAGTAGCTCACTACTAGTAGCTCTGTAGTAGTATACAGAGTATATATAACCGTATATAAATATAAATATATACGCAGAGTATATATAACCGTATATAATATAAATATATACTTCGTATATATCGATGATAATACACCGTATATAATACAGAGTATACACATACAGAAAACGCACACTAAATTTTCCACATACATCTCATTTTCTCGTCAAGATTTTCTTATATATCATCATCTCTCGAAAATTATATACGCCATAGAAGGTCAGTTCTTGCCAATTCTGATTGAAAATGTGTTTTATGAATGGTTGATATATCAGAGTATTTTGATATATATATATATATATATATATATATATATATATATATATATATAATTTCTGATATAATTATTTTTTCTTTTTTGTTTTAAATTTGAAATAGCTCGAGACCCACAAGGGCGAGGTCTGCAAGGCAGCAGGTATCTCGCGAATGGAATCCCAAGGTGAAAATGGGTTAAAATTTTTAATTTTACCTTACTTTTAACATTATTTTGTTATATACTCGTACTGTTTCGAAATTAAAAATATATTTTTAAAATAATTATATTTTTCTGAAATTTTTTTAATTTGCACGACGTTTAGCTTGTTCGATTTTTCACTAAAAGCATTAATCAAACCAAAAACTAATAAAATCAAAACGACCATTTATAATCAATTTTATAGAATGATAATTCAATTTTAAAAACGTCTTTTTTTCTTTTTATCATTTAAGGTCTGTTTGGGACCTGCTTTTAGAGTGATTTTTAATTTAAAAGTAATTTTTTAGATGAATAGTAAAGTTGTATACCGATTTATAATTCGAAAATACAAAAGCAAGTTATTTTTGTTACTTTTAAAGAAGTAACTTTTTAAGTTAAAATTATAATAATCTAAAAGTAGCTTATAATGCCGAATAGGCCCTTGTAAACTTATGAAAATTTTAAGTCAGTCAAATGCAATCTCGGCATTATGAAAATTTTGAGTAAAGATGATGATATTGTTATTTGATAGTGATGTTGGCAATGATGGTGGAAACAACTATTAGTGGAGACAGTGGATTTTAATGTTCAAAAATAAAAATATACCCCTTTATTTTGAAATGAATGAAAAGGAAAATGTAGTATAAAACACATGTCTGAAACTACTAGACGGTATAAAACTTTAGTTTATAAATCATTTTCCTTGTGGATTGGAAGGAGTATAAATATATAGTATCAGAAGGTTGTAAAATATTTGTTGAGTTTTGAAAGGTATGTGCAACATAGAATGGGTGTAAATTAAAATAAGTTGTAAACTGGGTTGACATAATGTTGTGACAAGAATAAAAACGGTGCTAGTCAAAAAAAATACTCTGATGGTTTGGAATACTTTGGGTTAATGTTGTTGCTATAGAAAAAATGGTTAATTCAGTGTCTGCAAGAATTGAGAGAACTTTGTATTGTGGGATGCAGAAACTTATCGAAAACAGAAAATAAAGGATTTATGAGGAAAAATTATTGGATTGTGTGATAACATTGTACAGCGTTATCCTCTTAAACTGTAAAACTTATTTTTAGGCTTATTATCTTCATTAACTCTGATTAAACCCATGTCTAGCGTTAGGTATTGTCTTACCTTATCGCCTGAGTCCGCCTAGCGTTTTTTTACAACATTGTACTATGATGTTTAATTTCCTCTCGATGTTCCTATTTATTCCATAACTTGTAAAACGTCTTCGGTTAATGTTCCTGTTTTGTTTTTTTTCCCCTGTTGGACAGGTCATTGACTTAATTTCAATAGTAAAAAGTCTGCATGGCCTTAGTTCACTGGAGCTTTCTGGGCTAATAAGGAACTGTGAAAGTGCTGAAGATGGATCATCTTCACAGGTAGCTATTGTACAAAGAGTGATGGATTGCGGTGTCAGCATCATTTTTTACTTGAAGAAAACAAGTTCCAAATACCAACATCATTATTCATTACTGTGTTTATCATTATAGATTTTCATATGTATACCTTGAACTTTAATCTTTTTCAAAATGTTCCAGATAAATCTTGAAGACCTTACGAAAATTCCCATTCACCTAATGGCGAACCTTGTGAGGTCTGATATGGATGAAGATCTAATCAAGTACTTCTTGTTTGGATTGAACGTCATCCGTAAGTTGTGCGTGGTAGCACTGCAGCATCGTAAGTTTGAAAAGGTTAGTGCAAGTATAGTCTTATATCTTTAAGTGTTGAAACAGACAATTTTTTAGCCAAGGATTTGACAGATTCCAAATTACATGACCTGGAATTTTTAAAGTTAATAAGTTAAATGGTGGAAAGAGAATCATAAGAAAGAGAGTGCCAGAGAGAAAATAAGGGTAATTTGTGTATTTTTAGACATTCTTTTGACGACGCTTTTTTTTATTTACTCAAGGCAGTCTTTTGAGGAGAGGCAGATTTTCTTTTTTAGCTCTTCACTTGTGGTCCCTATTACCTTCTTTGTTTGGCTCTATCATTTTATATTTTGTGTTAATAATTTTTATTATATTATTATCTTTTATAAAGATTTTTTGTATGCATTCTCTTGTAAAAAGTTACTAGATTAAAAAATGAATTACTACCCTGACCAGCGTATATTACTTGTATCAACTTAAATTTTACAATGGTGATAATCAGCTTTGTCTTCTCTATCTTCCTTAACAGTTCTGCAGCAAATAGATCCAACCTATGAAGCATGGATACGAATATGATACGATAACCAACACAGGACATGACATTTTCCTAAAAATAGGATACATAATAAATATTGATATATTATGTTGTATATATACTATACTATCATTTTATGTAACATAATGAAAATCATATTGAGTGGAAAAAATCATTAGCAACGTAAATATTAACCCCAAAAAAAACATCCATGCCATAACATTCAAATAGTTAATTCACGACATTTATATGACTTGTTTGCTGATTGCAAGATAAAAATAGTAAAGGAGAAGAATCCCCAATCATGCAAACTTAAAAAATAAGTACCAAAGAAATTTAGAATTGAAGTATCAGAGACTATCCGCAAGTCTTGGTATCCGACACTGATACATCAACCTCCTAGAATTGTCCCTTGTTTACACATACACCACACCTGCACATATATGTAACATTGGTTAAAGAGCTTGCAGAAGTCTTACTATATGGGAGCTACATTTTACTTATACTTTCTCGATACCTTTGTTGCAGATATTGCTTGATGATATGTCCAGGCTGTATCTGCTGTTTGATCTGATCTACTTCATGATTAATGTACTCAACGATTATATTCAGGTATCCTTTTACTAATTCCTTATATTAAATCTGATGACTTAAATTTTCTGTTGGTGCTGACTGTTTTTGTGATCTAGGACCATCAATCTTCGGATCATGCATTTCTTTTGCATTCAACACTTGTGGCCATCAGTCTTTATCTATTAACAGAAGTCTTTATACCAGATTGGGCTGAACTTGCTGCTGTGATAGTAAAATATCCTAAGGTAAATTGGTCATCTATATTATTCAAAATAAAATTCTATCTACGAATTTACATTCAGATGATACGTTGTGACAGTTTGAAAAATTTGTGGATGCAATCTTTACGGCCATCCGTATGGATATTGAGAAACTGCAAGGCATGCTATCAGCCCAAGTTGTTTTGTCAATTACTGAGGAAGACGCAATTAAACATCACTGCCAGCAGAGTGAGGCATCTCTACAATTTCTTCAATTATTGTGTGAACAAAAGCCATTTCTTGACCTCCTTCTGGGACATAAGGTTTCAAACTTATCTATTTACTAGTATATATTTATTTGTTTGTCAATAGGAGTGTTATTATCTTTCTTATAACCTTGTTTTATAACAGGAAAATAAGATACCGCGACTAATTGTTGGAGTTTAATTAATATTACAATTTTTTCTAATGTAAATGAATCATATGTAGAAAACTTCAAGCATCCTTCTTTTCTATGCCTTATAAATATGAATCCTCAACAAACAAATATGATAAGTTGAGGAAGGACTTGAAGAAAGAGTTCTCAGTGGCAATAAACTGGAAAAGATTCTGCGGCAAATTACATTCTTTATAGTTTCCTATTATTGCATATTACTAGAGGGTTGTAAACTGCAATATTTTTGTACTTAACTTACTCCAGTCAATTAAGGTCTCTCAGTGTTGTCCTTTGATTTACAAGGCCTTTGTATCAATTTCAGGTATTATGTGGAAAAGGTGGTGTTATTCTGCTGGCTGAACACATTTTAAATGTTAATGTATCAACATCATTACCTGAAATGAGATACGCTGCTGCGTCTGTATCTAGGATGAAGTCCAAAGCTCTATCTATTGTAAGTCGATGTAATTTGTATATGGTCTCATGTAGATATGTTGCTATTGACTTAACAATCTTTTAGAGACTAGAATTACATTGTATGGTATTTTGTGAATAAAATGGAACTTATTGAATTAGCTGAAATTCCTCTGTAGCTAGTGCGCCTCTGTGGAGCAGAAAGAGTATCTTACTTGGACAAGGTTGCCACTACTTCTGGAAGCTTGATTTTAGCCAAATCTATTGCAGTAAAGGTTTGTTGCCAAAACTACATCTAGATTCTCCTGGACATCTTTTATTTGTGCAGTATGCATATTATCTACATGCCAGCCGTACCATATTGTTATCAGTTAATTTAGGCCAAGGTTTTCTTTTAACTGTTGAGTGAAGTCAAATTGTAGGTATGACATACCATGTGCGCCAATTCATGTCTTATGTGTGGGAGGTTCTTCTTCTTCTTTTTTTTTAATGTGGAGTATTGTTTATTATATTCGGGAACTAGTATCAAAAGGTGAAGTAAAGCTAGAGTTCTGCAGTTCAGAAGAACAGATTGCAGATGGTTTCAAAAAGGCATAAACATGGGGTAATTCTACCAGTTCAGAAGCTTAGTTGGCTATGTGGAAGTTGATTTGAGGGGGTTCATGTTAGAAAATAAATTGAAACTTTAAAGAATAAATTATCTAGACTATCTAGTTTGCTAAGGATCACATTTGATTCTGTCAATTTTAACAGGTTTTCTTTTCTTAACTGTTTTTTCTTACTATGCTTGTTGTGGTTTAGATTCTTGATTTACTGAAGCCACTGTTCAGTGGATATGATAAAGAGACCTTGGACCCAAATATGCCCAATGGTCATCTGCAACTTAACGCACTGTGGCTTTCAGATGCTTTATCGAACGATACAAATTTCCAATCTTACATCAGAATCAAAATCGTAAGTTTTTTACAAGTCACCTAGACCATTTACTTGCATATAAACCCATAACCTCCTGAATATAAGTTGCTGGCATGTCTAATGGTAAATGTATCTGTCTTTTCAGACTGGAGTTCTGAGTACTCTCCTTCTACTTCCACATGAGGAGTTCTTATCTTGTTGGTGTGCTTCTGATCCTCTGACTTGGGAAGAAGATGCCACACTAAAGTATGACCCATTTGTGGCAGCTGCACAGGTTTTAGATCTGGTGCAAGCATTGGGTCCACCAGTCAGAAGAAGTATAGAAGCTACACTCATTCCATGTGACATCTCCCGGGATTCCTATGCACATAAACGTACAACATTCTTGATCAAAGTGATAGGGAATCTCATTTGTTGTACTCAGGATATAAACAAAGGTAAACTTCGTAAGGAATATTTCTTTGATGAAACATATGCTACTACCTCCACTCCAAATTATTAAACCAATTGTTTCTGTATTTTACAGAGAGAACTAATATTATGTTCTGGAAAGGATGGAATATTATTTTCCCTATATTTTCCTTGATTATTGAATCAACTTATTTGTCCACAGATGAGAAGGACCTCTTCCTTACAGGGCTCTCAAAATGCTTGCAAAAGAAACCTTGTAAGTTATCAAATGGAGTTGTCTCCAACTCTTCCGCCAAAAGAGCTGCTGTCATTAGCACGAATCTTGGTAAGTATATAGGTCTAGGTTTTGGTTTATTCAAGTGAATCTTCATATTTTTCTTTCCTAACCAACGTGCTCTTGCAGGTTCCTTGAGGGCTCATGCTGTATCATTAATCCTTGACTATCAAAATGATGATGATATGCTGCATTTAAGGTGATAAAACATAAACCATACGGTCACATTATCTTTAAGTTGTCCTGAAAATTCATTTATTTGTTGCTAGAAATGGTATGATTCCTGAGCAGTCCTGAAGGACTAAATCTCACATTGATTACTGCAACATGCTAACAAACTAATGAATGTTATAACTAATAATATCATTTCAGTTATATCATAGAGCTGCCTATACCCAAGACCTCTTGTGATGATATTGTAAATATTGCTTATATGAGGTCGAGATGTCCTATCTATTCTGAGTGAAGGGATCGCTAACATTGAGGTCTTTTGAGTCTACGGGGTTAAGTTCTGAAAGAAATGCTCTTGATATTGATAATCATGATTTTTTCCCAACTAAAATAAGGAACTCCTGTTTTCTTTTTCTTTTTGCATTTATTTTTGTTGTTGTGCTAGCCTTCTTCTTAATTATCAGGTAATATTTTTCAATAGACCAAATGACATTTATCCTTCTTTTGACTTAAATCCTGACAGACGTTCGTCAATTCTATTGCAGTGACTTCATAAACCAATTAGAGATACTAATCAATAGCCCTGAATTTAGAATGGATGAGAGACAAGTAAATTCTTCATCCTTCCTCTTCTGATATATTTGTTTTGTAATGTTATTAATATGAGTATTGAGTTCTCCAGTACTATTTTCTTTTCTTTTCCCTTTCCTTGGTGGAACTACCACCAAGCCTCGCCCTACGCAACCATAAGTTAATATGCTTGTGGAGAATTCTCTACTGTTGCTAATTTAAACTGATGCAACTTTGCTGATGGATGAAATTTAGGAAAGAGAACTTGAGACATTTTTCAGCTGACTTTCAGTTCATGTCAGTAAATTTCATAATGTGAGTTGCCTGATCTGATTATAAAATTTTCATAATTTTAAGGAGGCAAATCCACCCAGAGAAGAGTCTGAAGCTCGTAACAACCAAGATAAGGGCAAGCCTGACGATCTCACCCCTAGAGGTTTGAAGCGGATCAATCAAGCTGCTCAAGATGTTCAATCAAATGACTCAGCTCCTCGCTTTTGTGGAGTTGCAGAGATTGAAATGCCTGGCACTAGTCACTGTACGGAGCAGCCACAAAGGAAAAGAAAGACAACATTAATGAATGATCACCAGATATCAGTGATAGAGAAGGCCCTAGTGGATAACCCTGACATGCGTAAAGATGTGGCCTCGCTACAATCATGGGTTGAGCAACTAAGTAAACTTGTAAGTGATATTATTGCAACTTATTCGATTAGTTGTAACCTTTATATTATGTTATCTTCCCTAAAATTCTATGAAATGTCTTTGTCAGGGTTCTGAGATTACAATTTACCAGCTAAGAAATTGGTAAGAAAGTCTCCTCATACATATTTTCAGTGGTTTAACTTGTTTCTCTTGCTTCAGCTCAAGCCCAATTAATTGCAGACAAAATTTGTGAAAAGAAACAAAATCCAAGAATCTTGTTATAAATTGCTTTGAAGTGTGTGAGAGGAACAAGACATTGATTTTCTTCTGCCATGGTGGTTTTACACATTTTATTATTTCTTTTCAGGCTGATCAATAGTAGGACCAGGCAAGCGCGTGCAGCCAAGAATGTTCATGAACCCTCTGAAGAAGCTGCAGAGGCTCCCAATGTCCCATCATCTTCACAAGTGGATCGCCAAGGCGTAGTCGGGGGAAGCTCATCAAGAGGAACTGGCCTTGAACAAAATTCTGGGCACATTGTTGCAGAACCAGAGGGCGTGCCACCTAGAGCCAGAGGACAACAAGTTATGCTCGTAAACGACGAAGGCGAAGAGGTGGGAAAAGGAAAGGTCCATCAAGTTGATGGAAGCTGGTTTGGAATCAACTTGGTTGAATTAGGCACATGGGTGGTGGATGTTGTTAAGCTCCGGTGCGCGAGAAGGGTGGTTCTTCCATTCCCATGTGAAGCCACTGGAATGACATTTGATCAGGCTCAGAGAAAACTGGGGGTGATGAGAGTTTTATGGGCTATTGACAGAACGTTGGTATTGGAGCATTGAAAGAACGATAGGAATGTTTGATGAGAGTTTTGCACGTGGCTGTAGATTCTGATTTCTGCATTTGTATTGAACAACTTGCAATCTCATTTGTATATAGATTTTTAACATTTTGAGATGAATCAATTTTTGCTTCTCCTTCTATATTCCTCACTCATCACTGCAATTCTTCTACCTCCATAAAATTATCAACTTACAGAGATGGTACCCTTTGAATTCTGTACTTTTTTAATTACTTATGGAAATGGACCGACTCGGGGGCAGACATTAAAAACAAAAATGACTTACGATAACAATATTTATATTTTATTTATATTTTTAATTTTTTTTTAATCACATGTATGTAAACTTTTATCTCGAATTTAGAGAAAGATAAGGATCAAGGTTAATTCTTAATTAAAAACTACATGAATCTTCATTCTTGAGCATCCTTCAACTGGTCGCCACCATCCGTCATTACATTCACACATGACAAAATAACCATCAAAACCCCATGGTTCATGATCTTCTAACAACCAATAAATTTGACGAGCAGCGGCGACTCAGATTCTGGCGACAACGTCAAACGAACAACACCCACTCGCCGGCGACTTTCCGAACGTTGAATCAACAGATCTCAACGCTCTCCCTCTCCTTTTCCTTCTAATTTCACTCTGACCTATTATAAAGCCAAATTACCTTTACATTTGATCTTACTCCGCCATTGCTTCCACCCTACTTTTATTTTTGAATGAGGTGGATCTGTATCTTCTGTGTGTTTCTCATTCCAAGTTTTTAAAGATTAAAATTTTTTTTTTGGCTTGTCGCAGACTATGATTCAGAGGCGGATTGACATGGGGGAAGCGGGGACACTTGTCCCCCCATAAATTTGTAGTTTTCATTAATATTAGGGATATAATTGTTAAGGTGTCCCCCCATAAAAAAATACAAATAAATAAATAAATAAAAGATATTATCCTAATATTACTAGAATTCCAGAAGACAGTCGACGGGGAATTGAGAAGATTTTGACGCAAAGTAGCAAAGGCCTAACGCAAAGTCACAATACAAATTTTATTATTTATTCATTCAGGTATATAACTTACTTATTTGTTGGTTTGTTTACCTCAAATCTCCAAATTTTTAGTTCTTAGGTCAAAACTTTTAGAATTTTAATCACTGATTTAAATGTACAAGAAATATGTTGTGATAATGTGATTGTAAACTTTATCACTCGATTATACTTAATGACTTTACTAATTGTTAGCATGACTTTAAATGTACAAAAATATTTCTTTTTTTTTTAGTTTGTGTTGTTTCTTTAGTTTTAAATGTGTCATCCCTTCATTGAATTTTTGCGTCCACCACTACTATGATGAATAATTTTTGTCTTTTTTAAAAATCATAAACGCTTGAAGGTATATATCATTAAAAAAAAAGTGAAAATGAAGTAAATATTTTAGTGATTTTCTAGTTGTTAAGTCAAATTCTTTTTAGGAAGTAAATCATTTTCATAACAATGATTCAATAAATTTACACATATATCCAATATCAGTCATTTGCACAAACAACAATAAATTGTATGGTAAAGTGTAAGATTTTTTGATTTTACTTAAAAAAGACAAAATATATAATTGTTTGGGGTCTAGAATGTGTACTTAATATTTCTTTTTTGTATATTCTTGAAATACTCACACTAATATCTCTAAATTCTCTAAAAAATTTATTATAAGGAATGAAAATGTTAAAGAACTAAAAATTACATTTGCAGTGAAATCTCTAAAACAAGTCTCTATCTCCATATTTTAATGGTAAATTTCTAAAAGCAAAGATTTATTGTTCAAGTTTTTCACATAAGAATATAATGTGTATAATAGAGATGCTAATATAGTTAAAAAGTATAGATTCTGAACGATGTAAAAATATATAATTTAATCTGTATAATAGAAAATTTATGGAGTGAATTTGTTGTGAGTCTACTACTGATCATCTAGATGATTCTAAACAATCTTCCAGGTGGAAATCTCAACTAAGGGAAATCTGGGAGACTGTATTCTTCTTCTAAAAAGGTAAAAAAGCATGGATCAATACATTTGTTAGATTTATAACAAACAAAACATAAATTATTCCTCGTTTATATTATTGCAATTTCCAGCACATCCATCAGCAAAAATGATTATTCTTTTCATCTTCCACAACATATCTACTGTCCTAATTTTAAAAGTACTCTATAAGCTATAAAAGCAAATAATGCTCATGCTTTCAACAGCTATCTTCTTTTTTTTCACCTTTTCGTTTTCTATCAACAATCTGGAACTATGTCTACAATGAACAAGATCCACTTAATCTTAACCTGCAAAATACAACAAACAGGGGAATGTATAGACTATGTAGAGCATCGATGGCAGACTCTTCTGATTGAGATCCGCCTGAATCATGCTGCGATGCAGAGGTGCCACGCCTTTCCATGTAGAAACGGTGTCAGATACAGATCGAATGAGGTCATATATATGCTAGTGAGTTGCGATCGAGATCTGGCTGCGGTCGGCCTCTGGTAGGAGTAGGTGGTCTCTGAATGTTAAGTTCCTGCAGCAGTTGGAAACAATATTATTAGAAGTGAATGGTAGAGGTTGAGGGTGACTACATTTTGTATCTAACAGCTTAACCGGCATAAAAACTAGATGGACAGAGCATTCTAGAAATTGACTTCACCTGCATCCATGAATCGTCCATTACATGTTCCGGAGATGTTTCTGGCGAATTTATGGGAGGTGGCAAGGGATGAATCAACTTTGGCACAATAACTAGCCCTCTGCCAACTACCAGTATAGCTCCAGCATTATTGGCCGTCCCTGGATGCATATATGTAAATATTATTTTCTCTTTATTGATTGGGGAATGAAAAGTTAGCACTGAAAGAAAAGATATCAATACTCACCACAATAGTTTGTTGCTGAAAACAGAGTGATCAATTGTCCCTGGGCAAAGCGCTCAAATCCGTCCATCACACATTCATGGGCTCTTATAATCAGTTGTAATTTGTTCCTCTTACAAAAGTCTGTGACCCGGTCAGGCTGCAAGGAGTGACAAAGCATTATGGTGAATAATGCCTAGGGGAAGAAGAGTATTCGGTAACTTCTAAGCTTGGCCACAGATAACTAATTTGATTTCAAATAATATTGTAAATCTTCAAATAAGGTAGCATGCATAAAGAAGAAAGTTGTAAAATACAAAACCTAGTTACATTACATTACCACAGTATATAATCAATTGGTTAAGAACATAAAAATCAGAAACCAATTGGACATAGTTTTCAGCAATTAACAAGCACTCATACCCCAAATGTGACGAGACCAGGCCCTCTCGCATTTGGCCTTAACCCCTCGACACTATCATTTTCTGTGGGATCAGACCTGCATTACATAAAATAATTTAGAAGACACTGAAGTGGAACCTAAAACTTCAGCTGAGCCTCCATATTCTTTTTTTCCCTGCTAAATAGAAAAAACTAAAACTTACCACAGCAAATCCATTAAAATTATAGATCCCGCATCCATAGTCAGTGGTCTCTCTAGTTTCTCTATCTGTTCTACTGAATTTATTGACCTCCCTATGCCTCCATGCATACAGATAATCTTCTTCTCAATAAGGGCAGCAAGTGGAAGATAGTTAAAAAGCTGATTGAACCGTGTCCATGCCCAGATACCATCATTCTCTCCCTACATATCCGCTTACCATCAGAACATTGAAACATCTTCAAAAGGGGAAATGACAAACGTATTCATTCATACCATTCTCTCAATGCATTCAAGACGAAAACCAAAAAGTGCATTTATATCTGCAGCCTCGTGATTTCCACGAATCAAGTAAACACGCTCAGGATACTGAATCTGAATGAAAAAGAGAACACACCACGGGATGAAGTAACAGTAGAAAAGAGGGAGAGAGGGAGGGAGGGAGGGAGGGGGGGGGGGAAGTATTGGACATATCAGGGCATAAGCTTTGCCTTCAGAGCAAGGAGAAGAGTGATGGTCTCTAAGCTGTGTTGTCCTCGATCAACATAATCCCCCAGAAACAAGTAATCAATGTAACTGATACAGAGAATAAAACAGATATCAAACATCCACGTACAGGATGCAACCAAAGCTTGTTGATCAAGATCTCAAAACAAGTATAGAACTGAAGACAAAGTTCATATGCTGTGCATTCAAGGACATAAAATATTTATCTTTCCGTGTGTGGGTGAATGTATATATCTCAAAATTAGAAGATTGATGAATTTATTGCCAGTGAAAACGGATGAACTTTCTAATTTCTTGGTTACATGAAAAGGCTGAGAGAAGAAGTGGAAAAAAAAATTGAAATAAAACGATAATCCAAGTCACTGTGAACTACTAGAAAACTTAAAGGGCAATCAAGTAAATGAAAACAAATTTATGAAACTCATTGTAGAAATTTTATCAGAAAATAGCGAACATGTTACCTATCATAACTGTTGCAACTTGCAACAAACCTATGCATGGCTATATTGGACACTTCTAGAAGGTGTCAAAATTTTGGATATGGGTGGATAGACGCAATATTTGATAGGAAGTGTAACTCCTGGAACCATTTTTGTCCTCCTTGATTAAAAAATATATCATCTTAAGCATCTACATGGCATGAAGACATCCTAAAGAGATCAACTAATTACTTTGCATATGTTTTTATTTTCCACAACTTTTTGGACAGGTCTCCAATTCAGGTAGTACACCGGGTTTAAAAAGTTCAGATGGCAAAAGTTTATCAATATTGTTATAGTTTTAGTGTATATAACTGTTATAAAAAGTCGTCTAAATGAGTTGATCACAAGTTGAGTTCAATCAAACTAACGTTCAACCAAGTTATAGGGATTAATAATTTTGTATAGGGGTCTCTATTACCCAGTTTGATCTCGACTCTTTAAGTGCGTTGAGATCGCTCCTCCCTCCTCCCCCCTCCTTATGGCAACAAACTTGATATGCTTACAATCATCTGGCGTAATATGGATTATCCAATCTACTTATTTCAACTGTAAAAAGTACAAAGGAGGGGCTACACAATTCTGTACTTCAAACTGCAAACTTCATACTAGAGTTCACAAGCTCATAAGGTAAAGTAAAAATTGTTACACTGATCCTGTTATGATGTATATAACTTTGCATAAACTTCAGTTGAGCTTACGTTATATCTCCAGCTGTTGAAGGGAATCCATATTCATCAAATAGCCGCATCAAGTCTCCAAATTGTCCATGAAGATCACCAAACACTTTAATAGGTGCTTTCAATTGAAGAACTGTAGGCTCATGCATAAATATCTGCTCAGCAGCATAACAAACCTCACCCACTTCATAAGCATCTAGGAAAAATCTCCTATTAGCAGGAGGTCTCCAATTTCGAGGCCTAAGCAATGTAGATATTATCTACCGAGAAAACACATGATAATTAATATACAAGGACAAACCATAGTTTTCCTGGGGAAACCACAAAGAAGAAAGGAACTGAATAAATATCTGCTTGACAGTTTCATTGCTTGCCTTGTTATGCAAGCCTTGAGGAGAATTTTGTCTCGTGGATTTTTTAGTGGGATGTGACAGGTCATTATGTGAAGGAACCATTCTTCTGCTCTCATTCTCAAATTGATCCAAGGATAACTGCCTTAACATCCCACCAAGGTTCCCCACAGTCTCTTTGGCAACAACCACCTGTAGAATCAGAAACAATATGAATTTTACAGCAAGTAGGTGAAAGAAATTATACATAACAACAGAAGTGCACGGGACACATACAGCTCTAGGGTGAAGGCGAACATCTGACTCAGTATCACTACCATTTGAAGTGGTCTCTGCAGCTTGTGAGTTGTCATCTGACAAAGATGTTTCTTCAGTAGTGCTAGATGTTGACTTCACAGCTTGCCAGACAGCATTAGCAGCTTCAGCTTCTGCGGCAGAAGCCTCAGCTAATTTTACCATGGAATTTTTGTCCATGCTGGCAAAGGTGAGTAGTGCACAATCACTAGGAAGCTCTGTCAAAATATTATCTAAAACTAGTCTAGGTGACTTAGAGTGAGGGAATTGGAATAAGAACAGGAGAATAAGAGTGCTTCACCCCCACAAGAAATCTGAGACTATCTTTGTGGTGTTAATTTAGTTTATATCTACTCACAGAAAAACTCCACGAAACTTGTAGATATATTATACGTGTATACTAAAATATCAAAAACACAGACAATAATATCAGAAACACAAGCATAAATAGCACATAAACTTAAATTAAGTAAATTATTTTAGACACCCTAAATAAATTCAATAAAATCCAATAATAACCATTTAATGATAGATATATCTAGTTTCCAAAATCTATTAAATAATTAAACAATGAATATCCATGGAGAATACTACAATACTCTGATGTGCATCCCCAAGTTTTCACCCACTCCTAAGGGCACATCAATCTTTAGCTTCAAAAGAGTGAGTAGAGGAAACAAAAATATATATTGCCTAAAACTGATTGAATATATATAAAACTGATGCGGCTTCCATGTTCCTAACTTTTCACCAAAAGAATGAAGCTTGGTCAGTCAGTTTCAGGGGGGAAATTGCAGGTAGGAGTTTGAACTGTCATGGGTTTAACAATGTAAATTGTAGCAGTAACCGCAGCTAAGCTGGTTTGTAGTGAATTACAGTGCTGTAATTCCATCTTCTACATGCAGAAGCAATATGGGTCACAGCATGTAGGCCCCTGCCGACAGCAAAAGTGAACTCTGATACCAATTAGTCCATTACTGTAGAACAAGAGAGGTGAGATTATCTTAAATAATTCACCACCATTACCCTTGTGGGATAACAACACCTACGTAGGAGTAACAAACAGCTGTAATGCCACGAAAAAGAAGGTGCCTTCCACCTAGTGGACCAGACTTTAATAATATAGCAGGGTATGTAATTTGAGAAGGAATAGTTCTAATTGCCTTAGCAAACTAGTACCTGAATTCAGATAGCATTAATGTTTATATATTAAAATTTACATTGACAACAATAAATTCCACGTAGGCTAAATCTAATTAATAAATAATCACCCATAATTATGAAGCAGGGTAAGATCATTTGATATGCACTCATCATTATGTTCAAAGCAAAAAGATATTATAATGACACAAATTGCAGTGAAAATAAACCTTGAGCCAACAGAAGAGGGAATCCCAGTTCTGCCATTTGAAGTTTGTGGGGAATTCGAACTATTTATTCTTGGGCTCATCAGAGTTGAAGCCTTCTCAGAAGTTAAAGCAGATTTGGCATCAGACTGAGATGGTGCATTTTCTGCAATGACAAAATCGTCTAACAACAGATCTGCACCATTGAAATTAAAAGATCATGTTATGTCTCGAAACAAGTAGATTGAAATACAGAAAAAGCTGCTTTACTGAGCCTCGAGAGTTGTTAGAAAATGTATTCCAACTACAAGACAATAAAAGTGGTGGTGGCATCATCAACATAATACATAGTTTCTAGTAAGTTTATAAGGATATCACCAAATTCCATTTAATCCGCATACACCACCCAAGATAAAACAGATGCTGGTTATTTTTCAAGTATTGTAATTTCACATATGAAAGCATTCAAATGAAAGAATTTCCATAACATAAGCAGAAATGCTTTGGAAGAAACTTAAATTCATTTCTTTCATATGATTACAGAAGGAAAAAAAAGGATATCATCGACAAGAAACGAATGATCTTCTCATATGGTAGGACTATGTTAACATAATTACAATCCACTTCATAGTATAGCACTACCATATGAGAAGATCACTAGTTTCAAACACTTCCAATAAACTTATTAAATACTAACGAAATGAAGATGCAACTGCCAAGAGCATCTAGGTCAATCTTGTCAGATATTAGCAAACATTAAGAGCCAAGAATTTGCCATTCCATCCTTTTAACTCCATTTTGGTGAGTATCACCTTTTTTTAAAAAAAATTATTTTGTACAGAGTTTTGAAGATGCAAGAGAAAGGCATTCATACATCATATCGTGAACTTTGTTTAATCGAATGGACAGTATAATCTACCGATGTCTTGAGATGCACATACCAGACAATATAACATAATGTATTGAGATGCATGTACGTGTTACATGTATGAGTGTATGTTTACTCAGAGAAACATAAGAAGTACTTGATTATGTAGTCCATGTTTTAGTAGAAAATCCAAAGCCTGCAGTTACTTGTGCTAGACAGTACCTCCTCTGAGCCCACCATAAATATATATACGAACTCCAGCAGATGCAGCAGCATGGCGACAACGACGCATGAGCTCCACAGAAGCACCTTGCTCCACCTGCCCCTTGCTAGTGTGTGAAGAAGTAACCAATCCATTTCTATCCAACCAAACTCCAGCAGCAGTGTCCAATACTTCCATAGCATGATTGTCATTGACAAGAAAATGGTTCATAATTTAACGAATAACGAATAGCAACAGCCATAAGTATCTGAATCACTAATGTTAACTAAAACTGATCCATGCATTTACCTGCAATAGCCGCTTCACCTTCAACTCCTCGTCCTCCTCTAAGAACACCTCCAGTAACATGTAGTCTAGCACCGACAAAGACCTGATACCAGCAACAAAAAGTAAGGTTGGCGACAACTACAAATAGAAGATTTGGAATTGTCAAAGTCAAGACTCAGAGCCATTATCAAGTAGAACCCGGATTGTAGGATGTCTTTCGCCAGAACCTCCTTGGAAAAAACTGATTCCATTAACAAAACAAAAACTGCAGAGAGGATGAAGAAGAACAAAGCCAAAAGAAGTAAAATGAATAATTAATACTTACTGCAGCATGTTGATACCTAGGCGAAGGAGAAACTCCTGGTGCAAGAGTCCATTCCCACTGGCCATTTCTATGCATAAGCAGTCCATAGGCATCCCCAAGCGGCTGCAGATGGACATACACAGCTACCAATCAGATAGAACCACGTCAAGTAAATCAGTCTGATAATATTTTTTACATAGGATAAAATATATAAATCTAGAATTCACCAAAGTTACGATAACATGATTGATTAAACATCGGGCCGCTTCTAAAAGGATAACCATTTCAATTTAAAGTGAAGCTGCAGTGATGCTCATCATGATTTGTTTTTTCGCAGTCGCATAATCAGAATATGTTTTCTATTAATATAAATAATTAACTATTTTCTTAAATCATGACATTAAGAAAGCTATAATTCAGAAGATTAACACACAAATTTTGCAAGGAAATAATATACAATTAGGTGCACTTGATTCTGCACGTAGTTCCCTTTTTGCAATATTTTTGTAGCTATATCAGTATTAATATTAAACAGATCATTTTAACCAAATCAAAGAAAACCTAAAGAACACAGGCCACAAATATACACAAGCCATGCAGGACATTTATAATATATAAAGCATAGGAAACAAACAGTAAAAACAAATATATAAAAAGAGAAAAACATGTATACTAGATGTAGTGACTATCTATAATACTCCCTGTGTCCTAAAAAAGTGAAGCACACATTGCACAACTTTAACGTGAACAATTTCAAGAGTTAAATTTCCAATTATATTCTCTAAGATGGGTCCCCCTACATATAATTTTTTTAACTTATAGATACTCTTAAATGGGTATATTAGTCAAATTAGTAAACTATTATGTACTTCAATGATTCTTTTTTGGGGAAAAATCAAGAGTACTTCATAATTCTTTTCGGGATGGACAAAGTAAAATAGTACAACGTTAGATCAGCAAAAGTGAATAATAATTCAATGAAGAATTGACATTCACATGTTGAATTGAGTAGACGTTAAATGAACCGAGCTCGAACATGGTTTTTTGTTTGTTTAACAATTTAAGCTCAACTCAAGTCAATCTCAAACACAATATTTTGTTTGTTAAATAATACATGTTCGACTTGACTCGTTTACGGCCCTAGGCTCCACGATTGGTAAGAATAACACCATTTACATTTGTACGTATGATTGGATTATTCAATTACAAGCGTAATTTTCCTTGTTCATCCTTGGGTGGATGGAGGAGAAGAATATATAATAGAATGGTAGAAATAGATAAAACCATACTGTGCCTGAAGTGTCTCTTCCCCCACAAAGCAGAAACATGCCATCTGAACGGGTACTGCCTGTTGCATACCTGCAGAGTAATAGGAAAATCAATATTTTAGACTGAAAGAATACAAGTGTTAATAATTCTACCTGTTGCCATGACATTATCTATTGCAAATCTCTTTTAATTTCAATTTCAAATGACATCATATCACTGCAATTAATACCTTGCTCCAAAACAATCATGTGCTCAATCTTTAACAAGAAAAACAACTGAATAAAAATTAAGAGAAGGGGCGTGTATGAATTATAACTGGAAATTTTGAACTGTCAATTTGATTCTTTATCATGAGAAGCTAAAGTAGAAGTTTGATGCCACTTGAGAAATAGATGAAAACACTCTCTAGTTAGCAAAAACTCAGGACAAATATTTAAGAATTAAAGGGCATGAATTTATCCAATTAGGCAATTAATAACTACTACTTAAGTTTTCATAGTGCATAAATTTCACTGCCGCTTTGATACAAGTTTTGAGGGACATTACTCCTATTGGGGATAACTCCTGATATGGGGCCCACAAAAAAGAAAGTTTAGATTGAAAGTAAAAAAATGAACAACAATTAGGTAGGAATTGCAAGGAAAATCAGTGATTATAAAGTGATACAATTTGATTATACATGCTTCCAGAGGACTTCATGCAAAAGTAGCAGGTAGCTCATACAAAATAGGAAAACAAACAAATTGTAAAAGAGAAATGTAAAAAATAGACAATTATGGACCTACTAAATTTATTCCAAATAAATACACTAAACTGAAAATAGCAAAGAAGACTAAAGGAATCCATTGTGCAAGCAGTCAGAAAGCAGCGGTATGCTACAATATTCCACCCAATCTTACAAATTTTCTTGTTAATGCGTTCTCCAGAAGGGGTTTTATATATACGCAAGAGAAAAATGAGCTGCTTTATCAAGCTTGCCTCATTTACTAACAGTAATTTCCATATCTCAAGAGAAAACTTGGAACTGAACAAGTAAGGTGCTAATTATAGAAACAAAAAGATCTTAATGATTTAATACTTTCCATCTATTTCCTATACATGCCAGGTGTTGGCTGCAGAACACTATTCAACATATAGCAAACAGCATGTATTTGACCAGAAAATAACTCACATTCTAGCAGAAGGTATATCACCCTCAGGATTGAGCTTCACCCATGCATATGGTTTCTGAGCAGTATCCAAAGCCCAAGCATCTGAGAGCACTCTTTTCCCTGGAGATGTATATATCATCTTTTAGGAAGCTATTTTAGACTTTTTTAGTATGATAAAGACATAGAAACATAAGGACACAGTTCTCTTATGCCATATAAGAGATAAATACCATAAAGCAATATAAAAGTAAACCATTGTAGTTTACTATCTCAAAATACAATCACAAAGCCATATAAGTAGTCAGTGACCATGACCAATAGTCACTAGTCAGTCGTCAGTAACATTTTAAGATAGTAAGAAATCTCAACAATTTCCCAGTTGTCAAAGAGTGAAAAAGCTAGCCTAAACAGGAAACTGGACTTACCATCATTGCCGCTGACAGTAACAAGGTATCTTTGTGCAACCAAGTCCATTACATGACCATATCGAGGCCCAGGACCCTGCCCTTGAACAACAATTCTACATTAAAATAACAACAGTCAAGCTAAAAGTCAAGAACACACAACTAAGAAAGCTATAAAGTTTAGAAAATAAAGAAGCCTACCGATGCCACTTAAATTTGTCATTGGTCATATCAAGCACGTAAAGATCATCAGTTGAATGACCGGCAGGACCTATTCCACCCTAACAAAGAAGCAAAATTCCATCAGAATCGAAAGAACAATCAAAATCCAATCTTTATCATTACTTGTGACGTTGAGAGGTTCTAATTACCTGAAAGACAACCATGGTGCCAACAGCAGCAGCTGTATGCGCCGCCCTAGGCGAAGGAGGTTCACCAGCTGCTCTTATTCTAAGTGATTGGAACATCAAAAATCATTTTCTTTAATAACAGTAATAACTATCGTACCAAACATGTAGACCGAAATCATTTTATCAAATGTGTATAATGTAAAGCATGATAAATTTTCATTACTCCCACTGAATCAATTAATGAAATAAAAACATAATTCTACATGCCTTTTCCATTTCCTAGTCTGAACATCATATGAATGCACAAGATTGGTCACCCCAGCTAAACCTAAAACAAGAATTAGAATTGATTACACAAGCTATTCAGTTAAAGCATATAAAGGGTATCTCTTACATATACAAAGATATAAACAAAGGCGAAGAGAAAAGAAAGGGGCATACGGATCCCGGGAGCGGAGGCGGCGGCACCACCTTCAATGGCGGTGGCACCGCCGAAGAGGATGAGACGAGGGCCGTGAGATTTAGTGGCTGCAACGGCGGTGAGAGTGTGAGCACAGCGGGGACCGGGAGAGTCGTCATCGGTGTCCCAATCGCTTTCAAAGGGTTGATACGTCGGAGCCGGAGATAGCCACGGCTTCGCCGGGGAAGCCATTCCCACCAACCCCACTAAAATTTATTACCTGCCCAGAAACCAAATTCTCATATAACTACCGGATTGGAACTTACTGGTATATGTGTGAAAATGGAGATGGAAGAATGAGAAGTATAGACTACAAGCTACTAAAAAACAGGAAGAAGGAATGTAAAGTGGGGATCATAGATGATGATAGCCACTGTTCCTGTGGTGGAGGGTGGGACCCAGAAGCGGATGTGGGCCCAGCCAGGGGAATCGGAGAGCCTGTCTTCGACTCTTTGTTGTATCTGTGTAGCTATATATACAGTAATAAAGCTTTTGAAGACTTGAAGTAGCTGATAGATGCAGCAAATTGGAGAACTTTATGTTTGAAGAAAAACGAATATCAGATTTTTTGCAAAGATTTTTATACTTGATGTTTGTACATGAACTCTAAAAATTCTGGGTTTATAAAGCAATCTCCGGAAGAGAGTCAACCGTTACGAGGTTTAATAAGTGACTGCGCCAACGTTCTTTTTCTTCTTGTTCACCTTAATAAGCAAGCTTCTTTTAATTTGTAAATTGTCACTGTTCTTATTGAAGTGAAAATTTGAGAAACAGGTCCAAAAAAAAGAAAATAGCAAAACCAATTTAATTGATTCTGTATAAAAGAAGATTATACACGTAACTTGTTTATACTCTGCATATACTTTTCGAAATTGAACTCTGCATTCAACCTACTAGAAAATTTTGACTTCTTGACATTTTCAACCTCAACTCCACTCCAGAAGCTAGTCAAAGGTTAAACATAATAGCGATAGCTACTACGGTCGCGGTTTCAAAATGCATGACTTTGTACACATAATTTTATATAAAATTTAATATATGTTAAATATTTTATTTTTTTAAAAATAAAATTAAAAATTAATATTATATAAAAATTATAACGACATACATTTTGGGAAATTGAATCAATAATTAAATCGTACATCCATCTAGTAATGAATCAATAATTAAATCGTATCCATCTAGTAATCTTTACATATAATGTGTTATGGAAAGAGAGAGGGTTAGTTATTTACACAGCACTAAAAACCAGTTATATTCCACAAACATGTTATGATGTACATCCATCTAGTAATGAATCAATAATTAAATCGTGTCCAACTAAAAACCAATTATATTCCACAAACATGTTATGATACATACTCTGATGGTAACAAACCAGGCTATGGAGATGCAGGGGATCGAACCCTGTACCTCTCGCATGCAAAGCGAGCGCTCTACCATTTGAGCTACATCCCCTTGATACCACCTTGTCTTCTAGGATCCATATACCTCAAAAGTTCAAAACGCACACATTAATTCGTTTTGAAAAGCCAAAAGAATCAGATATGTATTGCACTGCATTTTCAAAAGAAAACTATACTCACACCATTTCAAAAAAAAATTTGTTTATAAAACGAGTTACTTTTAAAAATTTTCTTTAATATTTTTCTATAAATTAAAAAAAATTCAATTATAAATTTATAAAACTTATCATAACTTAAAATTGTATAACAAATTTAATTAAAAAACTTATTATTTGTACATTTAATTCTTAATCAAACATATAAAATTAATAATTGTCAAATTTTTAAATTTTGCTCTTTTTATTAAACGGATAAAATACATTATAACATTCCAAATAGCTCTTATAACTCACCTGTTTTTTTTTATTTTAGGGAATATATGATATTAGCCTAAAAACAATGTGTTTTACCATTACTCCCTTCCTTCCAACAAAAATGCAATATTTGAACTTTTAAATTTTGAATTAAAAATATTTATAAAATAATAATTTTTTCCTTAAATTTGTCATTAATATCTAATTAAAAATCATATAAAAAATTTTAAAAAATATAACATTATAATAAAAAATTTATACAAATATTACTTTTTGTTTAAACAAAATTTATTCTCAAATGTTATATTTTTTAAAACAAATGAAATACTATTATTAATATAACTAATACAAAGAAAAACTTTTGGTCAAAAGAATAAATATAAACCCATTATTTGTTAAATTATGTAACGAAATCTTTTGTAATCCTAATGATTTCTTATTGATTCTAATTAACTTAAAAATATAAGCTCTCAAAAAACACCAGTGCATATTCATTCAACTAAATTGAATACTCAATACTTTTCAACGGCAGAAAATCCATCTTTGTTGAATACGAAATTTGCAGCAAAAAAACGAAATATATAGGAAATCTCAGATTCCAACAAGTCAGACCCAATTTTGTTGAATAAACAAGATATTTTCATTGATCATTTCTAGAAGCTTGAACATGAAAGAGCACACTTGGGTACAAAATTTCGCCTACTAGTATTGGCAAGCTACTGTTTCGTAACACCCCTAACAATTCATGAGATGCCCATCATCTATCCACGGCCCAACCAAAAAACACTAGTAACAAACACCTTAAAACTCTTGAGAAACAGACCCAATTTCACCTTTCCCTTTCCCAACCTTCTTTGGCAGTAGAGTGGAATGAATGTTAGGCAACACACCTCCATTAGCAATCGTCACAGTTCCCAACAACTTGCTCAACTCCTCGTCGTTCCTCACAGCCAACTGAATATGCCTCGGGATTATTCGATTCTTCTTGTTATCCCTCGCCGCATTTCCAGCCAATTCCAAAAGCTAATATAACAAATCAATCAAAATCACAAGAAAATCAAACAAAACCTCACAGACAAAGAGAAGAAAACGAAAAAGAATATAGAACATATCAAAACGAGAGAAAAAATTATAATGAAAACGGAAATTTAAGTACCTCGGCGGCGAGATATTCAAGGACGGCAGAGAGGTAGACTGGAGAACCAGATCCAACACGCTGAGCATATCGGCCGGCCTTGAGGAAACGGGCTATCCTACCGACTGGGAACTGGAGACCGGCTTTCTGAGATCTGGAGACAGATTTGGTGCCCTTGGACTTGCCCCTTCCGCTGATACTTTTGCCTGCTGGCGAACTCATGGCAATGACCTAGGTGTTCAAAATACTAGAGAGAGAATTGTGTAAGGAGAGAGAGATTCCACGTTTAAGTTTAGCAGAAATGGTAGGCTTTTGAAGGAAGACGGAGAGGGGACTGTGTTTATATAAGGGAAGATGGTGGATTCTGATTGGTTGTTTTGGTTTCACGGGAATCGCCAGCGTGGATTCTAGTGGCGCGAGCGCGGGAATTTGAAAGGATTTATTTTCATTTTTAATTTATTCATCAAATTTTCAAATTTCCTAAAGGGGAAGACGTACACGTATATATTCAAACTTTCCGTTTCATTCTATGCAAGCAATTGATTAGCCATCCATTACAATATGTTCATAAATTTTGAAAAAAGAAAAAGAATAGAACACATTTAAGTAGATAGTAAAAAATCACTTGTCTCCTCTCCATTACTTTTTTTCTTTCGATTCTCCTCAATGAAAAAAATATGAGGGTCCTCCTCAAAGAAAAAATATGAGAGTTTCTTAATTTTTGTACAATTTAATTATATAAAAAACATTCATCTTAATATTTAAAATTTGATTTAATTTATATGGTTGAGATTTGATAATTTTTTACTATTAAAATTATGTGTTTTACTTTATTAAATTATATGATGTTAGAGTTAAATGAGCTTAAGTGTTTATAAAAGGGTTTGAATACAAATACTCAAAACTTTTTGTTCTTTTTAAATCTGTTAAGCACTGTTGGAATAGTTATAAAAAAAACTTAATTGAAATTTAAATGAATACACAAGCATTCAAGTTAAAATAATTGTATTAAAACTTATTTTTTTCTAAAAATCTGTTTAATCACAAACATGATTAATCATCTACAATCTGTAATAAATTACAGCTTCTCTTTCACACTCACTAACTACTACACACTTTGAATATTTCCTTCAAAATATGTTTCCAAGCTTATCTCTAGTGTTTGTGTGCTTCTTTATTGGTTGCCCTTCGTGTAATGAGAACTCTCTACATATGTAGAAGATCAATTGTTGAACTCACGTGCTTAGATGTGCTGCTTTTTCAACATAACCGCAATATGTCATTTATCCTTTCGGAGTTATGTGTCATACTACTTTCAACTTTTTGTTGCTTCTTTTTTATTTACTGATCTTCAAACATTTAATAATTGAGAGTTGTCATTGAACCACCAAATTTCAATAAATATATTTCCAGTTATATCTCTTGCTTCTTTAACAAACTTCAATGATTCGCATGAAGACCCGATGACAAGTGTACGCAGTCACAACTATCACTTGATAGCAAGCAATGATGTAGACTTAATCAGTGTTTCATTCTTCACTTTAGTTAATCTATGTTTGTAGACTTAGTCAAGTGCTTCTTGATCTCCTGACGTTAAGATCTACTTGCATCCACTGATGACTTTCACTGAATCTTTCGCCTGTAAATTAATTCAATGAATGAATTACCTCTCAATGATCTTGAATCGGATCAATATCAAGAATAACAATATCTGAGCTATCAAATCAATTCGTCGTTGCGAATTAAATAGTATAACATAGGAAGATTTTTTATCCATACCGAATCCAAAATAGGATTCCTAGCCCAATCAAAAATTACTTTATTTAATATTTAATTTCTCATTCTTTTATGTTCTTTCTTTTCTATATAGAAAACTGAAGGCTTGTTATTCAATAGTATAGCATGACTTATATGTCCGTGTCAACCAATATATATCTAGATCTATCCTAATTTTTTATAGGTGGATTGCAAAAAAACAAATGGAATTCTATACATATTTGTTAATGTCATACCATGATAGGTTCCCCTGACGCATTTTTCTGATGAGTTGGCCTGCCACTGTCATACTCTGATGGGTTCCCCTGACAGATTGGTCTTACAGAATTAATCACTGATACTTTGTTTATTTTGTCTGGAACGTTTGATGTGCGGAATACTTAAATACTTTTAAGTAACAACAAATATTCATTATACACTATCAAGTCCTTTAGAAGTTTTCACTATCGACTTGCTTAGTGTAGAACAATTCATTCACTAATGATTAAGTTGATCATTAGTGGATACAAAACTTGTGCCAAAATACTAAGGTTTATAAAACATCTTGAACATTTGCAGATGCACAACAAAAACTCTAATCATCATCATCATCATCATCAATTGTATCTAACATATGAAACTTAACACATCTTCATTTTTTTTTATGTTTTATTCATCCATACGATTAAAATTACATAAAATTAATTATATTTAAAATTATAAAGTGTATCGAGGAAAATTGAAGGGAGAAGTTAACGGAAAGGAGTCAAGTCCAAAAAAACATAATATGAAATTTATACGGAGTAGATCTTTTCAAATGTTGTTTTTTAGTTTAGTAAAGAAAAAAAAAAGGAAATGTCTATTTAATCCTTAACATTAAATTTTAGTGTTGTTAATCTTAAGATTAATATTGACTTTATATCATGTGGAGTAATATTAATAAGTTTTCTATTCAAAATTGACAAAAAAATATGATGAAAAGTGACAATTTTCTATTCGATTGTTTTCTTTTCTATACTTCAAAAAATAAGTAAAATATTAAAGTTTTTAATATATTTCTTTTATTTTCCAACAAAAATAAAAATAAACTCATGAACATAGTGTTAATTTGTGTATTTTCAACTAACTAAATCTTGTGTAGTTATTTTCAATTTGAATTGTGTTCATTCCGTAATATTAATGTTGATTTAGACATTTTACAAAAATAGTTACATTACTTTAATGCATATTAATATTACATATTTGATTAAAAAATATATGTTTAAAACAATCATTTTTATAAATTTTGTTATAAATATTTAATTAATGACAAAATAATAAGTTTCTAATGATAAATTATAAATATTTTAACATCACAAAAAAATTATATAAATATAAAATTTTAATGGAATAAATAACAATTTAAAATATAACATTTTTTGTTAAGCAAAATGGATATTCTTAAAATTTGTTAAAAGATTAGAGTTCAAATGTTATTGATTATATTGTCATCAATGCGTAAATTAGATGCATTGGCCTCCTTTATTAAAAAAAAAAAAAGCATTATATTCGTGTTATTCGCCAACTAAATAAGTAATACTTAGGCATGACAACCAGATAAGTATTGAACGGGTGAGTTGTTCCCAAATTTTACCCGTTAAAGGTACATAATCTCTCCAACTTGTCTCACTCAGTTAAAGTTTATACTAAACTCGTCCCGCTCGCGCCTTGTTATCTCAATTTTTTTTTAATTTGATTTTTTTCTTTGATTTATATATATGTGTGTGTGTATTTATATATATATTTTTTAATTTTTTTACAAAATCAATAAAAATCATGTCTTATATATAAACGGATCAAAGTCGAGATTTACATAAGCAACAAAAGTGGATCCATATCCTACAGAAATCCTATAGGGTTTAAACAATTGAGTGCCATTAAAATCGGAATTGAATGGAATAATAAGAAGTTTAGTGAAATGATCATCCCTCGTAATACTTTTCTATTGTATAGTAAAAGCACAAATATGTTTTTATTTATGACCATGGTTTTTCACTTTTTATTTCCAAGATTTTCTCTTCGATTTTTTTTATTTCGTTGTTATCGTTTCTTAATCTACTTTTACTTTCATCAAATACTTATAATCCACTTATAATTTTCTCGTTCATTATTCTATTAGGACCTACAAAATTTATAATAGGATTATTTTAAAATAAAATATAAAAATGTATATATAACAATAAATAACTTTATACGCATAACTAATGGAATTACGAACAAAATATTAAATGCGATATTTGATAGTTTAATTAACACAATCAACATATATATTTAAAATTAATTTCGTGAAATAAATAAAACAATATATTCTTTAGTGTATATGAAGTAACTTTGAAATATATCTTATCACAATTAATTGTTTTCAAGTATACATATAAACACATTACAAATTATACAAATAAAGTCAATATTTCGATTGAAATTATATCATTTAACTCAAAGTATTTTTTTTTATTAGTTGAGTTATTTTTGTGCAGTTATTATATATTTGGGGTTATTAACATTTATCATCATTATTTTATTATAATTATTATAATTAAATATTCAAATATAATCAATTAAATTGTGATTTGCTTAATTAGGTTTTTTTGTTTAATAATTGTCTGGTGAATTATGCTATATGTGTTTGTTTTTTATTTTTTTCTTATTAATTACTAAAATTTAACATATATTTCAATTTTATATTAAGTAAGTTGTAGTTTTAATAGGACTTACTCTAATGATGTAAATGTTTTAAAATTTTGTTATATTTTATTTTTATACAATCTCTCTAACTCTGTATTTGGATATTTAGAACATGTTTTTAAATTTATAATTAACATAATATATATAATATATATGTGTAGGTGTTAAATAACATATTTCAATTAAAGTTTGAATTATAAGTTATGTTTATTTCATTTCAATCTAATTAAAATTTTTAACACACTTAAAGAAATATTAAAGAATAATGTAAAATAAATTGTTAGCCATCACATTCATTACAATTCTTAAGTACTATATTCTATTATATTTTTTTTCTTTTAAATTCTAATATTAAAATTATAAGTTATTCTCTTATTGATATTATAAATTTTATGTGATGAAATTATTAATAAATATGATAACATTATATTGGTAATAAAGTGTATAAAGATATATATTAAATATGAATAAAAACATATGAGATCAAATTTGAATGTACAAAATTAGTTTATCTTGTCGAAATAATTAAATTAGTAATATTTGATATATGTATTAAAATATTTTTGTGTCGTACGATCAAAATTAAATTAATTTATAAAAATTTGATATTAAACAATAATTAGATATATACTTTATATTAATTCAAAGTATAGAAAATATTAAATTATAATTATTAATAAAATATTTAAATTAAATAATAAAATAAAAACAACTTGTGTCTTCTAGTTCAAATATATAGTAAAATCAAAACATTAAAATAAATATTAAAAGTAAAAGTAAGCGTGAGTGTCCAATAATTATTTTCATCAAAATGTATGGATCAAAAATTAACCGGACATATATGGGCCGATTGGTCAAACCTTAGGTTGGGCTTGGAATTTATGTTGAAGAAGATTCGAGCGACCCTAAACCCTAATCCACCTTTTTTAACTGGAGAGAAGAGGATCGATGGACGAGCGACGGCAGGCCGACGTCCCTGCAATATACAGTATGTATCAAATATTCTCCTTTTGTCCTCTTCATTTCTCCTTCTTCTTTTCCCTTTTCTTCCGCTAATTTTTCTGTAATTTTTAAAAAAAATTTCTGGTATTAAATGGATCTATAGATTTACTGAATCTGCTCGATACCCCAATTTTATTGTTCTATGAAAAGTTATCGATACTGCCATGTTGTTTGTGGAGGTGTTTAGAATAGCATCAGCACTCTATTATGCATATTTGAATTTTTTTTAGCCTTTTTTGTTTTATAATGTCACAGTTTTGTTGAAAAGTTTGTGGTTAACGCATTTCATCTTATTTATTTTTTAATTGTCCAATGATGGAAAATCATATTACATTGAGCAGTTTCTGATAGTTTGTATTCATTGGCCTTTCTACTTCACCATCTCCTTCAAAATCAGAGTTTCAAATTACACTAGTGCACACACAATTTACTCTTGTTTTCTCAATGGTGGGGTTTAAAGGCTTTTGAGGAACACTGCTATCAGATATTTAACTGTTGATGATTTATCAAAGCTATGAGATCTGAGGGCTTTTTTCTCTTCATTTGTTTCAGTTATACTGTAATTATTAATATAGATATAGATATATAAGCATGTTCATTTTGTTTGAGATTCTTTTTTAATATGAGCATGTGTATGTTTTAGTCTGTTTTTTCAATAAATTTCTATCATGTGTATATAATTACTAGGATTTTTGCTAAGAAGAAAACCCAAAAAAATTCATAAGAAATCTTGCCCTGTACATATATAGGATCCAGAAGGAATAAAATTAGTAGTATGTATTCTTTAAATTAGTCATATAATGGTATAGGGGGGCATAATATGAGTCTGGTTATGTTGAATTTAACTTGTATTCTTTGCCCTTTTAGCCATTATTTTTAATTATTGAATTCACCAATATCAGTAGACAAATGTTTTTGGATATCAGTTGTAGAAAAATTCAAAGCCCAATGATGGACAACATATTTATTGAAAGTTGGTTTTGTTAATTAATTGCCTTTGCAGTTTACCTCTATCTATCAATCTATCTATCTTCATTCATTCACATTCCTTTCTTTCTTTCTTTCTTTCTTACTACTGTCTAGCATATGGTTAAATGTGAAGGCATTTTATTAGCGTTCACCAACAATGATAATCTCAAAGCTATGAGATCTGAGGGCTTTCTATGTTTGATCTGATAAAACGATTCTCTTGAGCACTCCAATTTAGATATAGATTTTGGTCTTTAAGCTTTTTTTGGCTCTAGTAAGTTGTTTAATTTATTTATTTTCAGTGTTCTTCTATATGTGTGATATGATGCATCTTGGCAACAAGGTCTTCACATACTGTCTAATGTTCAATTGGTACAGATTTATATCATCAATGATGATTAACTGTATTTTCTGCTTTATATGTAAGTATTAATATTTGTACATTATCACGAATGGTTATCGGAAAATCGGAATAGAATTTTCACAGGCGTACCCATGTGCTCTGTTAGCCCAGGAGCATTATACATGTGATATACATATATATATATATATATATATATATATATATATATACATATACATATAGGGATGACGGGAACCTATTTTTTAATTTTGGGTCGTAGTAATTTGTCTTATATTTTTTGAAAATTTAATCGTACGGATTAAAATAATCTTAAAAAGTAATAGAGTATACAAAATTTGATAAGTTTATATGATGTGCATTATAGCTCATTAATGATGCAAGTTTAACAATTTTTTGTCAGTAAAATTAAAATTTTATATAGTTATAAAAATTAGTTAATGCATCATGAAAAATCATGAAATTTTGTACATCTTCATGTTTTGTACATCTTAAAGTTTAAAAAATAGGCTGCAGCCCATTTCCTATTTTCTCAAAATATATATATAATTTTTTTTGGGGGGTTTTTTGTTTGATTTTAAGAATTGCCCAGTGATGGAAAATCATATTACATTGAACGGTTTCTGATGGTTTATACCCATTGCCTTTCCACTTCACCATCCCTTTGAAAATCAAAGATTCAAATTACACTCGCACACAATCAGCACTTTTTTTTCCTTTGGTGAATACTGCCAGCAGATATTTAACTGTTGATGATTTATCAAAGCTATGAGATCTGAGGGCCTTCTCTCTGTTTTTTTTTCATTCTTCGTTATTATAATAGTAATATAATAATTAATATAGATGTATGGGCATGTTAATGTTGACGTGCCATTCTTTAATATCTTAATGGGGAAAAATGTACGTGGTTTTGAAAAATCCCCATGTTTTATATTCAAATTTAGCCTTCAAAACCATCAGTTATACATCCAGTCCACCTCAGTAATTATATAATTCTTTCATGGTGGCTGGTGTGCTAAGGTGTATACTTATAATTTGAATAAATTGTACAAAGTATGATGGTCATAAAATATCCAATTGTCAAGTCCGATCCTGAAGAACAGGACTTGTTTGTGTTATATGGATAAAAAATCTTGTGAGAGATTTGATTTCCTTTATTGATATTGGCGTATGCAATGTGCTGATCAACAAGATACGTATCTAGTTACACAAACTGGCGTTAGTTTTACAATTCTCTATATCGCTATGTAATTTCTAGATGCAAAATTTTGGAGAAATTAAAGATCGACCAAGTTCAAATGACGATGTTTTTGAAAACATCGGTTAGATTTAAAATGTTGAGAATATGCTTTTATACCTAGAAGTCATCGAAGACCCACATAATGCAATGTTATGAATGCTGTTCACAAGTAGCTGTGTATGCATGGGTAGTGAATTGGAAAAAATTAATATTGGAGTAATTGTAACGAGGAATATACATGACAGTTCGGTGGCAGGTTGATGAAAACTTGTGTAATTATTCTTTCACGTGTAAATTGTAATTCTTGCAACTGGTTTGCATATGCTCTTTTTATCCTTTTCTCTTAAAAATGAATAATTTCCGTTATCAGGTTGATATTTTTGTAAAAGATTTATATAAGTGTACATCTAATTTTACATTCATTCTCAAGAAGTAGATTATGTTGTTTTATTTATATAAATCTAAAACCCTAATTTGCTCCTTAGTGGAGAGCATTAACATTATAATAAAATTTATCGTTACTTGTACGAATGTGTATGAATTTGGTTGCAAAAGTAGATTTATATTTTTGAAAATGAAATGAACTGTAAAATTTGCACCTCAAATTTAACGCTAACTTCTCATTATATGTCTAAATTTGAATGATTCTTTATTAAATTGCAAATTTTGTTACAGAAAATATCCCTTCTAATTAATCTATATGGCCGCAGAGTTCAGGAGTGAGAAAGATAATTGATAAAATAATTTAATGTTAGGAAATGTAATTTAATATACTCTGTAAGCTCTGCGAGAAAACATTATATTTGTAATATGTATAAATTGAAAATCTTACATGAATTACATCCGTCTTCAGAACGACGTCGCTAGGGGATTGATAACTTGTTTAAACTGAATAGAGATAATAAAATAAAACAAAAAATCGTGCTTGATATTTCCTTACAAAATCCACCATATGGACCAAATTGGTTGGTCCGTCTACATTTACGACTTTTAAAAATGACGTTATTAGTCAAGGTGGCCCAAAGTTGTTAAAAAGCATATACTTGGCACTTTGTATGGTCTGAAATTTTATAATTAAATTAAGAAGCAATTCATCAATGTGTTGAAACAATTGTCTTAAGGTTTCATTTGGTCGGAAGTAAACGGCGTGGGAATTGAATGGATTGGCAAAAAGAAACATAGACGTGTAAGGTTGTATTTGATTGAAAGTATTTGATTGAAAGTAAATAGTGTGAGAATTGAATGGTTGAATAAGAAGAAATATAGACATGGAAGATCAGATTTACAAAATTATTATAAAAATAAAAAAATTGTAGATTATGTATAAAATATTAATTGTTGATAAAATGGACAATATTCATCTAAGAATGTGAGTTTAAAAATATGTATAAACTTGTAGAAATTGATAAACTTTATACATAAATAATTTAATAAATCGGTATAAAACTTATTTCATTTCATACCATCACGCCAAATACATCATAAGAGTATCAAAATAAATATCACACCTTCAAAATAATCTTGTCTAACAAAGTTCTGAACCTAAAATTCCATGTAACAAGTCAAGCTCTACAAGTAACATTTATTCCCCCGAATATTTCTATCTTCTACAATACTTATTCAGACAACTAATGAGGAAAATTATTTTACGAAAGGTTTTCGATTGGAATTTAAATACAATCCAGATGAGGAATCTTAAATCTGAGCTGCGCTATCAGATATCTAAGACCCTTTGTGCGAAGGATGCTCAACTCCTACAGGCATATGAACAGATACTTTACATTTGTATACATTATAAATGTATATTTAGACAACTAATAAGATTAAATTGTTAAGGATTCGTGTAATAGACTTCTAAATAAGGCCCTAAAACCGAGAATGAAATTTGAAGATAAGATCATCAAAACAACAGAGTTCTCTTGAACATGGATTTACAATTTGCCTTCATTATACAAAACAGAAATCCTCAAGATCTGTACAAAATTTCCCAGTTTAAACCAACACTATGCAGAACACATAACAGATAGATATACATGACCATGCTATTCTATCAAATTAAGCTCTTTCTTTCTCTTCACACAAAGGGGTTACAAGAGAAAGATGGTTCTTGAAAGAATCCAAATGCAAAGGAACCACCCCTTTTAGACCCTTCATATTTGCATTCGCTCCATGGTTAAACAAAGCCAACGCCACTTGCACATTTCCGGCCTCCACCGCCCGGTGAAGCGGCGTGTAGCCCGAGTCATCAACAACATCAACCTGAGCTCCATGACTGAGCAAAAGCTTTACGCTCTCCGTTCGACCCTTGAATGCAGCTCTATGCAAAGGAGTCCAACCATTTTGATCCCTTCCATTCACTTTAGCACCTTCTGCAATGCATTTCTTAATTTCATCAACATCACCTGTTCTTGCAGCTCTTTGTAGAGCATCCCCTAAATACAACATGTCGAATAGTTTCGAATGACCCTTTTTGACAGCCAGATCAAATGCAGTTTGTCCCTCTTTGGTTAATACATACTTCACATAATTTGAAAAATTCAGCAGAAATTCAACTGCTTCTTCATGTCCTGCAATTGCAGCACAATGAAGTGGGGTCCATCCATCATGATCTGCAAGATCAGGATCACTTCCCACTGATACAAGAAACTGTAAAACCTCAACATGTCCATAAATTGCAGCCACATGAAGAGCTGTTCTACCACGAGAGTCAACTAAATTTACATCTATATCTAAATAACTTAAACATAAGACCTCCATTAAATCAACTCGGTTCATTGCTGCAGCTTCGTGCAACAACTTATCAACAGAATTATCGATAACATAGCCTGAATCTATCAAAATATCGAGCATATCACAGTTTCCTGATTGAACAGCCAGAGACATCACAGACCGTTGATTCGAATCGCGTTTATTTACATCTGCTCCAGCTTCTATTAAAGTGGAAGCAAAGTAACAGTTTACACACTTAACAGAGGATCTCAATAACAAAGAAAGCTGCGAGTCATCACAAACTGAAATTGCCTTTGATAGAAGAAAAGTGTTGTCTAGTTTTCCTGGAGAAACTGAAGGGCTGAGGAGGAAATTTACCACATGGGGACCGACAAAGGAGATTGGAATGGTGGCATCCTTGAAGATTTGAGGTCCGGGTTTCGAGAACAGGCGGCGGAGCTCTTCCTGATTGGCTTTTCCGACAGGGAGCATTGATGATTTGACCAGTATTGTGTCTAGAGGGGTGGCTAGAGGAGGGTGATCCGATGGCTCAGATAGTAAGATTGTGAAAGATGAAGTAGAGAGAGGTGGGAGGATAGACAAAGGCTTTGTGAAAGAGAAGAGAGAAGGGTTGGTGGTGGTGAGAGAAACAGCAACATTCATGGTGTGCATAAGATTGCTAAGCCTGAAGGTGGCAGAACATTTTTGGTTGGTGTTGAAGGTTACGTTTACTTCCTTCACATCTGGCTTCACAAGCCTGTCCATGGAGTTTTTGCTTGGACAGATTTTTTGGGTAGTTCTGGTCTCAAGGAGGAGGAATGGTAGATGAAGATGAATGAAGATTCTTTTCTTTTCTTCACAAAATTGGCTATTGTCATTATATGGTAGTTTATGCTAGTGTGATATAATATTATAAGTGGAGAAATGTATTTTTGTGAGTATTAAAAGATGGTTTTGTTGGTAATAGAAGGAAGGTTGTCAACAAGGAAGGTGCAAGGAAAGCAATAATTTAGAATAAAATGACTAATGAAGATCAACTTCTTCAACTATTTGACATGACCAATTGACCAGATAAGTGCATAACTGTATTTAACCAGGCTAAACTAACTTTCTACCTCAATAATATGACAACCATTTCCTTATGTTTTGACACTGTGACTAACAAATTATGGTGACAAAGCTTTAATCATAGAAATACGTACACAAATAAATATCTCAATGATATACAGGATTTCAAATTCAGCATCCCAAAGGAAATGGATCGGAACTAATCTCCTGCTAAAGGATCCCAAGATTTATATCTTGTTACTCAAGTCAATAATTAGATCCCAGAATAAAAAATAATCTCTCAGGGTGATGGTCAAACTTATGAGATTTTGAAAAACAACCTGAATTTCCCAGATGCTTTAATTTGGACATTGAAGCTTGTATTGAGTATCCTTCCGTTCTAAAATTAGAGATATATTGAACTTTTAAAATTCAATTTGTTCAACCTAAAAGTTAAAATTGTATGGTTCAACTAAGTATTGAAATGAAAAAAATATGGTAATCAAATTCATAATAGGTTTTCTTGGTTATATTCCTGTAGACTATAGTAAAATCAAATTTATTTATATTAACTTTTGACCTTTAAATTTTCGAAATGTATCGATATGTTTGTCTAACTTTAAAATGAAGGGAATATTAATGTTAAAATTGCCTTGTGGCCACAACTACTGGCAGATTACAAGTTTAGGACTTAGTAAGTCCCTTGAAATATAGCATATGCCAGAATACTGTAAAAGACTAGAACATATAAATACGTAAAAAGCTTGAACAAGTCTCATCTCATTTGTACAGACATCTCTGTAACCCTGTACACATTGTTTGAATCTTCCTTCATCCTCTATGTAGAAAGGCAGCCCCACCTGATATATATTTGGGAATTACCATTTCCACACTGTATTACAATAACTTGGTCCAAACATATTTTGTAAATCAGGCAACACCAAACTATTCTCAACTTATCATTTGTACTCACAGTTTTGGTACAGAAATTTATATGTCATCTAGTACCTCAAAATATCCAAATTTTCACTCTCAATCTGATGGGAAAATTTATGAGATTTCAATAGACTCCCAACTTTCAAAATGCTTCAAAATGGATTTAAAGCTCACAATTTGATCTTGAAAATTATTAGACATCTAAAAAAAAAGAAGATTGTACTAAAGGTGCCAATCATCGGTTTCCATTCTTGCAAACCTTAACCTTTGGAAGTGATATCTTTTAGAAATATAGCAGACGAAATTTTATTCCAACACATTGATTCCATGTTTTCATATAGAGCAGTCATCAAAAACCTTTAATTTGTTATTTGCAATCCAAGGCTGGCCCACCTTAAATCTATGTGTAAAAACCTTAAAGGACTAACAAGAAAAATCGGAGAGAGTATTAGTATTTAGTAGATTCCCCTTTTGGGACAGTGCATATCATTTACTTTGGACTATACTTCAAACATTACTTTCTAGAATGGACAATATTACCCCCATTGACAGCTTCTCAATCCAGAAATGGTGAGAAATTAGGAGTTGGGGAAATACATATTAAAGTCATTTCAGCCTAATCATACAGCTTTTGATGATCACAATTATCTTCAGTAACTAAAACATAGCTCAACTATAGCATACAAAACCTTAAAATAATGTCTGCAATCAATACAAAAGTATACAATTAGACCCCAGATGAATGACAACAAAATTTAGGCAAGGGACAGTACAAATTAATGCCATATTACCTAACTCAGTGGGTTAAGAAAAACAATACTTTATGATGGTGACATGCACTGAAACTATACATCATAATTTCTTTAGTGTTTTGTTAAATATGCAGCATTTAATATGTTTACTATTTCATTGAAACAAGATAAGAGCATGAATATTTTCTAAACTCAACTAAATAAATTATTCAATCGGCATTTAGACACTTGCGTTGTCCTGAACGAGGCATAATGATTTCAATATATAATGTTTTACCTCATTACAACACTTCTATTCAGAAACAGGTTCATTTCGAAGAAGGCAAAAGATGAAAACTTAACTCTATTTGCTACTACGAAAGCAAAGGGAGCACGGGACCGTAGCGGGAGGTGTCGGGTCCTTGTAGCCAATTAGATACACACTATGACACACAACTCAAAGCATGTATAACTTAGAGAATTGAACCCTGAAACTGAATATAGAGATCAACCAAAAAAAATTGATAACTATCATTTTTAGTGTTCGATAAAAAAATTGAAAAATGCAACAGTCATCTTCAATAATCATAAAAGTAGACCTTCTGCTGAGATTGATTTCAACATCAACAACGCCACCTTTAACCCAAGTTAGTTGGATTGATGACCAACGAACCCATAAAAGGTAAAAATAAATAAATATGCGAAAAATAATAGATGGAAAATAGTAGAAGGGAGAAATAGGAAAAAAAAATATTTAAAAAAAATCAAAAACTACGAAAATTTAATAACATATTGGTATTACTAATGTATGGTTATCTTAATCTATGTGCACGAAACTAAACAAGTAAACATTGTGGACAGAGGGAGTATATCAGAGTATCGGTGTACTTTGAACCCTTACAGTCAAAAATGGATTGATGTATACATGACATCTGAAATAAGATTCAAAGGTATAGTCACAGCGTGAGTACCATATCAACTATAGATAGGATTTTCCATGAAGTTGGAAAATTTGTACCTTAAACTATTGATATCTAATCTTCACGCTTGCTCTTGCAAATATTATCTACATCTCATGTAGGGTCTTGTTTCATATATGTCAATTACTACCATTTGATTGATACAGAAATTTGGTTGAGGTTATAACTTTATATTTTTACAATGTAGTGGGCTAGAGTTGCAACAAGAACAAATTTTGTAGATGATATGTCGAGAAAAAGGATATTCTTCTGCACTCGAGCAGAATTCAAAGTTTAAAACTTAGTATTGATAGTGCAGTAAGTGTGGCTACATTTACATATGATAAAGCAAGGTGTTATTATGGTGCTACATGATGCTAATTTTGATTAAACTATAGTTTATTCATTTTTTTAGTCTTCTACTAAACATAAATCAGATTATCGAACATAGACAAAACAATTGATAAAATTGACAACCACTTTCTGTATGATTATTATTTTCTCCAATATTTTTGCAGAAATACATTTATTGGAAAGCAGTAAGTCGTTCAAAAGGTTCGCTGTGCTGATGGGAAGTCAATGGCAGTCTGGTATAATCTAAAAGGTTAGGTCAGTCAAAATATAATTATAATCTCCTCTCCAAAATGACAATATATATGATCTTAAGGTACAATTTTGTTAACCTCATGCTGACTTATGCATCTCATCATTTCAAAGATTTAATCCCGACGCACTTGAAGTCATTCTTTTCAGCTCCCACCCATATTTTCCTATTCTAACTTCATTTTCCGCATAATTTTACCGTCGGAAAAGCCACATCTCCACCCACCTAACAAAAGCTGTTGTTTTTCTAATAATTTCATCGTTATAAGAGCAAACCTTGTCCTACTCGCACTTGAAGTCATACGTACCTAACTCATTGCAACTAATCTAGAATTCCGAAAGACCAGTTCCAGAATCTGCTTTATGAATATACTGACTGCCAGTATAGTAAGAATAAAAATTGCAGTAATACCCAGAAATATTTTGCCCCTTTCAAATGTAAGCTATGACAATGGCACATTCTGTACATTCCTTAAAACAAAGAAGGGTGGATGCGCATCAAAAACTGAAATTGGACTTCATCATATAATCTCAATAATACAAGAAATGGATGAGAGAGAGGGATATTACAATAATGCGGAGGTAATTTAGAAGTTGGTGTTGGAAGTTAATGAGAATTAGAATGAAAATTGTTTTTCATTTGGAATAGAAGAGGTAAAGATTAGTTAAAAAAAAAGGGAACTTTGTCCACATTGAAATTTGGAAGTTGTGTTGCTTACGTTTTATATGGGAAAGTAAGCTAACTAGTAAAATTGATTGGCACAAGAGAGTGTAAATCCAAGGATTTTTTAAGGGCAAATTTGGCGCGACCCGCGAACACGAATGCCGAATCGTAATTGATTGCTCCCAACGACACCAACTAAGTCGTCGGGGACTAATTTTTGTACCGACTAAGTCGTCGGGGAACTCTTGTCAGGGACTAGTGAACATGTCCCTATAACTCAGTGAACGTGTCCCTATAACTCGGTTGTGAACGTGTCATTATGGAAACGTGGTCTGACTGAACGGTTCTCCCTTACCTATAAATTGAGGCTCATTCCAACAAAATAAAACACGAGAAATATATACAATCTTCCAGTCCTGTTTTAATTTCTCATTCATTCAAGTGTTCATTATAGTTTCTAGTACTGTTCGCCGGTAGAGACTTTGTGTCAAATCCGGTCTCCGTAATCCGTTGTATCTTGGAAACAGTAGTCCTTCAATCCTCTGAAGCAAGTGAGGAGACTAAACTGTTTTAAGAAAAACGTGTTTACACGTAACTCGGATTTCAACTTTATTTAATTTAATTAAGCCATTTCGAATATATTATTTTTTCTCAAATATTTCCAACAGTTGGTTGGAATATTCCATTTCCTTTTTCATTCTTCCTTAAATCGACAAGTGGCCCATAGCAAGGAAACTAATCTCTAATACGACACGTGACAATCCTAAAAGAATGGAACAGATTATGAAATATATAAAGAAACATCCCATCTCATTACCGGAATTTAAGCTTAATCCGATAACTATCTATTGATGCGTCTGTCAAACAACACAAAAGAGTTTAAGATCCATCAACACGTAAATCAGTAAATGCACCTAATATTGAGTTTGCTTCGATCAATTTAAAACAAAAACTCAATCTACTCATACTTCCTCTATCCCACAAAAAAAACCCTTTTTTTCATTTCATTTCTACTAAAACTACAAATTCTACAAATGCAGATCCACTGAACATTCAAACTCACACAGTTTGCACTCAATAATTCCTTTTTGAGTAGTTTGTGATATTGCCTTATTGTTGCTAAAAAAAACAAACAAATTATATGATTTCGAACTTCTCGGATTTTGCAACTTCACTTGTAAAAATTTGAATTAAAAAAAGTGACGAAGCTTGTTCTGGATCAAAAGCACTATATAAGTAGCAAAGCAAACCAATGCCATAATTTCCACTCACTCAAAATTAATATTCAAAATAATTAAATACCATACCAGCTAATTATATTGCGAAGCGAACCAGTGATTTTCATTTCCGAAGAGTCAACTAATCGCAACGATGTCAACTCATCGCCATGAATAGTTGAAGGTAAAGCAAATGATTGAATTAATTCGACGAATTAGGGTTTTCGATTGGTGATGGTTTAGGGTTTAAATGGCAATTTGAAATCGAAGGTTACCAAGTTCAGGAAGATGGCGGGAAAAACACGAGCGCAAAAGCGCTTATATTTCGTTTCTCTAAAATGAATGACGAATACGGTGGGCTTCATTTTGTAATAAGTGTGCCACCGGGCCCATTGTCGTAATGCTCAAAAGCCCACCAGATCAACAAAAAAGGATTGGGTTAAACGCACAAAATATTAAGAGCTTTCGGCCTGAACTGTACTGCATGTGAAAAATATTCTCATGCAGTACAACTATTTTCCAACTATTCTAATTAAATTTATGTTATCATGTTATTATCTATTTAATAAAATTACAACGTGAATAATAACATAAGATATTAGATAATAACATCGTAACATAAACTGTATGGGAATAGTTCAAATATACTCAAACTGCATGGTAATACTTTTCAAATAAAGACACCGACTGATAATTTTCTGAAAAATTAATATAAATACTCTGTAACTTTTTTTGTATTTTAAATAAAGAGTTTGAATGAGAAACCATAATATTTATCGTATGCTCTACTTAAGTACTTATAAATAGAACAAAATTGAAAAATAAAGTTAAAGCAAATTCTACATGTATTTCAAAACTTCTTATATGCTATTAAAATTTAAAAACTAATTTTTTCACTTGTATAGTATTGATACCATGATACGATATCCGTATCGATTAATAATCGTGAACTGCATGAATTTATAAGTCTAAATTCATTTTTTCACTTATAAAACATATTTTTTAAGACAAAATTCTGAAAAAATGATATTTATTTTTTCATAGCAAACAATACTTCACACACACAATAACGTTTACCGTTGCAACCTACTGAATTTTAGGTCAATCGAGAGCTGGAATGTTGCTAAGGTCAATTCAGGGGTGGAACGTTGTCGAGAGGTTGATGTCCATATGTTGTGTAAATTATAATACACGAACGATCTTTTCGGCGAAATAAAATTTTGAAATTGACAAAACACAAATCTCGAGTTAAAAGTCATACTGTAAAATTTATTAGGTCATTCCAACCTACAAAACTGTAAGCTGGATTATCGTTTCCTATATTATTATGCTTCTTCTTGATAATGAGCATCTTGACAAATGATAAAGTTTGCAAGCCCAAGCCCCAAGCATTATTCCAAAATATAGTTTTAAAAAGGGATTGGACAGGCCTGTTAGACTGGAAATCGATATTTAAACAGATTAAGTTCACAAAAAATATAAAATAAATAAAAATATCGAAGTGAATTGGATAAATTGGACGATTTTTTCAAAAATCAATGGACCAGACGAATTTTTCAGAAAATCGGACCAAATTTTTTTAATGATAAAAGTTATTTTTTTAATTTTTAATTCATATTTTTTATTTTATAACAAAACTAAACATGTAATTCACTTATTAACATCATTACATATTCATTAAAAATAAGAATTAAGCTTTGAAGCATAAAAGTTTTAGTATAAGTGAATGATAATAGTTTAAATTATTTTATCTTATTTTGTTATTTATTGTACTAATTAATTTTGAATATTGAATAATTTAAAAAAACTAGTTATTAGACTCATTTATATATTTAAAACATAGTTATAATTTTATTTTGGTATAGTAAACTAAAATTGCAGTATATAAAATTAGTTTCACATATATAATAATAAAAATTTGACTCAATCAATTGTAAAACTAAATCATTGAACCAGTATTTCGATCGATTTAATGTCCGATCCGATTTTAAAAATTATGGTCCAAAGTTAGTTACATGCCTACGTGATATATTCCCACTTTATAATTTTTATTTGTTTTATCTAAACTTAAGAAACGGTCTTGTATTTACGTACCGCCACTATTTACTGAAGTTAAAGTAAAGTAAAAATAATTGCGACAAAGTGCATAAACATTAGGCCCTTCGTGGTTGATATTACAAAAAGTCAATTTTCAAGCCCAAATTCCACTTTTAGAAATCTTCTTCATTTGGTTCTTATAACCAAAAGTCTTTGCCTCCCATTTCGAGTTCTATAATAAATAGTGAATCCGTTTTGCAGAAAAAGGTACATTTCATATAATAAAATTTTCATCTAATAAATAAATATTTTTTTGAAATCATAATATAGTAATATATTTTATAATATTAATTATCTATAATTAAAATTAAGCAAGTTTTAGTCATAAGCTTTAGTAAAATTACTATATTACCTCAAAAATTTTAACTTTTTTTATAAGAGAAATAACAAAACTGTAAAAAAATTGTTCTATCTTCATACTTAAAAGGGAGTCGAAACACCATCTTAAATGGTCGTTTTCTTTGTTTCCGTCGTGGCCATAGAGATTACTTCTGCCACCACCATTATAGCATATGTTGGAAAATTTTAGCATAAAGTGCATTCAATTCATTAATTATTAGTATTATTTAATTGTGAGTGGATATACCAACACAATGTCTGAGTCGGCAACATTACGACAATTTATGAATTTGTCTATACATATTGGTCCCCCTATTTTAAATTTTTCTGATATAATTTGCAAAATTTATATGAAAAAAAGTTGATATTTTTTTTAGCCTTATTTGTGTAGGCCAAATCAAAATTGGAAAATATGTCAAATACACGAATTGTTGAAACTGAAAATATGTATAACTTGAAAAATGATTGAATTTTTTATTTTTTACATAATTGGACTAGGAATCATTTTTAAAGTTGAAAACTAGAAGAAAACATACATACATACATACATACATATATATATATATACACACGTTTTAAATACACGATCTTTCTAAATCGTTACGAAGTTTATAATACTTTTGCTATGTTTTAAAAATTTATAAGATAAGAATTTGAAAAGAAATACGAATATGAATTATATTGATTATTTCTGAATTGACTTATATGACTCGTTTGCTTTATAAAAAGCATATATGTTTAGATGAATTATTTGACTCAAAATTGACTTGAACCATTTACGTATTTAAAAAATAAAATATTATTGGGACTAGGCTCGGGAGTATATATATAATTATATTTGAGAATAAATGAATAATAAAGAGAAATTGTTACTGCTTCTGGATATTTTATAATGAACGGTGGAGAGAGAATAAATACGTGTTTGTTTCTATGCCATGCTTGTCTTTAATGCAGCACCTTGTAAACATGTAGAGGTGATATTACTTTTGAGCGATCTACACGCAAAAAATAAACATTTTATATAAAATAAAATATTATTTTAAAAATAGAGTTACATTTGTTTTGTTTTTCATTATAATTTTATATTTTCTGAAATTTGTTGTTATGATATTTTTATATTATCGTTAATTCATTATTATAATAAAATTTATAAAATATATATTATTTAAATATTTTTCTCAGTTATATAAATAATATATATTAACATCCAATCAAAATTCAAATGTATTTTTTGTTTAAATAAAAGGGATTGTGTACTTTTGTGAAGAGTTTTTAAACATGATCCATAAAGTGAAATAATTATATTAATTTTATGCAAACTTTGACATAAACGGTACTTACTCGGTTTGAAAAAAATAGTTATACTTTGACTTTTGACAAATATATTTGATTAAAATTTACATGTATAAATAATATATTTTTTTCCTAAAATTTATTGTAGTTGTTCAATTAAAGATAAAATATAAAAATTATAATGACAAATTTAAAAAAAATTATAATATTATACTGAAAAAATTATGCAAATATTACTCTATTTTAAAATAAATCTCATCATTAAATATTACTCATTTTTTTAGAATAGACATAATATTGTTTTATTTTACACATTCAAACAAAATCAATTAATCTAAGTACATGTATTAAGCAGTACCAACTAGGCAATATCGAGAGGGGAAAGGGTTTGTTATCCACATTCAGTGTACCTAGCTTTTGTCTCCATATAAAACTGCCAAAATATAAAATAGTAGTAATGTTTCCTCTGGTAATAAAGTTTAATAAGTGGAGGGACAGAACTAAATAAAGATTCAACCTATTTATTAACTTTATTCACATAGATCGATAGATGTATAGGTATAGCCTTTATTAATCACTGTTTAAATCAATGTTGTTATAATCGGATTGGATATTAAACTTGTGAAATTATTAGTTCATGGTTCAACCAGTTCGACGGGGCTGAACTGGTGGTTCAATCAGATTATTATTTTATTAAAAAAATATTATATAAATCATATATTATTATAAATTCATCAAATATAAGTTTTAAATTTTTAATAATCAAAATATTTCATCAAATATTTTAAAAATTCATTAAACTGGTTCACAAAAAGACAAAAAAAATATTTTTAAGGAATAAAAGAACAAAACCAACTTACAAAAAGAAAAAGAAAAAAAATCAAAAAACTCGATTCGACTGATTTTTTTTCGAATTTTTTTGATCGAACCAATTGAATTCATGATTGGTTCAAGATTAAACCGACCCATCCAATCTAGATTTAATAACATTGGCTTAAACTAATATTTAGTTTTTGGGGCGGCTTAACTATTCCGTGAAATCAGTTTGTATTGCATGTGTGGCGCAATACAACTTTATGCAGTGCTAAAAAATATAAGTTTATTTTTTTTGGTGATATTAAAAATTTTACTTATTTGTCAGCCCAGTGATAATTATAAGGGTATGCTTGAAATTCAAAACAAATAAGAAACAATGCAGTGAAGATATGATATTAAAACTCTTTCATTTATATATATAAAAAAAATAAATATAAAGCGTGTCTTAGTCAAGTTTATATAAGGCTACTCATTAAAACAATCTAATTTAGGGCTCAATAGCCCTTCATATGATTTTTATTTTTATTTTAATAAATACTATAATTAAAAAAATATATGATACATAATTAAAAATACATAATTTTATTAATTAGTCTTACTCAATCTTAACTAAGACATGTTTTAGATTCCTGATATATATGAGTATTTGAATAAATTTTCTTGTTATATAGAAGGTTGCTCCATAAAAATTTATACATTCATCAATTACTTTAAAAAGTTTTTTTCAAATTAATATGTAATGTTCAAAATTTACGTCTCATCAATTTTCAAATGAAGTAAAGGATGATTATTAAGGTCAACGACAAAGTTGTTTGAATATTTTTTAATTAATTGTAAGCTACAACTATTTGCTACCAAAAAATTAAAATAAAATTGATACCGATGCAAAATCTATAATAAATATTTTGGCATTACATTTAGATGCGCCTCATATGATTTTAGGGTACAAACTAAATATTGTTAAGAATTAAGAAAATCTAATCTGTAATTAGTGCTCTGAAGGTTGAATATTCAAATTTCAAGATTGTCCAAAAATTGAGAATTTAGAGAGAGAGAGAGGTTTTTGGTGGAAATTAAGTAAAGAAGAGTATTAAACTTTATTCGACTTGGTGGGGTTGACCAAAACGGCAAAAGAAGACAAACGCTGTTCCTAGTTGTTGACCTAACACACAACCTGCCAAATTCCTCGTGGGCCGCACGATGTCATTTACTTAAATTACAGATTTAGTCCCTAAATTATGTTCATATTTTGCCTTTAGCCCCTTAGCTTATTAGTTTCTTACATTGTCTGGGCTCACAATATTCATTTACTATTTCTCTCTTCTTTTTCTTTTTCTTTTTTTTAATTATCCATACATATACCATTAATTTCTTATTTGTGCTAATTACAAGATTCAGGGCCAACAATTTTGAGACAATAATTATTTCCATTACTCGATATGAAGAAACTTAAGATAAAGGATACTAGATATTACATTTATTGGAAAAAAAAATACTCTAACCTTTAAAAATTTATCAAACTGTTTTACAAAATGTGACATCCATTAAAAGAAATATTGTGGACATTATAATTTTTTTTGTTGGACAAAAATGATAATTTGTATTCTACTTTTACTTTGAAATGAGTGGATAGATTTTGTTATCATATTTTATGTTTTGAGAATTTGCAATAAGCTTTTAATATTTCCGTAACTTGATTCATATTTCTTTAATGATTTTATATTTTGATTAATTATTTTGTTCTTTAGTCAAATATGATTTTGTAAATATTAGTTATAATTTTTAATATGAACTAAATTTATTACAATATGCTATATCTTAATGATAATAATAATAACGTTATTCATTTAACTGATAAATGTTTGGAGTAGCTCATAAATTTTAAATTCTTTCGATTTAATCCATTTCACTTAGAAAATAAGTCTCTCCGACCTTATTACTTATAATTGCATGAGTTAAATGGTACCATCACCTAACATGATTAATTAGTAGCTAAAAAAATTGATGTGATTAATATGTTGACAATTAGACAAGGGACCAAATGTAAAAATCATAATAGTTTCGAGACCAAAATTAATAGTATAGAGACCACAACAAATATAAATGATAAGAACAATACAAAAGGAGACGAAAGCGACACCATATCCAAACAAAATGAATAAAATATGAATACGTACAAAGGAAGAGAGAGTGTAAAGTAATATTTATATGCATATGTTCCTTCCGTTTTACGAAAAAGGATGTTCTTATTTATTAGTACTATTTTGTTATTATAGAGGTTAGTGTAATGAAACGTGTTCAAGTTATCATTACAAAAAACAAAACAAAATAAATAATATGAAAATAGCTTTGTGCAGTAGTATATACAGTATTTGGGAAAATAATCTTATCGAGAAAGAAATATAAGGACCCCACCTTGAAAATTATATGGTAGTTTACGGTAAATAGGAGTGTAAATGGAATTAAAAGAGGTTTGAAATTAATTTAAGTTTGACTCAAAAAATAATCATTTTGAATTTAATATGAAAATAAATTAAATTTGAGATTGAATATACAATTAAATTAGTTGAGCAAAATTTAAACACAATAATGTTTGTCTAATTTAATTAGTGAATAGTTCAATTGCACTAGATGTATATTAGAATAGCATAACATATATAAAAATTTAATATTTAAATATGTCATAATAATTCAATTAATCATCATATATGTTATAATTTATATTGGAAGTTGTGGTTGTATGTAAAAATAATTATAATATATATTCATATGTTAGAAGAAGAAAAGAATGTTTGTCATCTTACTTTTGTGAAAATAATTGAGAGAATATTCGTGAGTAATTTAAATACGATTATACTATAATCTGAGTATTACGGAGTATAAATTTATTCAATTAAATATTCGAATTTGACTATTGCAAAATTGATTAGAGTAAAATTTAAATACTCCAATATTCGCTTGCTTATATCTCTATAAAATTTCAACACTCGTACTTATTATAATAAATTATTTATACATAAAATTAAATGTAAACGATATACAGTAAATGTTTTAGATAAATACTTTTAATTCAAATTTATTGAACCAAATAGAATGTAGTGCGCGTGAAGGACAATATCTTTGAAATCGGCGTGTGTGTGTGTAGCACATGCTTAGACACCTTCAAATACGACAACTAATGCGTCCAAATTAACAACCACTTGGCGTCCCTATTTCTTTCATTATATCTTTCTTTCCACATTGTAGTAATAACACACACACACACATATATATTCTTATTTTCACAAATAAATATATTATCTATTGTTCAATTTTCTTGTTCTCGTGCCTGTAAATTACTAAATTATACTTACAACTTGGCTCCACATAAAACTGTTGCACAAATTTCACAGCTTTTGCATATGACAAAAACAAAGGAGTTAGCTTCTTAGAAATAAGAAAACCTATGCAGAATATATGACATAACGGTTATAATATTCCCAATTTGACATTATTCCTATATAATTGAGCTATATTTTATATTTATTTGTGAGCTAAATTCACGATGTCATTTAATTATTTTTTGATTTATTTTTAAAATCTTAAGTGAAACCTCATATTTTAATTAATATAACTCATAAATAAACACGAGTTATAGCTCATTTTTCTTAATCTCATAATATAATACAGCGTAAAAAGATAATTTCACACAAAACAAGTTAGGATTTGTTATATTTAGCAACACAAGTTACACGTATATAATAACAATTGATATTTTTGGTGATTGCTATTATTTTAAAAAAATAATAAAAAGGAATACAGAATACTTTTCCCGATAACATTACTTTTTAAAAAATATTTTATAAACTACATATCTTGCATAATTTTTCTTAGTTTTACAACTTTACTTTGTGGAAATTTATATTATGTAGAACTCTTTTATAGTTTTATTGAGCTAATGACAATTATTATATGACGTATATACAGCGTGGGCACATTTTTTTAATTGTGTAATAAATTTGTTGGAGGTTACGAAAAAAAACGTAAATATTTTACGACAAACACACACACACACACATTTTTTAGTTTGGCGTAAATTCACATACAATATATTATTCTATGATACAAATTGTTAATAATATTTATTATGACAAACAATTGGTTTAATTTCTTGCAATTAACTAGCCCGAGTTTCATATGCGCAAAATAAAGGATTCCAACTTCCAAGTTTTCAATTTCCTCGTTCTATGAAATAAATTAAAATAAAGTTAGTCTTACGTTAAAGATGTGAATAAAGTTGAAATATTATCAATAAACAAGATCATTGTAAAATCAATTACGGGATTACTATGTTGTATAACAGTTACTTTGTCTAAGCATAAATAAATTATTTAATTTTCAAAGCATATATGTACGAATTTCTTTGCTTTCCTATCCTCAAGTTTTAATCACACATAAAACTGAAATTAACGCTGTAATTTTCTTATTAAAGTGAAAATAATAAACAAGAACCAGACGTATTTAAAATTATTCCGTATAAAAGAAAACATTACTAGGGAAAATTAAAACGGAATAGGTTGATTGTTTTTCTCTATTAAAAGTTATTTTAACTTTAAAGTACTAATTGGTGAATACCATGTTGATTTATTTTTCTTCCAATTTTAATTGCATTTCATCGGACACACCAACCAACTAAATATTAGTTTCGTTTAATGATATTATATATACATACATATATATTTATTTATTTTTCCTTTCAATCCAAAATATATTTGATTTGTTTGGTCCACTTGATTTATGCCCCGGAATAAATCTAATCAGGCTTCAAGCACGGCTGAGGATAATGCGACACGTGTGGAACTTCTCAGCCGTTTGTTCGTCGGGTCCCACATTGGATTGCTCATCGTATATCATCGTACCAGCTTGAGTGCTTGACCCTATTTTTAGAAAAAACAGTGAAGTATGCCAATTTTTGGGATAATATTTTAGTATAAAGTGAAAATAAATTTTAGGAAATACTATTTTCGCAGTGATTGTTGATATTTTTATATGCAAGGTCCACCATATGTACTTTAGCATTAAAAGTTGAATAATCGTGAAGTCACATGGAAAATATCAATTTCTTAATTTTTACGCGGTAATTTAAAATTTAAGGATTCTTGCAAAGTTTTAATTTTATCATTCTTAATGTTGTTATTTTAATGTTATTATTTAATTATTATTATTTATTGTAAATGTTACTCCGTATTATTTAGTTGATATATATATGTTATTATCTCAATTAGTAATAGTGTTAATTTAAATATTTTTCTTAATTCACATAGAATATGATCTTAAAATTTAATATAACGTGTAAATTTTCATTTCAATAATTTTAAAGGGCAAAATTGTGATGTATATGAATTTTTTTTAAATACGGAGTACAAACTTTTATATTTATATAAATTTATATCATAAACGAAATTATAAAATTTATGAATAATATTATATTAAAAATATCTTTAGTTTTAAAATGAAAGAATACTTTTAAAATTTACCGACCAAAAACTTTCTCTTCTGAATTTTATTAGAGGTGGAGGTTGGGTATGAGGTAAGCCATGACCGACATTAATACATTTATTCGTGGAATATTATAATTTTTATACTTTACTCGTTATTTTACCTTTTACAGCCTTTAGTAGTTAGTGTTACTAAACAAAAGAAATAAGTTTGATTTATTTTCACTTTTCAGCATGATTAGTTGAAATTGAAAAGATGTTTACTGTAAATACCATAAACCATGACATTTAAAATGTAGTTTACCAAATAATTGCTAAAATCTAAATTTATATAAAATTCACTTCAAATAATTAACTCGATTTTAGAGATGGAGAAATTATTACCAATGAGCAAACAAAGTCAAAAAAAATGGTCGCTAAAATGGCATAACAAAAAGTTCACTGGCTGTGTTTATAATACTTTATAGGGGTATCATCGGACTTGTTACTTAAAATGAGATGGAATGTGTTTGTCATAAGTCGCAACTTATTCGGAAGAAAACAAAACAAAAGGCGAGTACAACGGAAAAGGTAAAAGATATGTATAGCAACAAAAACAAAAAGAAGTGGGTTATATGGTGTGAATTCATCAACTTGGTTAAAGTTGGTTTTGCATCAACTTTTTCACACTTCTTTTCTTTAATTAATTTTACATTGAAACAAAGAATGATATCCAATTCAAGCTTATAAGAATACTTTGAATATAGGATTTGATATGTTTATAAATCTTTTTAATATTCTTGAACAGGGTTTCAAATTTGTATGTATTTTAAATTTTCAATACATGCGAGAGAATTTATAGGACGCACATAATTTTTAATATTCTTGTAATATAATTTTATACGCGGTGTACACGCATCATGCGTGTGTATTGCGTATAAGATTATACCGCGTGTCGGTAACAAGTGAGTAGTTTATCATAGAATTTGAAGAGTAAATAGGAGCAAATGGTGAAGTAATTTTTTTTTCTAATTTTTTTATGACAAAAATTCATTCATAAAAATATTTTTTATGAGCTATACATCTTTAGTATAATAGAATTTAAATTTTATGTGTGTAAAAATCAAAAGATTTTAAAATTTTAAAATACTTTTTCCAATATTCTTTTGGAGAAAGTTTTAAGTTTTATTTAAAAACTAAAACACCTCCTAGACATAAAAAGATGAACAAACGCGAGTATAATCCACAAAAATAAAAATAAAATATAAAATATATAGATATATGACTATATGTGCGTGGAATTATCGCAATAACGATACTCCTATTCTATAAAATATTTCATGTATAACATCGAATATGTAATTAATATAAATGATTTCTATAAACATTTAAAATCTTTATCACCAGGACTTAATGAGTTATATAGCGTCTATCTTAGAGTATAACTTATTCATTTATTTATCATGTTTTAAAAAATATTTACATTCATTAAAAAAAAATTAAGACTTATATTATTTAGTTTAAATTTAATCTGGTATATTTTCTTTTGCAAAAGTGTTAATCTAGTACGTGCGTCGTGTTGAAAAATTCTACGTACAAAAGTAGCAAGTATTCTTATTTCATAAAGTATTAGGCCATTCATATTTTTAACATATTTTTTATTTTATAGATTAAATTATATATTTTTATATTTTTTAGAATCTCTATTTTTTTTAAAATTATACTAATATCCCTGTTATATATATTAAGAAGATTTGAATAGTAAATTTTTTGAGATTGAAATTTACTGTTTAAATTTTTTAATAAATTCTATATCTTAGAGATTTTGATAAAAAAATAATTTTTAAAATTCTCAACATTTTACTGCTTGAACTAGAGATAATAGATATTATAAGAATACACGCGTCACGTGTGAGTGCTCTTATTTTACGCGATTTTAATTTACATTGAAATATTGTTTTGAAGGCAGAAGCATGTATTCTGAAAAATATTGTAGTGAGAAATGGGGCGGACCCACAAAACAGTTTATTTCGGCCGCCCGATTTGTCGTCTCTCTCGTCTCCGTTCATTACCGTCGCTCCTTTGCGTTTGACTCCACGCCTCTCTCTCTCCTCCCCCGTTATCCTTTCTCTCCTTTCTATTTCATACCCATGTCTTCTCCTTTTTGATCTTCCTTACTCTGGGTCTGGGTCCTCTGTTCTTTTGTTTCAGAAGTGTCTCATCTTCCTCAGAGCAACCAATCAACAAACAAACACTAACCCCCATTCCCTTTAGCTGCTCTGAACTCTATTTCGATCCTTCCCAAATCAGAGGCTAGAATCTTTTTCAAGATCAGTTCGATCCTTAATTTTAGCTTCCATTAAAGCCTCAATTTTGACCTGTTTTCATGGCTGGTAGTAACGAAGTAAATGTCAATGAAGCCAAGGTATTCTTATTTTCTCCTAATCACTCTCTGTCCCTCTTCTCTGTGTCCTGATTTTCTAATAAAGTTGTTCTACGCTTAGTTTTTCTCTGGGGTATGGTGAATTAAGAACATCACGTGATGATTTGGGTTGATGGGTATGTTTTTTTAGGGCTATTTTCTACCTATTTCTTCATATATCAATCAATGAGTTGGAGTTTCTTGTTAGAGATGCTCAAAATTTTGAGACCACCAAATGACTGATTTAGGGCTAAAGATTAAGTCTTTACAATGATTTTGAGGGTTTGAAGTTGTATTTATTTCTGTCTTTATCAGTTTTCTAGTTTTTCTTTGGGTTAATTGTTTTCTTGTTTTGCATTCTGTAATGGATTATTTTGTCCCCCCTTGTCTATTGGATTTGTTTTATGTTCCCTTCTGGTCTAATTTAGTGAATTTCTCTAAAATTCCTTTCTAATTAATGATCTTGAGATTAATGGTCTGATGTTTGATTCACATGCGATGAATTGGGGGTTTGTGCTAAAATTGATAAATGGACTTTTAACCCTTTGAATCTCTTTGTGCGTTGCAGAGGGTTGTTCCACTTAATACATGGATTCTAATATCAAATTTCAAACTAGCTTACAACATGCTTCGTCGTCCTGATGGCACATTTAATCGCGATTTGGCTGAGTTTCTGGACCGGAAGGTTGCTGCCAACACCATTCCAGTTGATGGGGTATACTCATTTGATGTTGTCTTCGATCGGGCCACCGGTCTTCTCAATCGTGTTTATCGATCAGCCCCTGAGAATGAAGCTCCGTTGGGCATTGTTGATCTTGAAAATCCCTTGAGCACCACTGACATTGTGCCTGTCATTATTTTTTTCCATGGAGGAAGCTTCACTCATTCATCTGCCAATAGTGCTATATATGATACATTCTGTCGCCGCCTTGTTGCCATTTGCAAGGTGGTTGTGGTGTCAGTGAACTACAGGCGTTCACCTGAACATCGATACCCATGTGCTTATGATGATGGCTGGGCTGCTCTTAAATGGGTTCATTCAAGATCATGGCTTAAAAGTGGGAAGGACTCCAAAGTTCATGTGTATTTAGCTGGTGATAGTTCTGGTGGAAACATTGCTCACCATGTTGCTGTGAAGGCGGCTGAATCAGGAGTTGAAGTGCTGGGTAATATACTTCTTCATCCATTCTTTGGTGGGCAAGAACGAAAGGACTCGGAGACAAGATTGGATGGCAAATACTTCATGACACTTCGAGATAGAGATTGGTATTGGAGAGCATATCTACCTGAAGGTGAAGATAGAGATCATCCGGCATGTAATATTTTCGGTCCCAGGTCTAAAAGCATCGAAGGTCTAGAAAAATTCCCAAAAAGTCTTGTTTGTGTAGCTGGTTTTGATCTCGTTCAGGATTGGCAATTGGCCTATGTAGATGGCCTCAAGGAAGCTGGGCATGAAGTGCAGCTCCTATTCCTTAAGGAGGCAACAATTGGTTTCTACTTCTTGCCTAATAATGACCATTTTTATAACCTCATGGAGAAGATAAAAGACTTTGTGAATCTCAACTGTTAATAGATTACTACTACCTTAACCTCAGCTAAAGGCAGCCATACGTAACATAAGCTCTTGACAGTTCACTTGGGTTCTTTTTTTCTCCCCTTTGGTGTGTAGTTATATGATTTGTGTAGTATTTACTTCTCACTAATGTTGTCATTTGTGCTGTTGAAATGGGACTTCAGCACTTCTGGGAAGTAGTCATTCTCAGTGTGAAGGTATTGTCGTCGTCCTCTGCAAAAGGGCCGGCCGCCGTGTGGGAAGATCGGCGACAGATGTTTAGTGAGATCCTAATTCATTCATGGCTTTGCATAAACACTTAATTTCAAGTTTTCCCACTTGGCCTACAGCCACAAGGAGGTGATGGTACCACCACAGGGTTCTTGATTGATGGTCAGTCAGTTCCCTTTAAGTTTATGGATATTGTTACCAAAATCTAATTTCAGAATATGTATCTGAATTGTTCATGTTGTGGACTTGTATGTTACACTTGTGCTCTAGAAGTATATCAAAAAGATTTTTCTTTTGTCTACTTCTCAGTTGGACCTTTTCACATTAATGGAGAACTCTTCTTTTGTTGGATCTCTCCCATTTTGCTCTATTTTGTATTTCATGCTTTAGTTCTGAAACTTTGGATGGTTGTTAACAGAAATGGGTTGTACAACTTTATGACTATACTACCATATTTAAGTTCCCAAATTTTTTTGTTTTTCATGTATTGTTTGTTAATTAAATCCAAATCTGACAGTTTTCTTTGTCAAAATGTGTCCAAGTTCAAGTTCTGTGTAATTTGGTAGACTGCCCGAAATTTTTAAAGCAATTGTCTTTTCTGGTGAACTGTACTTCTCAATATGGTTACTTGGTCATTCCATTGTCGACAGAGATTGAAAGTCATTATTTTGGTTATGATGCTTGTTTGAGTATTTTCTTGTTGGCATGTAAATGGAGAACCACTACCATCCCATATTTCTTGTAATTAAAAATAATATATTATAGCAATTTATCATGCACTTATAATACTATTAGCGCAAACTTTTTTTAAAAAAAATCTTTTTTATGTTCTTTTTGCACCCCGTTATGGATTATAACTCCTAAAATCACTGCATAAAGCCAGGCACAGATTTTTCTTGCTTTTTTCAAATTAAACAGTTGATATTTTTGGTCATTCTTTTCTGCACAAGATTTGCACACAACTTCTTTTTGGGTGGTGGACCAAAATTTAATTTTTTTGAACAGCCAGAAGAACTTAAAGAACCCCATCCACCATTTGAGAGAAGAATGATTCGGCACAAGTCCAAATCATGGATCTCACCATCTTTCAATCTCGGTTATGATTATTTCTTTGTCAGCTCTTGATTGCTTGTCTTTAGATGTGCTGGTTTGGAGTTTAGGATAATTAGCAAATCACAAGAATTGGCTTTTGAGAGGGGGAGGTGGGCTGGGATGGCCCTACTAGGTTAAGGGAAGGCTTGGCTGGGTTTCTCAAAAATTTCTTTGCGTTGCTAAATTCATTATACGATGAAAAAACGATTATTTTCAATTGTATGTAGTAATTTTTTACGAATACGTGACAACTTAGGGAGGAGAAAAATATGTGTAGCATCAAAACTCATTTCTTTGTGTGGTTTATTGCAAAACGACATGTACCCTTTTGTATATTTCTCGCGTAGGGGCCATGTTGGGGGGGGGGGGGGTAAGGGGGGGGGGGGGGGGGGTAAATCTAGTAGTGGTTGTGAGTTTTGGAAGTACTCTCATGGACCACTTTTGTGCAAAACCACATGTACCCCTTTATATATTTTCTTGAATCTCTCTCTCTCTATTTCTCTCTTTGTTGGGATTGCTTTTTGGCGTGTTTGAATGGATGATAAATAGTAAAAACAGCTAATCTTAGACAAGGACATGAACCCCTCGTTTTGATTTGACTTTCTTGTGCCTCATTGCTTAGAATATTATGCTTTGTTTTGTATCCTTCTGTCACATTTGCTCATTGCTTGTGTTTGTTGCCTGATTAAATATTATACAAGTACCATATAATATAATTCCTTTGCTACCATTTTTCTTTGTTATGGCTTTTTCTTTATCTGTAATGAGTTTTGTCGCTTGTGAATTAGCTGTTCTAGTGTTTGAATATGTTCTGTGCTTCGACACCATTAAGTCATTGTCGTCGAATCACTTTTTGCTGTTTAATTAATTGATGTTGTTAAAATTAGATTGATTTTTGGACAAATTTTTGTTCATCTTTTGTTTGTCCGCGTGTTGCTAGTTAGAATTTATCTAATTTGATGGGCTGTTCGCGGCGGTTTGCCTGTTCACACTTTGATTGGTTGATTGAACAATATTGCTTATTTATTACTCCGTATTTATATACGTAAAGAAGTTGGATTTTCATTTTAAACTTACCTCAAACCGAATTATTCGCGAGTATTATTAATTAATGTTTTTAATTACTTGTTTGAGAATTACGATCTTTGACTTTAAAATTAAATCGTATCTTTGTATCTAATAAGAATTTTTGGCTTAATAAAAAGGAAGTTTTATCAGAATAAATTATAATTTTTCTTCTATGATCGATCGGCATAAAAATTAACAACTCTGAATTATATCAATTTTTTCTCAACAAATAAGTGTTTGGACCAATAAAAACCTTGTGTACGTAGAAATCGGGTAGAAATTCTGTCAAAAAATGTCACAAATAATTTATTTTTATCAGAAGGTTTATAAAATTTAATGTCACGTAAATCATTGACTTTAAATATTACAGCAAATGATATATTGAAACTCTTAATTTTATGGAAGTGTTTGTTGAGTTTTAACTATTTTCAATTCATCATTTAAAATAAACAATGTGAATCAAATTATTATCGATTCGATCATTTTAAACTTATTGAACTTAAAAAAGCTTAACAAAACTTGTTTAATCTTATATTCTTATGAGAGTTTGAGCTAATTAATAATAAAATTTTACTCAGACTTTTTTACACAGAAAATTTCTCGAATTGGCTAACCAAGTCCCTGAATTTCTTAATTAGCGGCTAGCTAAAACTATTAGTCAACATTATATATTAAATTGAATAATGTTGCATAACTTGACTAAATTACTAAGTAATACAACATGTATTTGACAAGAAATGCCATCTCTCATTGAGTTAGCAGCAGAGTTGACTTTCATAGTTTACATCCAGCGTGTTTGTTTGAATGTGTTTGTCTTGTAAAAATACAAACTTCATTTCCCTTGCATTTAAATGTAAATTTAATTTCACATCATTTGCGTAACATGTTGCGATGGTGTAGTGGTCCTAGTGGACTAAATATTTTTTTTGTTTTTTGATGACTTTTCAAAACACTTTTTAATTACCTCAAAGTTACATTTGTGATCATCAAAAAATGTTTAGAGTACCAACAAATGCATGTCTGATATAAGAGTTGTATTTTTTTTAACGGTAAAAAAAGTTACCGTTGAGAATTTGGATATTCACACACACTCATAATTATATACAATAAAATTTAAATTTCATCCTCTTCACTTTTTAAAAAAAGATGTTCATATAACACACATTAGAATATGCAACAATCCGTTTATAGTGAGCACGAATTTCTTAATTTATCATAATTAATAGACCAATAGTTCGAATGAGACGTTACAAAAATATCAAATTTAATTTATTAAAGAAATTTGTAATATACAGTATACTATTATGAGAAGGAAAAAGGCAGCTTCTTCAATGACATGATGGTTGAGGAATAGAACACTATAGTACAAATGTTCTAGCATAATATCTCTGCATAATTTTGTTGTATTATTGAAGTAAACATTATGGAGCAAACAATACAATAGAATGGTTGTTTAAACTATTAAAGTGGCCTTTATTTGTTTGGAAATATTAGAAAAAGCTGCTGGCTCTTTATGAATTATTATGATATGAGTAGGGTCCTGTTTTTTTCCTCCCATAGTACTACTAAGTTCTTGTTTGGGAATTCCTACGTTCTTAAAAACGGAATCCCCACGGGGTCTGCCTTTTTGCAATTTAATTTTTTCAATTATTCTTTTTTATCGACGATAATAGTTGCGAATATTAAGAAGTACATTGTTTATTCATTTATTTGCATAGATTATCAGTTATTTCAATGTGTCGATTAGAATAAAATTTTAAGAAATTTCTGAAATGACTTTATTAATTAACTGGAGAGAATTTATACCTTTATTATTGGGTCTTCATAAATATATATATATATATATCTTGTATTACAATGCCTAAAAGGTCTCCAGAATTATCAGGGGCACTCTCATTAGTTATATGTACTCAAGTAGCAAGTCTTAGGAATAATTTTAATTTCTTTATTATGGTGTTTCTACAGTTTTTTCTTTTCCTTTTGAAATTGTTTCTAGTGTTATTTTATAAGTAACATATAATTCCTTAACCATTCAATATGTTTCTTTCCAAAGATGGTAATTTCATTTCTAAAAGATGAAGCAATTAAATTTTTTCTGCAATTGTCTACAATATTTGAAAAACAAACATACTCACATTTTAAAATAAGTAGTATGATTAATGAAGTCAACGGTCAGGTCATGATTATATTATTCTAAATTTGTTAAACTCATAAGAAGGAGAATTATTTTATAAAAATGACCATTTTCACACGTGTTTTTATATTTTATGAGCGAGTATTATAAGCTATTAAATTTCGCAACAATTAGTAGATCGCAGCCGTTAAGATTATCTCATTTTAAATCTTGAATGTTTTAACCTCTCTAAATTCGTTGCTCAACGATTTTGCCATGATATTTATTGCCAGAAGCTGCAACAAAATCTTTGTGTAGTACACGCATGAGAAGAGTACATAAATATGACACTTACGAGTAGAGATACTTTAAAAAAAAAAAAAAATTCTTGTCGTGAAAAGGTAATTTTACAAGTTTACACCACAAAAATGATTTGGGTCGGTACAATGATCCAGCTACTGATGGATGTAGAATAAGATGTCCAACTCCGTGGAAAGTTTTGCCTGCTGAATTGAGGAAATAAAATAAAAGGGGAATAATTCAAAAATTATAAAGAATTTAGTAAATAATATTTGTGGAAGGAGTGATAAGTAGAAATAGAAGGAAAAATCACAATGGAAAAAAAAAAAGAATCATTCTTACTCCTTACTCATTGAATAAAATTATATAAGAGATAAATGATTTACTCCACCATCATCTCAGATATATACCACAATATTTTATGATCTCTTATAATAGTTATATATAAATCAAATTTATTCTCTCTCATACCATTTATTTAATCTAAATGCAACCTACAACACTCAAAGTTAATTGAATAATTATGCTATTAGCCCTAACTCAATCCCCAACCACAAGTTGTAAATCTGACCTGAATTTTGGTCTTTAACTTTGTTGAAGATGGAGTGGTGATTGATGGCTTTTGGTTGCTATTTTTTATTTATACAGAAAAAATATAATGGAATTATGTACCCCCAACCCCCCCCCCCCCCCCCCCCCCCCCACAAAAAAAAAAAAAGAAGAGGCAGATGAATACCACTCAGTTCACCCATTTGACATCCCAATGGTTACTCTCTCTTATGCTATATACACTTTTTGCATTTTAATGCCTTGTAATGATTTTATTACGTATGTTAGCAATGCTATATCCACACAACAAGAGTCGACTAAGATACGAATGACTAATCACTTTTTGTAATTTTATTTTTTTATCCAACTATGTATAAGGTAAGACAATTTTTAATAAGGGTGCTGCAAGAATTTTACCCATTTCGGAACTTATTCTATACACTCTATTATGTACACATCATTTTTGCATTTTTTATCTTGTGGTAATTTTTTATTCTTCTACTGTAGTAGAAAAATAATATCTCAAAATTTCTATTCGTACAAATCAGAAAAGTAATCGCGATTAACAAAACACCCATGATTTTGATCGAAATAAAAGAATAAACTTTGGTATAAACAATAGTAATTTTATGTTTATGTAAAATATATACAAATAATGCTTTCCGCGTGCCGATTCTAGATGAGGAAAAAAGAATTTCAGATTTGCACTAGAGTTTTGACCGAGTCCCTGACATCCTCACGTGATTGAAAAATACTGATATATTAAATCTTCCATTTTTCCTTGTTTGTTTCTGGAATTTAAATTATTAAAAGACCTTCTAGATTAAGTGTAAGAGGGGGAAAAAAAAGGCCTAGATAAAGTTCTGTTCATCATTTTCCTACATAATCACAAATGACAAATCAAATGGCAAGTAGAAATTGTTAATAAATGGAGTTCTTTTCTTCTTCGAAATTGAGATATTGTGGACTATCTCAAAGAGTTATGTGTCATATTCTGAATTTGGACTGAAAATTTTTTTCATCTAAATCTTTTATAACCACGAAAAAAAAAGATATTATCAAAAAAATTATAGTCAAATATTTGTATACTACACACCACAAATTGTTATTTGTTTAGTTCTTTAGGATTGAGAACATCTAGAATTCTAAATTAACAATTTTGTGACTTTTAACTTTGACGAGAATCTAATAATTTAGATGAAAAAAAAAATGAATTTTTGACTTTTGTAAACGCCACAAAACTTATATATGTTTTATTAGGACTATCTCCTTATTTATTTTAGTTTAAATTTTAAGAATTTTAGATATTTGTTGCAATGTAAAACTTTTAAATTTTAAATTTAAACAAGTGAGACTTATATGATTTAATTCGTTTTAAAATTGAGAAAAGTTTTAGGATTAAGGTTAACGAATAAATAATTTAAAGCATTATTTTGCACCGTATAATCCGCAGTAGCAATGGAACATAGTTTGCAACGGGTCTCATTCCCTTAGCTTTCCTCCGGGTTCGAATCTCGGCTGCGGTTGTGATTTTTTTTTTCTCAATTGATAAAGAGTTTTTTATTTTTTTAGTAGTAACTAAAAATGTTAATGCTTTTGACATCAAAACAAGTTTAAACTGCAATACATTCTTCTTTCATTCATCTGAAAATAAATTTAATATCATGTGGACCAATGACCCACATATCATATATTTAATTGATAAGAACAGACATAAAATTTATGATAGACAAAAATTATAAGTAATGTGACAAAAAAAAATTACAAGTAATTATTCTAAACCAATATCACACACACACGTGTGTGTGTGTGTGTATATATATATATATATATATATATATATATGCTTTCATTTAATACTTCGATATTTCATGATTTTCAAAATTTTGATCAGGGTTTAATTTTTATTACTAGTCGTAATATGACGGTCAAAGATTGTTATTCGATCAATTTTTAGGCTAATTACTGAACGACCATTTTTATGTTTGATGGGCTTGGGTCCTGGAGATGTAAAATGGTAAACTGCCCAATTTAGTTCTTGTTATGAGGCCCAGTAAAATAGATCTTGTCACACAACCTTCTGTCGAGCGAGTGAATTTATTAGATAAAAATTCACATTTTACTACTATTTTCAAAATATATAGATATATCATATATTTTAATTTTTTGAATCAACCTACAACATATTACATTACTTAAAGATCAGAGTCAACAATAATACTTGTCATTAAATTGCAAAGACTTTGATTTCCTGAATCAGCTGAACTTCAATACTCCGTATTGATTTTGTCGACCACTTGAAAATTGAGTAGTCGCCGGTTACATTTATAATTGTAAACCTTTATCGCAGTCATGCTCCGTTTGAACGAGTTAAAAGAAAAGGGCTTCGATCCACAAATGGGCTGATAATTTCTGAGGTCGCAAAATTGCCGGTGGGTTACTGTTTTAATAAATAATTGTTAGGATGTTATTTTTTTTATTTGTTTATTTTGTCATATACATTTATAACCTTTTCTTTTCTTTCTTTCTTTTTTTCTTCTTCCAAATTTCAGCATTATCAATGTTTTTTATGTGTTTGACTAATTTCTCTTTTGTTTGTGTTAACTATTTTCAAATTTGAAATTATCTTCAATTAATTTAAAATGTTTAATTATCTTTCTCACTATTGTAATCATTTGTATAACGTTATTTTTCAATTTTTCATCAGTTGGTGAGTTTATAAATATGTAATGTGAGTTTAGGGGGTTTATGTGAGTATATATATAGTGTATTAAATATGTATTATGTGTGTGTATTAAAAGCAATACATTTATATTAACTAATTACTAATGATTTATGTCACTATTTCCTATTTTATCTCATTTATTTACTCACTATTTTACTTACTCTCCTTGCCAACATATCTAATTAATGTGAATTCTCGTATTTTTATATACATATCTCATACTACTCTATTTGTTTATGTCGATGTCCATGATCTATCATTTTTTATTATGAATTTATATATATGATGTGAGTTAATTTCTGTGAGTTTATATATACGTGATGTGAATTTATAAATATGTAGTGTGAGTTTATATATTTTTATTGTAAGTTTATATGAGTATATATATGTGTGTGCGTATATTATGTATATAAGTATGTATTATTATTCATTTGATTGATGTAAATTTTTTAATTAATGTTAATTTATTTGTTGTTTTATATCAGGACCACTAATATTCTTATATGCATTAACGAATGCACAAACTAGGCAGCAAATTTAGGGATGATTCAATTTTATTAATCTATTTTGTTATCTCTTTCAACAGAGTTTTTCATTCCTAACTTAAATTGTCAACTAATTTGTCGGAATTATTGAATGAAGATAATATTAGACATTTACGATCATTTATTTCATTAATAGAATACATATATTTAGTAGAGGTTGATTTAATAATTATTGCTATCAGTAAGAGATTGCCCTTTCCACGTCCAACCCTCACCCACCCCATCCCCATCCTCCAATCCCCACACCCCAATATTTACTCCGCATGTAACTTTTTGAAACTTAAATTACGACATTTCCAATTCAATTAACACAAATTCGATATTAATTTTTTAAATTAGTAACATTATTTGAAATTGTTTGTAATATTTTTTCATGATATTTACTGAAAAAAAATACAATTCTTGCCATCTCGACAATTTGAAATTTACTTACAATTTGAAAATATCGACTTGAAATTATATTCTTAAAAGGATAAGTGGTTGTTTTTAATGTTTTATTTGATACCAACCAATTGCTTGCTCCTTAAAACAACCTTCAGGGATCAAATGTCAAAAAGTTTGAACAAGATCAATAATCCACATTTCACATTTGCGTGTTCTAAACTTTTAATATCTTTATTTTTGCTTTTTGGTGCATGTTTTATACATAAATAACTGTAATATTAATTCGATAAACTCTAGTAATTTTCTTTGTATTCATTATCAAAGTATTTTTCTTTTGAGGAGTAAGTATCATTTTACTTTCCCAATTCCACAAACACATCAGTCACACACAATCTTCTAAAATAATAACAATTTGAAATTGCTTAGAAAAAAGATTTTTAATAAAATATAACAAGCCAAAACGACGACGTATAGTACTAACACAAAAGAACGAAGTTGCAGAGCGAGTAGTAAAGAAATGGAAAGTCTAACGGGAACAAGTCATGGTTTCACACCATCATCATCATAAACCTTGGAAAATTCATCTTCTCTACATACTTATTTTGTTTCACCCAAATCAATATTGAGACTAATTCATAACATACAATCTCTTTCTCCAATTATACTCTCAGGTCAGAATTTCGAGATTTTCTCGTGAATTTCAATTCCCAATTTCATTCTATTTTTGTTTTTGTTTGATTTATTCACTTCATATTATGTTATTTATGTTGATTTATGCTGAATATGGTCTGTGTATGTGTGGGATTCTGTGTTTTACTTTTATTTCGTATATACTGATTGAATTTATAGATTCAAGTATCAATTCCAGTACTGTACTGGGGTTTTGATTATTGAGATAGACAACATGAAGATTAGTTTTCAGGTTAAGTAGGTTGAAGTGTTTCTGGTATTGGTTGATGATATGGGGTTAATGCTGCTAACAACTTTAGTCTGTTAAGGTCAAATTGTATGCTAGAAAATATTAAATGTAATTTTGACTTTTGTTATCCGAATACGAAATTATGTTAGTTTAGGTGAATTTCAGCTGTTTCAAGTAAGTTGGTAGTGATATTGTGATTTTTTTTCCATCAGTTTGTTTACCACTAAAGCTTAAGATGTTTGTATAATTGTGTTACTCTTATACAAAAGAGTGAAGTTAAGGCGATCAGAGTTTGAAATTCTATGTCTGCTTACCCAAAGGTGTATGCATGCCTAATTGCATATGCAGGTATGACTGGATTCGTTTGGGTTGTAACGTATATTCATTTTTTTAGCAGGGTTATCAAATTTGAAACCCATTTTTGGGTGAGATGAAGGCACCACATGGTCTAATGCTTATGCTTTAATCATAATGTATTTTAGAGTCTGGAGGAGAGGTATCACAGACATGGGATATGCTTTAAGTAGGCTGGAGATTGATTCAGAATATAATGACAGTGACTCGTCCAACTCTGATGTTGATGAGAGTTCTACTCCCAGCCAATCCACGAATCATTTGGACCATGAAGTTGCTCAGCTCACAAAGCTTAGGTCAGCACCTCATGAAAATTTAAGCCACACGGTTCCAGGGAAGCGTGAATATCCTGTTTCTACTGTGAAGATGCTAGCTGGTCGAGAATGTAATTATTCAGGAAAAGGGAAATTTTCTTTGGCAGATCGCTCCCACGTTCTTAGTAGATATTTGCCAGTGAATAATCCTAGTGTTATAGACCAAGTAACAACCCGGGCTTATGTGTCGCAATTTTCTGCTGATGGTTCCCTTTGTGTTGTCGCATTTCAGGTACTATTTACATACTGTCACGAGCCATCAAGAGACTAATATTTTTTAAAAAAATTTCTCGACTAAGCTAAGTTTTTGGGTTAACTCCAATACTCCATGACTTTAACATTGTTGGTTTACGTGCTTTATTTTTTCAGTTTACCTTTTCTTAAAAATATCATTGCAATTGGCAATCATATGTGCTAGAGTAATTTTCCACTGAACATAATTTTATTATACAACCAGGGGAGCCACATCAGAATTTATGATGTAGAGAGAGGGTGGAAAATTCACAAGAACATTCTTGCCAAAAGCTTGCGATGGACAGTTACCGACACATCTCTTTCACCAGATCAACGACATCTAGTGAGCTATCAAAAACTGGTTTTATGTTAATTAAATACAGATGTGAAGTTACTGGCTTTTGAATGTTCTTCTGTCTAATTTGTAGGCATTCACACCCATAGCTACACATTATCAATGATGAAATATTAATACTCCATGTGTTTTTTACCCTTTTATGAAAATTTAGAAATGAAACATAATATAAGAAGTGATTTAACATTTTCAGAGGTTCATAGACACAAGTATCTATAGACGAACTCTAGTTCATAATACAGCATACGAATTAGATCCGACACTAATTTTTTTAAAATTTGAAAATAATATGGTTATTCAGAAATTTTAAATTATCAAATGGTGCAGAAAAAAGTTTACATTTTTAGGTCAGTCATATCCTCGCATTTTGAATTTTATCCATTGTATCATGCCTTTTAATTCCAAGGGTTAAGATTAATTAGTACTCCCTCAGTCCTATAATAAACGTCCTAGTTTGACTTTGGAAGTCAAACTGACCAATTTTAAAATCGCAATTACTAATATTTTATAAAGATATAAATGACAATATTTATATCAAATAAAACTTCATACAATTAGCTACAAGACCTAATTTTTATAATTATGAAAATATAAATATATTTGTCAAATTTTAAAGTCAAAGTTTGGTCAATTTGATTATCAAAGTCAAATTAGGACATATAATTTGGGACGGAGGGAGTAATAGTTAATTGCACTATTCGGGTTATGAGTTATTGTTATAACAGTTATTAGCAGAAATAAGCTGTTGTTTGAAGAAAGTAATGATAATATTGCAACCTCCGCAAGCGTTGGAAGGGGAAACTGGTTTTTTGAACTCATATATGGCTCTTTGCTTTTCAACTGTGGGAGCAATGTCTGGAGACCTCTTCCAGCTCAATGTCATGATCAAATATTAAAATATATAAAACATCAGATGAGTGCTCAGCAAGGTAGTTGGTTACGTAAAAGAATTTCAAAAAAAATACTTTTTGATAATATCTATTATCTGGGTGTGCTTTGTAATTCCCTTGCAATTTCATAACCTGGTCCGAGGACCGTCAATGGGTATGTGTCTCTAAGTCAACCTCTGACACAATTTAAATTTGTCTGATAGTTTTAAAGGCAGATAGGGCTGCATGTAACATACCACAGCAAGCGTATGTCGCTGGGTTAGCACCATTACACATGAAACTTATTTTTTCGTCGTGTTGCATATTTGCAACTTGTTACTAGTAGTTCCTCCCTCTGCTTTATATTTATCTTCTTAATGATTCCTTGGCTGTTCATTTCAAGAGTAAATTATGGCTGTATTTGATTGAACTTGAAGTCAATCAGAGGTCAGAATTCAATAATTCTTGTTTAAGGAATTTATACCATTTAATGTGAACATTTCTCTTGCAGGTTTATGCTACAATGTCCCCTATTGTTCATATTGTGAATATAGGATCTGCAACTAGGGATTCTCAAGCAAATACTTCGGTATGTGTAAATTTATATTTATTAGGTTGTTACGAACATAAACATGCACATAAAGTTCTAGCTCAACCTAATGTGGCCTGTAGGCTTTAGCAGCTTAAGCTATTAAAGCAATTCCTTCAATCTAGCAGCTGAAATTTGTTGGCTTTATTAGGTTCCATTTTCCATCCACCACATGTCATATTTGAATGGTGTCATTTTATTAAGATATACTTCTTTTATTCTTGCATTACTAAAATTACTATTCATAATTTTTTTGGCGATCTTTTATCTCTTGCTTTGTCAAATATATTAAAGGAGCCTAAATGTCTGAAAAGTGTAGGAGCTATCTTGATAATGTAAAGTCAAGTTGCTAAGTCTTGTTGTATTTTTCTGGCTTTGTTTATTGATTAATGGAAGTGATGTCTTTTTAGGGGATTTTCCAAATTTGATGACAGGTTTGGTCATACTATATCACGTAAAACTTTTGCATCTACAGTGGTATAACATGGTATATCTATTTTCTTCCTTTTCCTCAATAAAGTCTCAGCTCTGGGGCACAACACTCTTGTATGCATTTCCTTGCTATCCAGTCATTTATAACTGTTTTTTCATTTATTTTTATTTTTGTTATTTCAAATAAGGGACGGGGTCATGTGAGAGATAAGGTGTTAGGGATTCAATTTATGTGGCATTCCGATTTTCTAACAAGCTTAGCATTTATGTGGCTGGTTTCGAAATTTATTCATAAGGATTTTTTGATGTTTAGCCTATTTGATATTTCAGGAAATCCATGATGGCCTGGAATTTTCTGCTGAGGATGATGGGGGATACTCTTTTGGGATCTTTTCTGTGAAATTTTCCACTGATGGGCGAGAACTTGTTGCTGGAAGCAGTGATGATGCAATTTATGTCTATGATCTTGAAGCAAACAGACTCTCCCTTCGAATTGAAGCACACAAGGTGCTGATATCATCCTTCAAGATTGTTTATGTGATGATTAATATGTCCAATTAATTTTTACAGTCGGCACTTGCAAGGTCGAAGCAAGAACTTGTATTTAAGGTTTAAAGAAATATGTTTTCTTTGGAAACTAATAACACGAAAAGGTTATAAAAAATAGACATAGATTCTTTTAAATACTTGCTTAACAATAGCATGACAAGAAGTTTGTTTGGAGAATTAAACTTGGGTTGGAAATTGAACTTATATGAGGATGTTGTATAAGTTGTTCACGTATCTGGGCCAAGAGGCCACATGCAGGCTCTCCAGAAGGTAGTCCTTGGGAAAGAGAAAGAAGGACCGTCATTTTTTCCCATTAATTTAGGGAAAGAGGGTCATCTTTACTGATTGATATTTTATAAGATTCGTGTTAGTCAAGTGATTGTATCTTAGAGAAGGTGTCTACAGAAATGTGGGTATGTAACTGTGAAGTATTCTTGTTTATATTCTCAAGGAGGTAGAGAAATCTGTTTTCCTTCCTTAAGTCTTCCAGGATGTTCTGTTTAATTTGCTTTTAATTGAACTTTCATTTATATGTCTTGGCCTCTTGGGCAATCATAATCTAAAAAACTTGCTATGGCACCAAACTGTGCCTAGTGGCACAAATCGTGCTTCCATCATGTAACCTTCATCTGCTCTGCTTGTTGAAGGGAATTCAATGCTCAGCTTTGGCAAAGTTGTCATATATTTGTTGTAAGAAAGTCATCTAAGCATATTTGTTTTTTCATGCAGTCTGATGTTAATACTGTATCTTTTGCTGATGAAAGTGGAAATCTTATATATTCTGGGAGTGATGATAATCTTTGCAAGGTAAGAAAGCCTTTCTTGTTAATTTGTTTGCGAGTTACTTCATCTGTGAACTTTGGAGGATGAGGATTAAGATTCTTTTTCTCTTTACACAGGATTAATGTAGAAAGTGTAATCTCTGTGACACAAAAACATCTTTCCCTGGCAATCTGGCTCAATAATCAATGGCTGAGATGTCAGAAGGATCTTTAAATTCTAACTATATCTGCAATTGGTCAGAAGTGCTTCACCAAAAACATTAGTCTACTTCTTGAGTGCCTCACGGAATTTTATAGCTCATTAAAACATTACTGTTCACCTAGTTTAATATCCTCGAGAAATGGCGTTGCCCATGCAGTTCAGAGCTGTAAGCATTTAGAGAAGAGATTAGGGTTGGATGTTGACCAGGATGTTGATAAATAGCAATTAACTGACAATACAAAGCTCTAACGAATTGTTAAAATGAAACAAAATGGATAGGGATTTGATGATTACTGGCAGGTGTCTTTTGTGATTTGTGCCGTGAAACTTACTATATCGTCGATTTAGTGTCAGAATGATTTCCTTTTCTTATCTAAGTTGGGGTGCTGGATAACTCTAATCTATTTGGTATTTATTTCTGTACAGGTTTGGGACAGGCGATGCTTTAGAGCAAATGAAAAGCCTGCTGGTGTCCTAGTAGGACATATAGAAGGTGTTACATTTCTTGACAGCCGTGGAGATGGCCGTTATTTAATTTCTAATGGCAAAGATCAGATGATAAAACTTTGGGATATCCGGAGGATGTCTTCTACTGGTAGTAGGTATGCTATTTTTTTAGGATTTTTTGAGACCCTTCTTTTGATGTACAAGTTTATGACATTAAAACATTGTCTTATGTTTCCTTGATGCTTCTCCGAGAGAAATGTATGAATTTGATGTACCAAAAGAGATGCAGTGATCTCGCTCTTTCTCACACACAAACACACACACACACACACAAAAGTTCATCTTTTGCAAGAATGCTACAAATATGTAATGACTGTTTATTGCACATTAACTGCATTTATTTGGGATTATTTTATGATTGAGATCATCATGATAACAGTCATGATCATGCAACTCTAAAAAAAGTTTTTTCATGCTGATTAGCATTGGAAATTTGGTTGACTACTTGATTCCTACTGATATCTTCTCCTTATGTTTCAGCAATCCTGGATTAAGGAAATATGAATGGGATTACAGATGGATGGACTATCCACCTCAGGCACGAAAGTTTAGACATCCAAATGATCACTCAGTAGCAACATACAAAGGCCATTCAGTTTTGCGTACTCTCATACGCTGTTACTTTTCACCGGCTTATAGGTAAGTTAAGTTCTGAATGGTCTTCTCTTTTTAGAGCTTCTTACTTTGTTAATTATATAGCCTTTTTTTTTTTCCTTTTAGTCCTGAAAGGCAAAACTAGGTGCTATTTTTTGAGAATATTAGAATCTATATTAGTCCCGGTAGATTCAAGTATCAATTTATTATCTGCAGATTAGTACTTCCTCCGTTCCACAAAAAGAGTAACATTTAAACTTTTGACAAATATTAATATTACATGTTTGATTATTAAGAATTACATGTACAAATAATAAGTTTTTCTCATGAAATTTGATATGAATGTTCAATTAAAGATACGATAAAGAGATTGCAATGAATTTTTTTAAAAAAATTAAAATTATATCGAAAGAATTATGCAAATGTTGCTAATTTTTTGGAACAAATCATTCTTAAACGTTGCTCTTTTTTTGGAATGGAGGGAGTATGCTTTCTGGTTATGAACATGAGAAATTATGCTGTAGTTATGCATATTTTGTCAAAACTATTCATGCTGTATTTATTATAACATCCCTTTGTTGAATGGCGCTTTACAGCACTGGTCAGAAGTACATCTACACAGGATCTCATGATTCTTGCGTTTATATCTATGATGTGGTACGTATCAAAATCATGTTTTGTTCTTTCTTTGTGTAAAGTGTGTTATTAACCGGTGTACCCTTCAGTCATCATTAAATACTCCCTCCAGTCATCATAAGGGATTTTCTAACATTATGTACATGTATTAAAATCTTGGCATTGTACTTTTAATGGGAATCTGAGAAGAGTAAACAAGAGAGAGCTTCCAAAGACGAGAAGTATGAAAATATTATGTTTATGTACATACCAGTAGCATTGTAAGAGAGTGGTAATGAGTGTGTGAGTTCTTCGGTAACCTCCTATGTAACCAAAAGCGTAATTTTTTTCCTTGAGCTACAATTATATTAGGACTATAAACTCTCAAAAACAATTTTGACTCAGGAATGGAGGGAGTACACTATGATTATTATACATAAAGCTTGTCCTATGTTCAAAACTCGAAAGATGCCTAATCCTTGCCCTTTAATCCATCGAACTTTCTACCGGCCCTTTTAGCCTATATTACAAAAATGGTTTTCTCCCCCATCGTTTGGAAGTTTATTTCTGAAATGATTAAAGCTAATCAAAGTGATTATCCTTTCTGTTTCTCTAACATAATGTCGACCTGAATAGGTGAGTGGAGCTCAAGTTGCAAGGCTGAAGCACCATAAATCAACAGTGAGAGATTGCAATTGGCACCCCACCTATCCCATGCTTGTTAGCTCAGCTTGGGACGGGGATGTTGTCAAATGGGAATTCGGTGGAAACGAAGAAGGCCCTCCAAAGAAGTCCAGAATCCAAAGAATATAGGTATATAAATGACTGGTTATCATGTTCATAATCTTCAAAGAAAGATAAGATTAAAATTCTATACCTGGGGAGAAGAAATGAGAAAGTTGATGAGTATTCACTGCTTATGTAATAGGTATACAATGTTTTTGCAGTTGTTCGTGTATCTTAACAGCAATAAAAGAATAGAATAATATGCTAGAATTACGGAGGTTGGGTACAGAAACTTGGATAAAGGAAGCACCATGCTCTGATATAAATAGGACCATTCTTACTAAATGAGCAGCGGGACTATTATTATTTTTTTTTCCAGTGGAAGTTATATAGATATATTCATTTTGTTTTACTCATTTAGTATTATGTTGCTATTTATATTTGAGGATGGTGGTTTTGATGTACTCAATTTTCTATACTCGAATTCTGTAATAATAAAAATCATTTTAAAAAATAAATTGCGTGCAGCTTATGTGCAGTACTGTAATCATATATAAATGCTTATTTTGCGAGATTTTACATAGAAAGAACCATTGACAATGATATTGCTTTATTGTTTTCTCAAAAGATTGCAGAAATAAGGTCCCTTTTTGCAATAATCTTCGACCACAAATATATCTCAAACTTTTGTTCAATTTATTTGAGGCATTAGTAGAAGTAGTCCCCGAGTCCTATTTCATACAAATATAGAAACAAAATAGTGGAAATGTAAAATACAAACAAATATATGAGGTCTATTTTTGTCTTTTATGTTCAATTTTATAGTTAGCCCTAAAGGAAACTTATTGAAGGGTCTGAGTTTTTCTTTATGGTAGCCGTGATTCTTAATAATCAAATGGTAATTTGAAGCCAATATCAATACTTTGGAAACCATATTTATTTAATTTGTAATCAATCAGAAATATTTTTAAGAATTACTTGATTCTGTTATTAGACAGGACCACCTTATGGTCTTTGACTTCCAAGCTGTATTATTACATCAGACGTTCAGATGTATTGTCTTGCATTGTACTAGTAACTAAATGATTATTGCTAACCAAAAAATAAAATAAAAAAATTATTGTTTTCTCCTTTAACTTTTTTTTCCCTTCGCTTATTATATTATTTCCAAATCTGAACTTGCACTCCACTACAATCCAAGAGAGTTTTACTTTTATTTTTATTTTTTATATTCAATAACAACTAGGTCACAAAGGAAAGGTCAATTCTGAAGCTTTATACTATATTTCTCATCATAACCATTCACCAACAACCATCATAACTTTGATTTCGTCCGAAAACGAGAAATCTATATTTTCTGTTGATGAGCTGCATTTTCTCTTGAAATTTTAGAGGGGTCATAAAATAAAATTTGGGTCACCCATAACATTTGCAGCTCAATAATAATGTTGTATTATGAATCTATGATCTTGGGTTCACCAGTTTGATCATTAGCATCTGTGGAAAACTCCATAAAGTTTGCATTTTTATGTGTTTTATTTCATTTGAAACCTGTGAAATGCAACCATCAACTAAAAGGGACAGCAAACGAACTCTATAAAGGAATCACATGCATATTTGTTTGAAGCAGTACAAATTTGCTGCATATCTTATCATTTACCTGTATCTTATTTTCTGCTATATATCTTGAGCCTACAACTATTTATGATGAGAAATGATTTTTGCACACATTTTGTACTTTAGATTACTAAAATTTATAAAAGAAAAGTCAGAAAATACATAATGTACCATTTCCCAAACTATATTATAGATTAATTAAGGGTTGTGCTCACAAAGTGTTAAGCCCATTTCCTAAATTTTATTAAAGTTGTTAAATTTAAACTTGTGTTTTTTGTAAAATTATTTTCTGACATCCTTGTGATTTTTTGGTCAAAACTTTGCATATGATATCCGTTTTGGCCCATAAAGTACCAAAACAAAACTCTGGAAAAATTCTATTGGGGACAAAAAATGCTCTGAAAGTAGACTTTTGAGATTTTGAAGTTTAAAAATGACATAAAACTGACATCAATAAGTCAGTTACGTTTGGTTTTTATGATTGTTCGTTATAATAAGTTATGAGTTATGATTGTATATCAGTTATGAGTATTATTACTCAATAATAATAATGATTTTATGGTGTTTTTTCAGTTACGGAATTGAAAACTGTTAAAAACCTATATGGTTGTACAGAGAATACACCATTTTTCAATCCTTAATCTTTTTAAAAACTATCTTCCAAAAGCAATTTTCATAGAGATTATTATGTGAATTGCTATTACACAATAGTTATTTTTCATTGAAGCTTAACTATATCCTGGAGGTATATTGTCTGCAGCCTATAGCGATCACTCTTGGTAGGAGCAATAAATACCTTAAGGACAGGGATCATCAAGTTTAAACTATCTCTTCAACGAACTGTATTTCTAGCACTGTATAATTTGAAACTTGAGAAATAGATTCAATAAGTGAGAAACAAATCAAATAAAAAAAATTCCACAAGAATTATATGTTATTGATAATTAGGTATATTATATAAGAGAGAAAAAAAGTAAAAAAATAAAAAGGAAAGTACTCACCACATGGGCAACATTTTATAGGATAAGACGAATATAAATGCAAAATGTGGACTACTCCAAGAAGGCCATGCCAAAAATCGACAGAGATCATTTTCAAACATTCATTTCTTTTGCTTAGCGGCGTAGCAGGTACTTCTCCAACTAATCTCTGAACCCACAAAACAAGGCACCAACAACATGCACATGCACTAATAATAAAGAAAAACACACACAAACACAAACACACACACACACACAATACATGTTATATATTGAGAACATTTCAATAAAAATGTAGCATAGATTTTTTAATAGCACTGAGACATGTTTAGGTACAAGTTCAAAATCTTAATTTTGAAAATGCAATTAACTACTATATATTCATTTTCACATAAAACATGTTGCTTTCAGATTCATTTATTAAAATTCCTCATTTTACAAAACTCCTTCTAAAAATAGTACATCATTGGGCCAGCAGAAGCCCATCATAAATACTACTGTACTTGGGCAGCTGTTCAAACTTCAAAAGGTAGTTGTAGAGTGGACAAAAAGTGGAAATGCATAACATATTTTAATCATTTCTGTGGGTACAGAAATGAGAAATGCTACTTAGAGAATATTGAAGCTTTTTTACCTTTGACCATTTTTCCTTTGTTAAACTACCAACTTATCAACCAAATAAGAACTTAAATCACGTTTTATAAAGCTAAAGATAGGAAAATAAAGATTAGGAACTCTATTAACTAATCATTTTCCCAATCATAACTACTTTTACTTTAACACACTTAATTTTTAGTTGCTTTTAAGGATCATATTTTCATTGTGTACCAAGTTTCAAGCACAGAAGACTTGGTCATAAGTCATTATAAAGTGAAAAAAGCACTCAGTATCTAAGCCAATCAATTCAGAGAAAATAATATGATGCACTAGTTCCCGAATTGGCTAATTCTAAGTCCTGTCCCATAACTACTAACCCACTTAATAATGATACTATATAAACATGCATAATTATCTAGTGAACTTTCGTATAGAATTCGAATTAATTGGAGTTAAAAAATACACAACTAAAATTATCAAACTTGTACATCTCTAGACACATGGGCCTACAAATTTTATACACACAAATTATTCGATGAGAACTATGCGCTACATTAAATCCTACTTTCGTGTGTATATCTCAACCATGTGCGTATTGTTTTCTTCTTCCTCATTAATATTAAAAGAGGGCAAATTACAATGATTAATTACTGAGAATAAAATCATTTATAAGAGACAATAGCAAGAAATACATTGCTACATTCTTCAAAAACTTAAATGAATTGTACTTCCAAAAGTAGTTCCATTACTAAAACACTAGATCAACAGAACCATACAACTAATCCTCATAACCTCGTATATAGGCTTATACATAAATGAATTTTTGTTTTTCTTGTCATATCCACAAAAAATTTATTTCCATGTACCCAAAATTATCAGATAACTCAATTAATTGAATTGAATTTAGCACCTCTTCACAACAAAAAATATTATAAAATCATAAATATATTAATAAACGTATCATTAACTCAAATTCCTAATTTACCCCTTTCTTCCATTCAATGCATTGCCCTGTTGGTCTAGTCTTCTGTGTCCCAGCTTTCAAAGGGCAAGGAGTTTGAACCGGTGGCACCATGCAGTTATACTGCAAACACAATGAACTCCTAACCGGAATCTCAACCGTCGGATTAATCGTAATCCCGGTCAGAAAATTATGCTGTAGATACAATAGTTGGATACTGGAGTCCAACAACCGGTCGACAAATGTGCCAGGAACTTGTCCCATGAACCGGTTATTGTTCAAGTAAAGGGTTTGAACCGTGGAGAATAAGGGCGATATTTCACCCGAAAACCGGTTGAAACTGAGATCAACTGTTGGTATTCGGACCTGATCCGCGGGTTGAACCGGCCCAATGAATAGGTTTCTTTGCAATTGGAGGTTGGATAGAGGGAATGTGAATAAACAACCCGGAATGATACCTGTGAATTGGTTTAGGCTAAGATCCAAATAGTTTAACTGGGTCAACCCGGGTAACACCCGGTCCACTGTACCACTGAACCGGTTCCAAGATAATGAGAGGTATTGGATTGAGGGAGGAAAAGAATCCGGCTGGATCGAACCGGTTAACTCGTTGTGTTTGACATCGAGCCGAATTAGGGATTGTGAGGTGAACCGAGGGATTGAACCGGAGAGACGATTGTGGCCGAGAAGGACGTTAGTTAGCGCCGGCAAACTTCCGATCGACCAGGGTATACTTCCGGTGAACTGATTGTAGCTCAAATCTAGTGTCCGTAATCCCCGAAGCTCACCGAGAGTCGCCGGAATCTGTCCGGAGATGAAATTCCGGCTAACGGCTAGAAACCGGAGATTCTTCAACTGAGACAGAGTCGGCGGTAACGTACCAATAATCCTCCCCGGAACGACAGTGAACTCCGCGAGAGAAGTCAGCTTTCCAATGGAGGGATCGAGCCGGCCGGTCAGACCCGGAGAACCGGCACGAGGATCACCGAGATTCAAAGCGATCACCTTGTCGCCGGCGCAATAAACTCCAGCGAAATTACAGGGGTCGGAGGTAAAATCCCAAGAAGCAAAATAATTAGAACCCGGCATATCATCAAGAGATTTCCGAATCGATTGAAGAGCCAGAAAATCAATTGGGTCCAACATTGCAGACACTAACAAGCATCGAAGAAGAAGAACAACAAGAAAAAACAGAGAAAAACGAAAACCCCCCATTGCTATTGACTGGTTATTTACAGAGAAAGATGAAATGGGGTGGATTATATATATATAAAGAGACCGAGGACTGAAACTTTTCCGTGAAGGATGAAATGGGGTTTCTCGTGGGAAGTGAAAAATGGGTAAAAAGAAATGGAAAACTGTGAAGGCTTTAATGGTGAACCACCACCACCATATTCACAGCTAAGAAAGTGAAAAATGGAAGCTTGATAGGAAAGTAAAGGGCTGTTTGGCTGGTGAACTTCTTGATTGAATCTTCTTCCACAATTTTTCTTCTGTAAAAATGGGTTTTTTTCCTTCTTTTTTTCTCTCTTTTGGCTTCTGACAGAAGGATCAATTAAGTGCTACTGGTGTGTGTTTCTTTCTCTTTCTTTTGCTCTGTTTTTCTGAAACTAGAAGGGGAGGGTTTTGGGTGATAGAGATGTTTTTTTTATTATTTTCTTGGGGTTTATTAATAGTAAATGCTCTGTTTTTATGTGGCTGTAGGTTCGGGTGGGCAAACGGTTGTCCGAGCCTACGTGGTAAGCCAAAGGTTGAGGTTTGGTTTGACAGATCAGCAGGTTTGGAGATGTTTGGCGGTGGTTTGGATGAGGTCCACGTGAGGGGAAAAGACGCACGTGACCATACGATTGGTTCCATGGTGCTGCCTAGAGAAGAGGTAGATTGCCCTTCCCATGAAACCCAATATGGTCTTATTGATTGTTTTATTTTATTTATGCTTTTATGGTATCATCATAATTAATTTTATATCTTTAAATTATGACAATTTTATATTGGCATATCTTTTATGTACTTCATCTGTTTTAGAAATTAAAATTATATTCTTACTTTTAAAATTTTCAAGGTGGTGTATTAATTATTGGTTGTTTTATGCCTTTATGGTATCACCATAATTTTATATCTTTCAACTTTGGTAATTTGATATCGGGATGTATTCTATATTCTTCCTCTATTCTTTTAACATTTGATGTATGCATAATAATAGAGTATTAAAGTAACACAGATAATAAATATTTACTCAGTATGTTGTAACAGACGCTTGACGACCGAGAATAATATTGTGTTGGGTTCCATAAAATAGAATAACGCATAAATGTAATAAATTTTATATTATTTTTTAATTTATTTATTTATAAAATTCATTTCCTATTTTATTTTTTTTCATGAATATATGTATATGTCTAAATTCATTGTCGAAGATAGAAATTATCCATCTATCACAACTCAAATTTTACATATAATCTATTATTTTTTAATTCTCATATTTTATTTATAACTTTTTTGATTCTTATCTTCCATGTTTAATTTTTTTTTTTACATACTCATTTCATTTATATGTCATTTAATTTCATTCAATCATAGGCAAGTTAAATTCTTTTTAAAAGCCCGACAAAACTCTACCAGAATTAATAGAATAAAGTCCTAGAAAATAAAACAAAATATCTCTATACAAACAGATTAATCAAATTAGGCAAAAAAATAAAGTAAAATAAATTTATAACGATGATAATAGCCATGGAAGCGAGTTTGATGTCACGATACTTGGGGCCACAAAATAAATTTGACCACTACAAAGGAGTTTGCCACGTATGAGTTGGGAATAGAGAAATATCTTTGAGACTTTGACAGCTGGCGTCTGTGGTGCCCTTTGCAAGGTGAGCTATGGTTTTAGTACTCTCAAACAATCGTAATTAGATAAATTAGATAAAATTACTTATAATTTTTAAACAGTTTATTTGGTTTTAGACCTTGGATGATTAAATTATCTAATATTAAAGAAAAATTAAGCGAATTAAAATAAAGTTTCTTATTACTACAAACCAAAGAAAGTTTATTACAATAAAAATAAAATATTTCTTCATTCAGAAATATTTGTCGTTAAACATATTTTTAAATGATACTTAATAATATTATTTTTTATTTATATGAAATTTTGATAAAATATTTTTTATTTTTAGTTTTTATTTAATAATATAAAATATCTAATTCATCCTAAATATTATTTAAAAATATGTGTATCCACAGATATTTGTAGACGCAAAGAAAAAAATAAATCTCTCTCTCTCACAAGTCTCTCTCCTCGTGGTCTACACTTGTGATTGGACCATTTGATAGCTCGTGGGCCCAAAAATACTTGGTCCAACATGTTCTCTCTACTCCGACAAAAAAGAATCGTTAATTAATGGCCCAATAAAAGTTTGATTTGATGATCATATATTAATTTGTTCAAGTCACAAATTCATAATAAATATAGACGGAATGAATTTATGTCGTAATTAGTAATAGCATGTCTTTGTCTTGAACAAATAACGAGACTAATCTAATCAATTAAGTTTGATAAAGAGATTTATACACCGTGTTTTAGTGTAAAGCAGAGACAACTTTATTTGCATTTAAGGAGGCTAATAATAGTAGACTTGATGATTAAATTCAATGCCGTTTCATCTCTACTTAGAAATTTCTTCTTTTTTCCCCCCTTCATACTATGTATTATCGTTTAAAAATGTATAAAATTCTTACTATTATATTATGGTCTCGTTTATTTCAGTTTAAATTTTATATATTTTAGATTATTGTAGTACAAATTACACAGTTAAGATCTAAAAACTGTAAAATTTAGGATAAAACAAACATGATATATGACGTACAATAACTGAAAACAGATGAAATAAATAGTTTTGTTTAATATTCATTTTCAGCTTGTACCATTATCATTACTTTCATAAGCTTTTAGTTATATGGGCTTATAATATAGGACTAATAAGGATGGTACATGTGATGCAATTTTTAGTTTTAAGCATCCTCCAATACTATCATTGCAACTATTGTTCTTGCTTCAAAAGCTAAGACGTATATATGGTTTGTGTAATTATAAAGCCTTTGCCCTTTGGTATCATGTCTCTTTCATCCCTCCTTTAATCTGTATATTATTTACATATATGCTCTACCAGCTACTACTACATATTTGTACCACCAGAGTACATAATTACATTAATCTATAGAATTAGTGATATAACCGGGTAGTAGTATGAAGTGAGGTTAATGATGCACAAGTGCACAAAAAATATTAATGACACTGTTCATGTAATCATGGTCTTTAATCATCATGATTAAATTGTCACGACGATTTTTATAGTTATCTCGTAATAAGAATGTTCCAAAAAATGATCAAGAAAAGCTTAACTATAACATATATAAAAAAAGCTTAACTATAACATATATAAAGATAATTGTTGACACTGTATTATAAAACTTCATACCTGGACTGGATAATTATTATTTATTTTCTTGTGTATAATTTCCCGAGCCATTTGAGTTTTCAATGGTTTTAACTAAGCAAAACACAGCCTCAAAATCATTAAGCAAACTATCAAAACACACACACACACACACACACACACACACATATATATATATATGCGCGCGCAAGCAGATAGTGATGAAGATAAAATGACATTTAACATCCTTGGTTTGAGGTTTAATGCATTCAAACCTCGGAATTCTTGAATATATTTTGCCCTTGTTGATTAGAAAATAAATTCCGAAAGACCACCGGAATTGAACCGATGACCATCGCATTAGAAATGCGAGGATAAAAGCTCCCACCAGAAAGTGGTTTAATTTCACCCCTCAGAAAAAAAATTTGACAGCAAAATTTTGTTCAGGCATGTTTCGTTTCAGTAATAAAGATATATACAAGCCACAAGAAAATCACCACATAATGGCTGAATTGCCACAAGAAAACCACATAAAATGATAGAAGACTAATCCATCCAATCAAAGCATAAAGTAATTGACAGGTAAATCAACATACTCATGCCTTGCGAAATGGAACAAGTCGAAATATAGCATAAGCAGCAAAGATAACGTCCATAATCTTTGTAGTTCTTACAGAAACTTTAAACCTACGGCCAAGAGAGTTCAGTTGAAGCAAGAAAGCATAATGATCAAACAACAAGGAAACAAGAAAACACGATGCTCGATCCTCTCTTCATTTTCCAATCAGGGACAAAACACCAGTTATTTCATCTCAGGAAGTGCTCCACCAGCTGCTATGATGTCTTGCTTGAGCTACATTAAACACAAACACTTAATGAGAAAAATATAAAAGAGCGGGGTTTGGGGGGGTGAGAACACCACGAGGAAGATTGTCTGAGCTAATGTTGCAGCAGATTGTTTTCAGAGAAAAAAATTCTATTAAAGCAACTGTGTACTAAAAAGGTATCTTTCCATTGCAATGTCAAAAAAGATGAGGAAAAAGAAATCTATTCTAAATATTTGGAAATTTCAAAGTGGAATCTTGTGGAATGGAGGGAGTATAATTTAAAGAAACCTCATGTTGCACCGAGGAGCAAAAAATTTATTCAATGTTTTGACCATTAAAAGAATGCCATTATCCACTTCCAATAAGGAACATAGTAACCTTGTTTATTACATGTTCATTGCATGGAAATATTAATTTGAAGCATGATATCAACTAGCATCATCACGTGATTACTCATATACCATCTACTCAATAATTTCTGGGATAGATATGGAAGAAATTATGTTCTTATACTAGATAATTAAGAACGGAAGATATTCTTCTTTCCTGAACAGAGTACTCAAAGATACATGAATACCACGAATAAAAAAAAAATCCTAATACCTATTTATACGTGAGAAATTCTAGTCCTATCACGTGTGTGTCTAACTCTATCAATAATTTTTGCAGAAATCATGTGCATCAGTCCTTATTTAATATGATGCTCATTATTTAATTCTTGAAAGTAGTTATTTTACTGAGATGTCATGTTAATATGGTAGAAAAAGTCAGAGAGAGATGTGCCCAAAGTATCATTTAAACCTAAACATATTGAAATTCAAGGAGACATCACAAGGAATATCAGGTGACTTTGTAAATATCCTGAAATCACTAAAAGAAAAAGAAAAGCATGAACATAAATAAAATGTTCGCAGTAAAAAATCAATGATATCTTTAGGAGCCAGAAAAAAGAAACATAAATTCTCAGTATATTCACCCTGATCAGTGTGCAGAGGTTGCTTTTCACAAGGGATAACTCGTCCCTAGCTTGTCTTAGATTTTCTTTGCACCTGCACCAGATATAGCTAGCTCATCAAGATCCTGACTCCTCGTGACATCTTACTAAATTCATGTGCAAAGAAACTAAAAATGGACTACAACATGAGCTAATGCAATGATGGCCCTTGAAACCTCAACCTTCATCAGGCGACAGTTCCCTTTCAATAGAACTGATTGTAGCAACCAATTGCACAGAACATGACACCACATACTATTTAGGCAAAGGTCTTGAAAATCCTACCAAAATTTATAATACTGTTCTTAAATAAACTAGAGTCTGACATTACATTGATGACAAAAGGATATCTGACATTCTCAGATGGGAGGCATCAACTATGGCCTGTCCATCATTCCTTTTGGCATTGTGTGGGTGTGTGTGGATTACATATGCATGTCTATATTATGACACAAAATGAAAAAGTCACCAATGCCATATACTACGTATTTTAAGTAGTCAATTATCTACCAACTACCAATCATAAGTAGTAAGATGTGGCCTTCTGAGGTTTAGAACTACTCTGAGCAGCACAAGTTTGATATGTGGTAAGCATATAACAGTCAATATGATTACGAGTGAAAGTAAGACTCACCCTTCGATGTTTTTGGCACAGCAATTGGTCATGACAGCAACACAGACATTATAGACTTTCCGAGCACCTATGCTGTAAGTATGAGAAATGTATGTTGTAACTTCAAAGATGCAAAGTTGCAAAATAAGCAAATTCTAATGACTATATCATAAATACAATGTTTAAATTCTTGTTCCATCTGTTGCTGTATAAGATCTCAAAGGGAATGGTTCTTATTAACACCGTCTGACTTATATATAATATTGTAAAAGCTCTTATTAAAGATTAATATCGTGCAGGATGGTCAAAAAGGCAGTAAAATGAGGGTTGTGTTATTTTTCTCAGACATGGCCCACAAATTTTTATCATTTCTCAAACCACTAGTATGTTTGTCATTATAATAATAAATTTGTTGGTCATGCAGTCAAAAATATAAAAATATATGAGGAAATAACATGACCTCCAAAAGAATTGAGAATTATCAAGAGGCTATGGAGAATTAGTACCTGGAGCTGCTTCCCTTTAACTGGCAGACGCATGAATGAACTTTCTGAAAGTCCACACTGTCTTTTTCGCTGCACAATCGAATTGAGAATTCATATTTTTTCCGATAGAAATAAGAAGAAAAGAAAAATCGGAACATGCAAGTGAAGGAAAGATGATACAGGAACCAGAAAGCAGAGAAGAACCCTTACAGAGGAATTGTTAACTCACTGAGAATTTTCTCAGCATCTCTGAGGAATATGGGGATGATAGTGTTCACCAAAGCAGGATTGTTCTCATCCTCGATTGTTTGGAGCAGCAAAAACTGGTCATTCAGACGTCCCTATTTTCACACAGCAAAAGAAGAAAAACATGTTAAATTAAAATCAAACACATTACCATATATTAAAAAAGCAACCTTTTACTAAAATCAAAATACCCATATGAGAAACCTCAAATCAGTATAATTTTTAAGTGTAAAACCTCATTGTAGACAGAAGTCAAGAAATCAACATATTGTCTCTGCAACTCCTTCACAGCTTCCATGGCTTCTTATCAAAGACAAACTCTTCAATTCTTACTTAGAGGAGATATCCCGTGAGGCATAATGGGGTTACCTCCCTTGTATTTATAATAGGTTGCATGGTAAGCAATTATAAAGGTGAAGACCTCAAAACAAAATAAATGTGAATTCCTCAAGTAACTGATTTCACCAACCTCACATTCATCAGTTACCATACGAAAATACAAAAACTATTATATTTGGTTTTACCAAACCACAAACAAACAACTTTTTTTTCTTCAAATTTTTATAACTTCAAGCGGTCCCACAGTACATACTTATCCATTTAAATCTACTCTCTAAATCTCCAATTTGACTTTTTTGGGTTAAATTTACATAATTTAATGTGATTATTGTGAAAAACAAAGCATATATCACATCTTCGCAATTTAAAGTAAATTGAATTTAGTAAATTATGGAAATTTTTATGAGTATGTGATCTCTGCCAAAATTATTTGAAAAAAGGAGAAAAAATTACATTTAAATTGGGTCAAATTAATAAGAAATAGTTATAATTAGCACATAATAAGAATATTGAAATTGACATGTACTCTCTATTCTGTTCGGTTTGACGTTAAATTTTAAAGTCTTATTAAGACGTGGCAACCATAGAAGATGATAACAGAAGATGTTACAACATTTGTTGCAACAGAATTGTTTGATTTCTACTGAAGATTAAATTTCCTAAATAAGAGACCCAAAAGACAATAATGACTCACCAAAACTGTTAGATCGTATTAGAAGTATTTGGGATACCATTAAATTCAATCAATTCCATTTTCCATTACCTATCAGTACTGGTAGTGAGAGATTTGCCATGATATCACCCAAAGGTGACAGTATTGGGATATCAGCATCTATTTTATCTTAACTATTTTGCACTATTATAATGTTAAATAAGCCCGTTACAGATGTACAAGAATACTGGAGATATTACATAATAGACTATAATAGTTCATATACTGGAATCACATGTAACTCAAATATCATTTTAACCCCGAAGAAGCTGTCCTCAATTTATCGTCATGCTTACAATATATAAAATTAAAATTTCAAGGCCACTAAGAATTCCAGTGCGACGGAAAATATATAAAAAGAACATCAATAAATAAGAAAATTGCTGAGACTAAACCAAGATGTTTACGCTTATATTCATGGCAATAATCTCAAAGTAACTGGCAGATATGTATAATTACAAATAGAAAATGTTCAAGGACTACTTAGAATCACATGTTATTTTTTTCGTTTTACCTTTCATTTGGCATTTGAAAAGGAAAACAGTATAAACTGGAGCATGCTACAAATACCAGAAAAAACTTTCTTTCTTAAGAAAATGGAATAATATTTCTAATACATATTGCAAGAGGACTATTTCAGACCGAAAGTATATGCCGAATATAGAACTGAAAGACAGCCTCATAAAATCATTAAGCAAAAGAGTGAAATATGTGTATTCCCAAAGAAGGATATGCAAACAGTAACAAAATTTAAAGCAGAATAAAATTCCTGTTACCAGCGCACTGTTTGGTTTCTCAGCTTCTAACGAGATTTGTTTAAGCATGTTTGATTTCCATATATACAAAATCAACATCAACATTTGTAGAAGCTTCTCACGCTCGGCTCAATTATCACTCTATTATGATATAGTACAATAATAGAAAACTAATCCATCCGATCAAAGCATATAGCAATTTATAGGAAAACCAACCCAGTGAAGGAAAGTTTTATGGCACCAATTAATATTGTACAGTCCTGTTTGAACTTAACTGCTCAGTTTGGGAGAAAATTCATTGTACCAGATTCAATGCAATTGAACAACCCTAAAATGCACTTAGTGCTGTTAAAAGACAAAAAAAGACCTTCCGCTGCTATGGTTGACAAACTAATGTACACTTAATGGCATAAATACACACACACACACACAAGCCCTCTGCTTTTATTATTGACAAAAATCTTTTATAAAGACAAAGATAAAAGTACATAAAGCCCAAGCTATTAAACCCCTTGGTTGACATAGTAATGATAAGCTACTATATAGAAGATTATTTCCATTTGTCAACAATAGGAGCTAAGGAATTTTATTTCCAATGGTGGGAGGAAAACCATTGCTACAAAATACCAACGGCATGCTTGACAGGACCTTTTCTATCGGAAATAGTAGCGATAAACTAGCAATGCCATATAAAACAAAATCCATCCGCAATTATTGTTGACAAACAGCAATAAATTTTAAGAAAATAAGAAACAGATCCATAGCCACTAAACGTCTTCACCGTTCTTGGCAAAAAAGGCACACGCACACACACACATATGCACAAATGTATGCGTCTGCACACACACATGCAGCACATTTTTAAAGTATGATGATTCCTATAATTAGGAAGGATACATCAATTTTCATTATCCATTTTAAGTGAAGTAGCTCAATAATAGAGTTCTTAAAAGAAACAAACTAAAAACAATCCAACAGTTACGGGATAAAGAACTTCAGATAATCTGGCAACGGAAGGCATTTTAACTTTAAAAAAAACAAGAGCAGCATAATTTATAAACAATACATAACTTCAGTTCTCTAGCTGCTCGATTCTCTCTTTTTCTCGAAGTTGTAGACAAAAGCCAGTTATGTCATTACAGGAATCTCTCCACCAGCAGCTGCAATCTGTTGCTCAAGCTACATAAAAATACAGAAAATTTAATAAGTAAAAGATGAGAAAAAACGAAGCAAAAAAGTTGAGAGTTTGTAAGCTAACCTGGAGACGGTGGATGACTACATAATAATTTTTAAATTGTGAATTATTTTACGCATAATATGTATTACAGATTCCTATATCAAGTTTTCTTTGTCTTAATTTATTAAAGTAGTATATATCAGAACATGTGTTAAATTATTATGTTCTTGGCAGTGCGCGGTGGCTGGTGAAGTTTTACTTCCAGAATATCTTGAACTGGTACTGTTGCGCATACTACTTCATTTAATAACCGAACTGAAACAAACCATTTCATCCCTATTTTAACTTAAAGATGCAATTTTGACTAGCAGTATAATGTCATTAACTACTAAACCATGATTAGGTTTAGGGCTAAATATGAAAATATTTATATCCTTATAATTAAGTTTTTAGATATATTCTCTTTGTAAAACTGAAAGACTATATATAAGAAATGTTTCATACTACATATTTATGTGAGAAAATTCTTGTGTGTAATATATACATATAAATGTGTGTGCGTATGTATGTACATATTTGTATTCATGTGTAAGTATATAATAACTTCTCTACCAAAATCGTGGATGCTCAATTGATTAACCTCTGTTTCAAGCATGTCCTTTGTCCCTAAATCATAAGTAAATATTTTACTGAGTCTCGTGTTAGTAAGTTATTGACAAGTCAGGCACGTGAAGGTATCTAAGTATATTTGAATCAAGAAAATCTCTATCTGCCTTTAGACTCACCTGGATTAATGTGCGGAGTATGTTTTTCACAAATAAGTACTCTTGTCTGAGTTGATCTAGACATTGCAGGTACCTGCACCAAATATTAGCCATCTCATCATCTTAACTGTAGAATCATACAATCAGTAATAGCAGTGACAAGCTAAATGCCACAAAAATTAAATCCCTAAAATGTTATAGGTTAAAAAAATGAAAATTGTTCTTTACAGGGAGGGAAAAAATTGTTGCTAGTAAATCCTGATGTCATTATTGGTGGGACTCTTTTATTCAGAAACAGTACTAACAGCAATTCCGTACAAAACAAGATCCTGCCATTATTATTGTTGGCAAGAATTTTTTTTCTTTAAATATTAAAAAGACAAAACCCAAGCTATTAAGCGCCGCCATTCTTGACAAGAACTCTTTTGGAAGCACATGAGAAAACCTATCAATGCATCAGCAGATTTTTAGAAGATCAGGTTTATCCACACAATTTAGGTTACACAAAAAGAAATAAATAAATAACTTCACTAAACCTGTAGAAACTAAAACCAAGGCAACGATTATTATCCGTGTGAAGTAAAACAATTCGAAGTAAGACTTCCAAAACAGCAAAAAGAAGCAAACTGAAAACATTCCACCAGTTATGAGAATAAAAGAACTTATCAATTAACATATATACACATTTACAAATTAGAGTCTCACAATTATCAAGAACTGAAAGTCTGAAACTCAACACTTATTATCCAAGTTAAGTGATAAATAACTCGATGATGAGTTCTTGAAGGAAATAAACCAAAAACAATAATTATGGAAAATATAGAAATTTGCCAAGTAATATGGGGTTTAATGTTTCCAGAGCAAAAATGATGCTTCCAGAGAAATAAGTATCACTAATAGCTCATGGTCACTCTATGCGTTAAAAAGTGTTACTCAAAATATAATTGTTTTAGCTTGGAATAAATTTCCTCTGGCCATATAAGCAGGCTAATAATATACGGTCCATTACCAAGCTCTTTCATTAAAAAGTTATGATTCTCAAAGAATTTGTTGCTTTTCTCTAATTTTCATGTCTATATCAAAATTTCTAACATAATTGATTGGAACACACAAAAAGAAGCCTGGTTTTTAAAAGAAGACCACCTGGCATTCTATTGATGACTAGAGGATTTAAGGGCATATTTTGATCGTTTCAGATCAAAGGCATTGACTGCGGGCTACTCAACTTATATAAAAGTAAGAGTGTGTGTGGGGGTGGGGGTATGGAAGAGGAGGTTGTGTTACAGTACAAAGTGGGATCATAAGCCCATGCCAAATATATAGTCATTAATCTATCAGAGTTTAAGACAATAAGTTTAAGCATTGTGATGTACGAATATAGAACTATCTGAGCAACACAAATTCATAATGTGTTGAAGCACAAAAAGGTCAATATGATATGAGTGCAAAGAAAGACTCACTCTTTTCTATTCTTAGCATCAAAACTGGCACTGAAACCATCCAACACATCAATTATCCTACGAACACCTACCCTGTAACATATGAAAAGCACATTTTAGTCCAACCATACAAAGTTGCAAAAATTAGCAAATTTCAATAACTAAATCATGAATCTATGTCCAGTACGCGGAGCTGATTTCCCTGGAGTACATCAGAGATGCACCAACGTTCACATAGTCCACATTCTTCTGATTCCTGCACAATTCAATTGGGAAAATTTCTAATTACCACATAAAAAGAAAATTCTAGTAAAAGCTGTATATATAAATTCAAGGGAAACATGATGTATGAACGAGAAATCAGAGAAAGAACCCTCACAGTGCAATTTCCACATCACTGAGAACTTTCTTAGAGTCTTGGAAGTAGATGGTCATCACATGATTCACAAAATCTGGGCTGCTGGCATCTTGCAGCTGTTGAACCAGCAAAAAATGTTTATTCAAAACCCCCTAGTTTCTCACACCAAAAGTAGAAAACAAAGGTTAAAATTTAAAATAAAAACATCCCACAAATTGAAAAAAAGTGAACTTCAAGCAAAATCCCAGATACCCACATGAAAAATACTCAAATCTGAACCAATTTCATGTGAAAAAAACTAACCTCATCAAGCAAAGAAGTCAAGAAATCAACATATTGTTTCTGCAACTCCCGAACAGCATTCATGGATCCTCGGCGACACCTCCAAGAATCAGACTTTACTCTTTAATTCTTGCTCGGAGAAGACGACTAGCAGTGTGACACTATGGTGTAACCCCTTGCAGTTATATTTATAGGCAATGGGACGGTACGGAATGGAAGAGCTGTTTTCATGTTCTAATATGTTAAAATTACACAGTCCCCCAACTTGTTTTTCTCAGTTAAAGCATTTACCAAATTTGTTTCGTCCCTGTTCTCTGTTATTTAAAATTATTATTTTTAATTTAATTTATTTGTTTTTTTATTTTTTTATTATTTTATTACAAAATCTTCTAAAATTATTATAAAATATATTTTATATATAAACGGATCATAATCGAAATTAAATGAGTTGAGATGATAAATCTCATGTTCTATTCTAATTTTATAAAATTCAAATAATCAAATTTCATTAAAATTAAAATTTAATAAAAGTGAAATTGTCATCGTCTATATTTGGATGTATACTAAGAATTCTCAAACATAAATCCTATATATTTGGATGTATACTGAGAATTCACAAACATAAATGTTGACGCCCCAAAACGAAATAAATGTGATTTACGTCATGTTTTTTTAATTTTATTTTTATGGCTTTTGTGATTATCTTTTTCAAATATATTCCCTTCAAGTATTTTCCATAATTTAATTTCGAAAAGAAAAAAAAAGAGCATATTGAATATGTCCGTGGGTCCTAACTGCTAACCCAAAATTTGGTGAATTCTTCAAAAATTTTACGAATAAATATTTGTATTTGTAGTACATCTCAACTTTATCCGAAAATTACTATTCTATGAGTTTTTAAATAAGTGTAGTGTAACTTTTTTATACGTAAATTTAGATAATTTTTTATTTAATTTTAAAAAATTAATAGTAAAAATTATTCTAAATGGGGATTAATATGAATATAAATTTTAACTAAAATGAACTATTAACATATAAAAAAATTTAACCTTACATGTAAAAAAATCATACGAAACTTATTTGAAAACGTAGAGTGTATAATAGTGTTGTGACATGACTTTTTCCTTGAGTCATATTCTTTTATTTTAGTTGTATTATATCATTTATAATAATTTTTTGAATAAAATTGGGATGCAATAAATATGTCAACATTTACTCAAAATTCATGGGCCCATAAATAAATAAATTTACATAATTAAAGTATTCCCTATCATTTGATTTTTAATTCCTCCATTTCCAAATTTGACTTTTTAATGTTAAATTTATCAAAATTTTCTTTTATGAATTTATCAAATTTTAAATGAATTGTAAATACATTTTGTAATTAGTGGTGCATAACAAGTAGCTTGTTATGAGTTGATTTACTTTTTTGTCAAAGGGCATAAATTTATTCTTATCTAAATTAGAAAAGGTCAAATTTAATATTTGTTATGGATGAGTTATACTTCCTGCATTCATTTGTCACGTTTATAAAACACACAAATCGAGAATGTTGTTGATGCTTGACAAGTACCTTGATATCACACATTTGATCATTTTCATTCTTGTAGTTATTTATTGTTTCCCAAGTTTCTTAAAGAGAAAAAATGATATTTGTTTCTAAATTATAATTCTACTCCTTAATCTTTTTTATTACAAAAAAATAATTATTTAAAATTAGCACATGCACACACACACACACAATTCAACTCATACTCATAATAACAACCGTAACCATAAGCATGGTAAAGAGATGTGTATAAGACGGATGAGTTTTTTTCAAATCATATCCGCTAAAATTATATAATTTTTTAAATTCATCTCATCCCATTAATGTTTCTACTAAACTCGCCCCACCCCCGCCTCCACCCCATTAACCAAAATTATTATTTTTAAATTAATTTTTTTTCTTTGTTTTTTATATTATTCTCTTATAAATTTTTCTAAAATTATTATAAAATATGTTTTATATATAAACGGGTCGGAGTTAAATGGAGTGAGATGATAAATCTCATGCCTTACCCTAACCCTATAGGTTCAAATAATAGGAACTCATTATAGTTGGAGTTGAGCGCAGCATATTAAAGTTCTAAGTTGCATCACAATCTTTTAAAAAATCATTTGACTCATCAATTTGAGTCATTAAGACAAAATTAACAATTTTTTTATTAAAATTCTTTTCTAGTTAGAGTTGTTGTGCATAAAATATATTGACTTCTACTAACTTCTTGTCTCGAGGATAAACAAATTTTATTTTTCCGTCAATTAAGTTTTAAGAATTTGTACAATAAAAGTCCAGAAAACACTATCAAAAGTCTTTTCAAGATCAATTTTTGCCATGAGATATGTGAAAGGATCCGGTTACTTGAAAATTTTGTATTAATCAAAACCTAGCTAATAACATCAATAATGTCATTGGACTGTCTTAGCACTGTTATCGGATGGACTTGTCGTGTCATGGGCTACCTTGGCAATGCTATTGGACGTGCTTGGCGAAATTTTTTTTTTCCTTAGTCTTGTATGCTTCAGTTTATGATTCAGGTGAAATTATCATTTTTATATAACCATATGAATAATTGAATATAAATACGCAATGATTAGTTATATAAAAAATAATACATGCATTTTTTATAAGCGACGCCAATCTATTATATATTTAAAAGCACAAATAAGTTTTTTTATATTATGATTTCACATTTTTTTTCCAATATTGCCCTCTTCAAATTTCTTTTATTTCATTATTATTCTTTTCTAATTCATTTTTACTTTTATCAAATATTCTAATCCAATTTTATTTTTCTCAATTCTTATTTCTATTAGGAGTAACAAAATTCATAATTAGAGAATTTTAAAATAAAATATATGAATATAATATAATAAATAACTTTATATTCATGACTAATGAAATTATGAACAAAAAATTAAATGTGAAATTTGATAGTTTAATTAATATAATTAACATACCTGTTTAAAATTAATTTCATGAAATAAGCACAACAATTCTTAAATGTATATTAAGTAACTTTAAAGTATATATTATCACAATTAATTATTTTGAAGTATTTATATAAACACATTATAAATTATACAAATAAAGTCAATGTTTCGACTAAAATTATATCGTTTAACTCAACGTATTATTTGTTTTATTAGTTGAGCTATTTTGTGCAGTTATTATATTTTTGGGTTTGCTAACATTTATCATCATTATTTTGTTATAATTATTTTAATTAATATCTTCAATTATAATTGATTAAATTGTGATTTACTTGATTAGATTTATTTGTTTAATAATTGTCTTGTGGATTTTGTTATATGTATTTATTATATTTTTTTAGTTAATAATTATTAAGATTTACCATATATTTTAATTTTATTTTCTAAGTAATTTGTAGTTTTAATAAGATTTAAAAACATATTCTCTAATGACAAAAATGTTTCAAATATTTTTTATATTTTATTTTTGTATGATCTCTCTAACTTTGTATGTGGATGTCTGGAATATGTTTTCGAAATTATAATTAATATAATATCTATAACATTTATGAGTAAGTGTAAGATAATATATTTTAATTAGAATTTAAATTATAAATTATTTTGACTATTTAATTAAAAATTCTAACACAACTTAAAGAAATATTAATGAATAATTTAAAATATAGTGTTAGACATCATATAATCATTTCAGTTTTTAAGTACTATATTTTATTATCTTTAAAAAAAAATCCTCTTATCAAAATTATAAGTTCTTCTTTTAATAATATTATAAGTTCTATGTGATAAAATTATTAATGAATATGATACCATTATATTGATAATAAAGTATATATTAAATATAAATACAAATATATGAGATAAAATTTGAATTTACAAAGTAAGTTTGACTTGATGAAATTATAAATTAGTAATATTTGATATATATACTAACATATTTTTGTATCGTACGATCAAAATTAAGTTAATTTATACAAATTTCTTATTAAACAACAATTAAATATAGTTTATATTAATTTAAAATATAGGAGATATTAAATTATAATTATTAATAAAATATTTAAATTAAAAAATAAAATAAAAACAACTACTGTGTTGCACGAGTTGTGAGCTTGTGTATTTAAAACATTAAATAAAAGAATCGAGGGGACTGGGAGTTCTGTTTTCATCTGATCCCATTTGCAACATAATCTTTTTATGACATTTATCATTGTCTATAATATTTCTCTTTATAAACTTTGTCTTTATATTTATTCAATTACTTTTTTATTTATATACTTTATATTACATCATTTATTTTTTTATTTTTATCTTAATTGTGTTTGCAGACTTGCCATTTCTAAAGTTGTGAACCTACGGTTCAAATTTGAAAGTTATGAACTTTTTTTTTTCGTTTTTCGTTTTCAAATGAACTCATAGCCATTAGCGGAAAATATTCATTTTTATAAGTATGCTAATATCAAAGAGTACATGTATAAACCTCATTACGAAAAAAGATTACAAATAAACCTAAACCAAAAAACTCTATATGCACAAGAAATATCAAGGATAATGACTGGCCGTTAGTAACATGATCATTAACTATCTTTTGAAGGATAATTGTAAGATACTTTCTAGTCAATGCCTCCTATATAACAAAAAAATAAATAAATCAGAAATTAAGTTTTTTTTCCCTTTTTATATTTAGTCTAATCGTGCGTGACATGTTACCTATATAATATTATCTCATTTCCAAAATACACGACGATTGATTTTTTCCCACGTAAATTTAAGTGAAATTTTGATACCTGCTAAATATTTTATATAATTTTAATTTTTATATCATATTAATTTTCATTTAAAATATTTTTAGTTTTCAATTGTTATTTTTAAAAAATAAAATATTTAATATATTTTAAATTTCATCTAAAAATACATGCAAAACATTAACCATTTTAGAAAGGAGGTAATAATAAATTATTTTAAAACTAAGTCAGCATTTTAATCAATTTTCTTTTGTTCTTAATTAATCTAGGGGCTGTTTCGTCATTTCAGCAACTCAGGCAAAATACCTAACCATCATCCCCACCTTCTCTTGCCAGCGGCACTTATTCTCCGATCATCACCGCCTATGAGTAGAACTTAAGCAAAATAACGAAATATAGAATTCCCGAAGAATGTGCAGATGGCAATGAAAATAAAATAAAATGACGTCTACCATCCCTAATGTGAAATTTATAGAATTATGAAAGGAAAAAAATTCACCAAATACAAATTTAAGAACTTTTCAAAAGGGCCATCAAATAATTTGAAAAAAGATTTTCCCTTGTGTATATAAACCTCCCATCAGAAAGCGTTTTGCTTTTCCTCACATTTGATAGCAAACCCCATTGTTTGAACATGTTTAATATACAGAAGATGCAACATCAACATGCATGGGAAGGGTCCTTCACACACACACACAGTCCAGTTCAATTATCACACACAACTATGATATAAAATGAAGGAAACTGATCCATCAAAAGTATATGTAAATACTAGGCCAACACATGAATGAAAATAGTTTTATGAAACAACAGATCTCTGAATCAAAACAACAGGAGTCTAAAAGCAGCAAAAGAAACACAACCATGATCTTTGTAAGTGATAAAGATAGTTCAACCAACATCTAGAGAAGTTGTCTAGCATCAAATGGCAATTAATGTCTAAGAAACAAGAAAAGAAAAGTAGCCAGATTTCTACTGAACAATGCTCGACTCTCTCTCTTCATTTCTCGAGCGGGAACAGAACATCAATTACTTCTTCTATAGGAATTGCTCCCCCAGCAGCTGTGATCTGTTGCTCAAGCTACATTAAGCATAGAAATTTTAATGACAAAAGGAGAGTATAAGTGGAAAAAAACACAAGAGAGTGCCTTATAACATCAAGTTCAAGGAGATCAGTATATTTTGAAGCATAAAATATCAAAGTTCAAGGAGATATACTAGAGCATAAGGTAACTTTTGCTAATATGCTGACATCCCTAGAAAAAGAAACTAAGAACATAAATTAATTTTTTCCCGTATAAGATCTTGTGATTTTGAGTAGTCAGAAATGGAAGAATGAAATCTCTATCTGCAAATATACTTACCTTGACCAACATTCGGAGCTTATCCTGCACAAGAGAGTGCTCTTCTTTGACTTGTTTTAGACCGTTGAAGCACCTGCACCAAGTATTAGCTATCTAATCTAAAGAATCCCAAATCCTGGAGACACCTTGCTGTGTGTTGATATGCATAGAAACAAATATGGCTTACTAAATGAGCTAAATAGAATCTACATGTGAACTACATGCAACACCTGATTGATGAACAAAGAGAATGATATAATGACACCCTTGTTACTTAAAATTCCATATAATCGAAAGTTATAACCGATTTCACAGACCTAATACTACTTGCAAGGTGAAGGCCATGATAAGAGTGATTCACAACTATTCTGGAGCCAGAACCTGACTGAGTTATTTTCCAGCTAGTACATCTCAGACCTTAAATCAAAGAAAAGGATTACAGTTTAAATGAAGTCACTCTGTGAACAAAATTAGTGGGAAGAGCCAATGTTGATGTACGACACCTCTCACGTGAAAAGACCAATATGCAATAGGGGTTATGAACAGTTACATCTTGTGTGAAACTGTACCGTAAAGTTCAACAGCTCTTGAGGTGTTGAGGGTAAGTATCGTTGAATTTTCAGATCAGAGGGGGTATATAATGTGGAATATTGTCTTATTGAGTGCATAGTTGGATAAACGGCACAAGATTAACTAGTCACCCTAAAACACATACCACTGATAGACCTTGAAACAATGGTAAAACAGTCTAGTCCACTGAAAAATTCCTGTACTGTATCGATTACAATTGTGCTATATCATTTCAACCAAGCCAGTTCATTTCAGGAAGAAAAAAAAAACTGATTGCAATGGTTCATTAGAACAACCCTAATATGCACTTAATGCCGTAAAAGGACCACTGCCCTCAGCTTTAATAGCTGTTCACAAAGGGGAATCTCCTTTTATAGAAATGATGGGCATAATAAGTGGGGAAAAAAAAAAGGAACTCATAGCTATTAATTAAAACCCTCTACCTTTCTTGGCAGGAACATTTTTGTCTGAAATAGTAGTTACCAAGCTACCAAAGCCGCAAAAAGATAGATGTCCCTAGCTGAATGTTGACAAATGGAAACCATTTTTTTCTTAGGAGGGAAACAGATTCATTGAAACTAAATAACTATGACATCCTTGTGGGGCCTCTTTTTATTGGAACAGTAATAACAAACTATTGTATAAAATCAAAATTTTACGACGCTATTGTTCACAAACAGGAATCTTATCTACTAAAGGAAAAAACAAAAACACAGCCTAAAGCCCTCTGCCATTATAGGGAAGGCCCTTTTTGTCAGAAACACAAGAATTAACCTACAATTTTTCTAGAAAAAATGGTTTATCCAAATGAAATGGAAATGTGAGTGTACATACATGACTCTGTGCATGCGTGCATGCGTGCGTGCGCGCGTGTGTGTGTGTGAGAGAGAGAGAGAGTATGTGTGTGTGTGTGGATGTATGTATGTCTGCAAGTCTATATTCTGACACGAAATGAGATAAACAGTGCTACAATATGAGTAGTCAGTAATCCATAAAAAAGGAATCATGTGATATGGCATTGTGAGTTTAGGAGCATCCTGAGCAACACAAATCCAGAATGTGTCCATGCATAACAAGGTCAACAGTGAAACTCACCCTTCTGCGTTCTTAGCATCGCAACAGCTTATAAAAGCAACGCACGAATCATGTACCCGTCGAGCACCTATGCTGTAAGGTATGAGAAATATATTTTTAGTCCAAACATGCAAAGTTGCAGAATAAGCAAATTCATAAGCTGGATCTTAAATACTTATGTATAAACTCTTGTTATGGCTTGATGCTGATTAAATAACTATATAAGGATCTCAAAAGTATTATGGGCTCTTAAAATCACAATCTTACATAAATTTGTAAAGGCTCTAGTTAAAGATTACCAAGTACAGATTCGTCAAAAAGCACTAAGAAAAGTTCAGAAATATCAAGAGATCGAAGGACTGTTAGTACCATGAGCTGCAACCCTTCAACTGTTGGAGACAGAAATAAATTTTCTTATAGTCGAAATTCTCTTGTTCTCTGTGTACAATTGAATTGGGCAATTAATAATTTCAAAAAGGAGAAATGAAAAACCTGTAATAACAATAAAAGAAAACATGATAGAATAACAATGAAACAGAGAAAGAACCCTCACAGGGCTGTTGCTAAATCACTGAGAATTTTTCCAGAATCTGTCAAGAAGATGGACACCACATTATTCACAAAAGCTGGGTTTCCCTCTTCTTGAAATTCATGGAATCGCAAGAAGTGGCCATCCAAAATCCCCTATTTTCACAAACCAAAAAAAGAAAGAACAGGTTGTATTAAAAACAAAATTATAACAATTCACATAAATTAAGTAGAAATATAAAATTACAAAGAGCCATATGCAAAATATCACCAGTACTTATTTTAAGTGAAAAAGCTAACCTCATTACACAAAGAAGTCAAGAATTCAGCATATTGGTTCTGCAACTCCTTCACAGCATTCATGGCTGCTTGGTGAAACCTCAAAGACTCAAACTTTACAATTGAAGTCTTACTTAGAGAAGATGACTAACAGTGTGATATCATGGGATTGACCCCCTTACATTTATAATTGGTGATATTGTAACAATTACAAATATGAAGGCCCCACAACAAAATAAATGTGAAAATTTTTTAGTAACTGACAAATCTGAACCACAAAATTATCGATTACCAAAGAAAAGAACAAAAACCATTACTTTAACTTACCAAACAACAAAAGAATACTACTACTTTTTGTTTTTTTATAAAAAATTGACTTTTGTGGGTCCCTCTCCTTAAAACACATTCTCTTCAATTCTGCATGTACTTTCTAACATCTAATCAATCACTGGTCCATATTATCAACTTTGGTTTACTCCCTAGTGCCTTAGTTTTCAATTTTGACTTGTTTGGATTAAATCCCCAAATTTAAAAATGAAAAGAGAATGTATGAAATTCAATTATTGCAATTACTAGAGAATATAATTCACTCAATCTTTCTAGAAGTCTGTTGCCAACACGATTTACTAAATGGTACAGAAATTACATACTCTATAATTGGTCAAATTGATCAAAGAAAAGTTAGACCGAGCATGTTATATGCAACACAGTGAGTAACAGTTATTTAATATTATTTCAGTGGTGTGTACGTATTGTCCTATCGAGGAACTTACTATTTAGTACGAGAATTATAAGACCAAGACTATTTACTAAAACTGTTAAGATCATTTTTAATAAGACATAAGGAATAGCAAAGTTGAGCGTTCAAGGTATGTGATTGCTAGAAAATCTAAGTGTCTCGTGGTTTCAATAATTGTCAATATTCTAGGAAATCTGAGTGGCTCATGGTCAGAACTATCGGGTCAGTCCTATTACATACAGATCAATATATCAATATTTATACTTCCTAGTACGCAGGCACTATCAGATATTTGAACATCAGTAAACGAGAAAGTTGCAGACTGAAAAACAAAGAAGTTTTGGCCTGTATCTACATATATGATCTAACTATTTTTATTCTTGAATAATTTGATCTATTCAATTCTAGAATCAGACTTGCCACTAATGTAGGTATATCCACTTAAAGAGTGGGATCCGCAGCTAGAGACATGACACAAGTTTCGGAAAATTGTTTACTCTCATTGATCAACAGAACTAGTAGGATAGTAGAACTCTAACTAAGAAAGATGTACAAAGATCACCTAGAAGCACATTTTTTGTTGTTTCCTTGACCTATTCTTACCACCTCATTTGGCATTTGCAAAAGAGAACAGCTATAAACTGGAGTCTGGAGAGAACATTCATACTTACTCAGAAAATGGAGTACTGTTTCTACTTAAAATCGCAAGAGAACTCTATTTTAGAAGAGAAGTATCATCAAATATAGAAACTGAAAGCCTCATAAATCATTAAGCAACTACTAATCAACACTTCTTCAGAGAATAAGATACTACTTCCAAGAGAATCGTTGCAGGACTCTATTTTGGGAAAGAGATATCATCAAGATATAGTGAACTGAAAACCGCATAAAATCATTATTCGCTGCCATAAGAATAAACATATTAATGAAGGTAAGATAGAAAAAAAATCTAAAAAATTATAGTAGACAGGTGCAAAATTTCAAGCAGAATGTCAAAATTATGCAAAATCAATGTGCATTAGACAATAAGCAATAGTAGACAAATAACTAATTTGGTGAAGCAAAAAGAGCGAATGAGATGAAATCAAGATCATCAATATAATATTATATTGTCTCCAATTTAAGCTGACTTGAGAAGCAGCAAAAACAACAAAAAATTAAATCCATGATGTGGGTAATTGATGCAGGAACTTTGAAAAGAACACTAAGTAGAACTCTCTAGTAGCAAGAGCAGCTTAAATAAACAAAAACAAAAGTAGCTTGATTATTAAACAAAAAAATAAGTTTAGCTTTCTTGAAGCGCTGCTTGACTCTCTCTCTCTCTCTTTCTATTTGTTTTGATCCACAGGATAAAAGTCGATCTATCCCAGGAATTGCCCCAACAGAAGCTCTGATTTGCTGCTCCAGCTTCAATGAAAACACAAAATCTCATCGATATAAGAGCAATATGAGTAAAAAAAGAAGAACACTGAAAAGGAAATCTAAGAAATGTTGTGCAGTAGAGCAGCATATCTTGGAAATGAGAGTCTCTCAAGAAACAAGTATATTAAAGTAACCAAGGACCAAAAGCAAATGCAATATCCTTGTCAGTCATGCAAGAATAATTCCGCTGATATAAAAATTATTCCAAGAAAGAGTCCTACTTCCATTGTTATTATTCTATTAGTAATACAACAAAAGACAAAATTTCCACAACTTCTAATTCATAATTGCATCATGCTGCTATCATTACTGAACTATCATAATCACTTATTAACTTTTAGCCTTCAAGGATAAATCTGGAATAAAATTATATCTTTTATATTTGCTTAGTTCTGACTCTGAGTGGGACTCTTATGAAATTGGAGTAATTTAATGATGAAAACAATTGACATAGAATCTTCATATGATGCTTATGATTTCATCTTTTCATGAAAGTGAATTATTACGAGATATCATTTTGATTGACAAGCAGGAGCAGACAGGTTTCAGCAAGTATGTGAAGCACCATATATAGGATTGCAAGCTATGTGAAAATACTAACCTCGCAGTACACAGAAATCAAGAAATCAACATGTTGTCTCTGAAAAGCTTCCGTGGCTTCTTAGTGACACCTCAAAGGCTGAAGCTTTACTCCTTTTTCTTCCTCTTACTTAAAAAAGATGACTACCCGTCCAAGCAGCATGGCACCATGGGGTTAACCCCCTTGTATTTATAATTCGTTATATAGTATGAAAAAGGGCCCAAGATGAACTAAATCTAAATTGCTAACAAACTGATAACTTTAAAGTACAACAATCCAAAAATAATAATTCTAATTTTTTAAATTAACTTCTTATGGCAGTTCTGGTCCGAATTCTGTAAACAGAGTTTGGCTATGCACTTTCCATCATTTGTCACCCGGTCCGTACCCTCCATTCTAAATCTACTCCTGTGCTCCATTCCAAATTTAATGTCCAATTTTGAACTTTTCAGTTATATCAACAAAATTCAAAATAAATAAATAGCATATTTGGACACAATTTTGCAATTACAGAATTGGTATTAATAGCATATCATATATAGTTTTTATCAGTCTATGAACTTAGTGCATAGTATTCTAAGAAGTGCAGTAAAACTTGCATCTATAATAGCCTAATAGGTCTGATTACCAGAAAAGTCAAATTTTAATGGTTCAATGTGGAACAGTGGGACTAATGGTTATTTACACCATTCCAATGCTGTATGCACTGGGAAAAAAGTTTACTTTAATTTACACGACCTACTAGTCAAAGATGATTTACCAAACCTGTTAAGAACATTTACAGCGAGATTGACAGCGTACAGAATTTAGTATTGAACATATTCAGCCAAGGGATCTTAACCAATGGAATATCATTGAAACCCTCAAGAAGGTTTTCCTGAATATATGGTCGTGCTTACAATATAATTGGGCAATTACTCCCATTGACCGACAGCACCGGGATATCTCTAAACAAAAGAGGAAAATTGTTCCAGGATCAACTAGAAGCACATTTCACTTTGTTTCTTCTCCTATTTGTTACCACTTCTCACATTTGTACGAAAAATTGCTACACACTGGAGATTACATGATACAAGTACTAGTGAACATTTCCCATATCTAAAGTTTAAACCCTGAAGAAAATTTCCAGTTTACATCATGTAAAAGTAAATCCCGGCAATCACTACGAAGGGTTGTTTGATAAATGGACGATTTTTAACTAGAATAGTAATGTTCAAGGATCACCTAGGAGCACATTTTACTTTGTCTCTTGACCCACTATCATACTTCACTAGGAATATGGTTAAGAAAAATGCTATAAATTATAGATAATAAGTTAGAAATACTAATAGATACTTCCGAAAATGCAATAATACTTCCAATAAAAATCGCAAGAGAATCACCATATGAGACTAAAGACACCCTCATAAAAGATAAAAGAAAAATACCAAAATATAAAATGCCAAATGAAGAAAATACAAATAGAAGGGGTTACCATCGAAATATAAAATGCCAGAAACAGAATATACATATAGCAGTTAAGATGAAATAAAACAATGCAAAAATGCAGTAGAAGGGTCCTTTCCAGGCTCACATTCTTGCTCAATTACCACACAACAATGATATACAGAAAACTGATTCATACAATCAAATCACGCATTACTTAATAGGAAATGTGAAATCAATAGCATCTTTCAGTGCTTTGTAAGTTGAACCTGAGTTGAGTAACAGGCTAACAGCATAAACAGCAAAAGAGTAACACATCCACAATCTTTGTAACTCATACAGAACTTTGAACATACATCTAACAAAGTTCTCTAGCAGCAAAGGAGCGTAACATCTAAATAATCAGTGAATGTAGCTTGAGTATTAAACAACATAATTCAGCTTTCCCCGCAGTGCTTCTTCACTAGTTCACGTTGTTTTTGGAATAGGAATTGCCCCCCCAGCAGCTACGATTTGCTGTTCCAGCTACATTAAAGACAATAGAATCTCATCAATATTTAGAAAGATGACAGAGGAAAGTAACAGTAGAAAGGAAAGACAAATAGAAGGTTGTCCAAAGAAGCTAATCTTGGAAGACAGGGCTGTCAAGAAAGAAATATTGTAAAGCAACAATCAACACCGAGTCCCTCCAATACATGAAGAGCCCTATTGGTATCAGATTTGTTCCTAAATTTGACTTGTCTTTACGATGGACAGACTATAATAAGGAAGCAACAAATGGGAAAAAACTTTTCTTTCAACTTCATGAAGAAATTATTTTACTGGATGTTATTTTATTATAGTTCAAAAATTCAGGCGCATATGTAACCAGGAATTCTTTTTTTTTCAGAGGATGACTGAGTTCTAAATTTGCTCACAGCCTAAATTCTGAGGTGATATATAATATCAGGAAGCTACACAACTACACTGGGATTCCATGAAACAGGAAATCATGAACATAAAATGTTCGTTGGAGAAGATCAAAAATATTTTGAGGAGCCACAAAAGGAACACTAAACTCCTTATACCGAAATATACTCACCCTAAAAAGCATCTGCAACTTGCTCTTCACTAAAGAGTACTCATCTCTGACTTGCTGTAGACATTTGAGACACCTGCACCAATGAGTACGAATACACGTATATCAGATTACTAGCTTAGATCACTAACGACAGAAAGGTCCCAACCCCTTGTGCCACCATACTAAATTGATGAGCACATACACAAATTTGGGATCACATTATGTGCTAAATGGAATCTACATGCAAAACAAATGCAAGATCAGACTGACAGATTAAACAGACAATGCCAATGATTTCACTTTGTAACTTAAAAATTTATACGGGGCTTCACTGGCCTTAAGTTAAGTTGTCACTCCTGACCAATTAACATGATGCCACTTGTAAGGTGAAGCCCATGATAAGAATACACCATATTTTTGGCATAAGTAGTAACTGTTCCAAAGCTAGCGCCAGACAGTGAGTCATTTTACAGCCAGCAATCTCACACCACCATAGAGCCAAGAAATGCAGTTATACATGTTATATCACTCTGCCGATAAGATTGGCAGATGTCTCCCAAATGAAAAGACCAGTAAACGCATTATGATGCAAAAGACAAAAGCTTTCGGGCCTTTAAGCCATGAAGACTTATAGCTACCCCTGTAATACAGAAATCAACTTCTTTTTTTTAAAATACAGGAGCTACTTAATCCCTGGACCCCAATATTGCCTACACCTTTTTGTTGGAAACAATAGTGATAAGCTGTCAAATGCCGTAATAAAACAAAATTCCTCCACTGTAAATTTTGAGAAAAAAGAATCTACTTGTTTATATATCTATACATGTCTGTGTGTGTGTGTAATGTAAGAGATAATCAGTCCCCAGGCCTCCGCAGATGTTGCTCAAAAACCAACATGCACTTAAAGCTGTAAAAGCAAAAGCCTTCCCCGGTTAATGTAGACAAACGGGCATCTTCTTATTCATATGAACAAAGCAAAAGCAAAAAACTGCTAAGAAAGCCCTCCACTGATCTTTTTAGGAACTTAATTGTCGGATACAGTAGTGACAAGCTATTGATGCCGCAAAAAACAAAATCTTTCCACGGTTATTGTTGATAAATGGGGATCTTTATTATCATTCTAAACAAAAAAAAAGTAAAACGCAGAAACAAAAATGGAACTACAACCAATTGGGCCACCACCATTATTGGCAGACCTTTCTTATCGAAAACAGTAGTGATAAGCTCCCAATGCCATAAAAAACAAAATTCCTCCAATTCTGTTGTAGACAAAAAGGAATCATTTTTCATGCAGGTGAAATGGGGAAAAAAAAAAAGAAGAAAGGGAAAAAAAACCATCACAAATAAATCCCTCTCTCATTCTTGGCAGGACAAACATGCTTTATTGAACCCGTATGAACTAATACTATGTTGATATTTATTATCCACGTGAAGTAAAATAGCTCAAAAATAGAGTTAAGGAGAATATGACAAATATCAATTGGCTATGTATAAATTTCCAACCTCTTTCATTAGATACAGTGATTCTTATGTACTTGGGAACTAATATTTATCTATAACTATTATCCATGTTATGTGAACTAGAAAGAAAATGGAGTTAAAAAATATTTAAATTAAGGATAATACAGAAATTTGTTTATCAATATATATTATTTCCATCTCTTTTGTTCAAACAAACAACTCTCAAAGAATTAGTTACTCCTTTATTACTTACAAATTCAGTGTATGCACGTGCTGCAATTTAAATAATAAGCCAATGCCATATACACTATAATCAATTCACCGGGAGGGTGGGGGAAGGAGGGCGGGGAACAAAAAGTCAGAAGATCTGGAGTTGTTTATGACTTAATCTGAGCAACACAAGTTTGTTCAACATATGTGAGAGGAAAGCAAGACTCACCCATCAAGGTTCTTAACATCGTAATGGTTTCTGAAAGCAACACACACATTGCGCACCCTTTGAGCACCTATGCTGTAAGATTAGAGGAATGAATTCTAGCCCAACAATGAAAAGTTACAAAATATGCAATATTAATGAATACATTGTATATACTTTATCTAAATTATTGTTCCATATATGGGTTCTTAGTATTATCATCCAACTTACATGAATCTGTAAACGCTCTGATTAGGTTCTATAATAATATAGGTTGGTTCAGAAAGAATGAAAATTTCAGAACTACTAAAAAGACGAAAGTTGATACCTCGAACTGCTACCCTTGAACTGGTGGACACACGAATCAACTTTCTTATAGTCCACATTCTGTTGTTCCCTGTACAAATAAAATGGCAGAATTCGCAATTATCTAGAGAGAGATAGAGATAATGAAATCAAGTGAAAGACACAGGATAAAAAATACTCACAGAGCAATGGCCAAATCGCTGAGAATCTTCTCAGAATCTTCAAAAAAGAGGGAAACCACTTCATTCACAAAAGCTGGGTTGCTTTCATCCTGAAGTTTCTGTAGCTGCAAAAACTGATCATCCAGAACCCCCTATTTTCACACACCAATAAGTTAGCTAAAATTTCCCCCCCAAAAAACAAAAAATTCGTATGAACAACCCCACAAATCAGAAAGACCCATATGAAATAAATCCCACAAATTGGAAAAAAGCAAACTTCTACTAAAATCAAATGACCCATATGAAGAATCCCTCTAATCAGTGACTAATTCAAGTAAAAACACTAACCTCGCGGTACAAAGAAGTCAAGTAATCAACGTATTGTCTTTGCAATTGGCTGACAGCATCCATGGCTGGCTTCTTGGTGACACCTCAGACTCAAACTTTACTCTTTCTTTTCTTTTACCCCTTTTCTTTCTTACGACCAACGAGTCCAATTGCGTGGAATCATGGGGTTTACCCCTCTACGTTTTATATTCGGTATGTGGTGAGGAATCATAAATGAAAATAAATTTGAATTTTTAAGAAACTGGTAATTCTGTACCCGATCATGATCAGTTTCCCAAACAAAAAAAATATAAACTTTTCCCAATTTTTACGGGTTTATGGGTCCCCCTTTTGCAAGCAGATTCTTATTTCTCGCCATGAACTACAGTCTCTCAACTTGTCTTTTTTTTTTTTTTTTTTCTTCTGAAATTTGTCAATTTGTGATATGGTCACTCAGAGACTCTCCACGTTTTATTTTTATTCCTCTTCTAACTTTTGACTTTTGTTGGTTAAATTTAATTGACTAAAATATACAAATATAATTCCTTAATTGTGGAAGTAAATTAGTAATTATGTAGTAGTTTTTATGCTATATATCAAAACCTGATATAGTATGTAACAGGTGAAAATAGTAATAGACTGTTAAATCGCGTAATTGTCTATTTAAATAATAATTTTGAATATTTTATAAATTTGTATGATTTTGACTAACTTACCAAAAAATCATTGATATTTTATATAAAAAGAAAATTCAATGATGGAATTATCGATTTACTGTGTCGTATAATTAATTAATTCTCACAAGTACCATAGTCCCTCCATTCAGATCTCATTGTCTTTTTTTGTCAAATTGACCAAATTTAAAGTTAATTTTTTTTGCATATTTATTAAATAAAAACACATAACTATCATCGTAAGTAAATATATCGAATATTCTATCAAAATCAACTATTATAATTTTTAAATATAAAATAAATTTGTCAATTTTTTAGTTTTAAAATTAATCACTTTGACTTTTCAAAGTGCTAGACGGATGTAATAGTAAATACGGATTTTAGCTTTTTTAAATTCAAACGATGGCATTTGAAATTTTAATTAGATTTTCATATTTAAAAAGTCAATTTAATTTGATTCTAAATAAAATAGATCTATACTAACTAAGTGTTCGATAATACCATTGTAAATATCATATATATATATATATATATATATATATATATATATATATATATATATTACTTATTGCAGCTTTGATTATAAAATTCCAAGTAAATTAAAATTAATTTAAATTTTAAAATAACATTTATGTGGAAGCTGACTTAGCAAAATTTTTTGAAAGCATCAGTGTGGGCATCCAAGTTAACAGAAATTACCCGATCAAACTAAAAATAAAAATACCAAAAAATAAAATAAGAATCTAAATAAACTTTAGCAGCTACATCTTGTCGACGCAACATGTTGGCGCATGATAATCGAAGCAATAGCAGAAGCAAAGATGTCGAAATCAGCCGCACTTAAACCTACATCAGCAATAACACCACTTACTAGTTTAATTTTGAAAATATTATTTTCTTCATTTTCTTAAAAAAAATATCGTTAGCTTTTAAATTCTTGGTTTACTTCTCAAAAACAATATATTAAGCTACTTCCTCAAAATAATTTCTTGAGTTATCTCTCAAAATAAGAAAAGCATATCAATTTTTGTTAGTTTTTGTTTAAGGTTCTATAATGTAAGTTTTTGTTCTTTTTGGTAGTATAGTATTTAGTTTTGTAGCTAATTTTTAATTTCCTTTTACCTTGCCTACCACTTGTTATTTTTTTATAATTATTTTTGTCATGTCTTCGTAACGTGATGGTTACGTTGACTTCGTGTAACACCAGTTAATAAAATTTGTCAATTTCATCACTTATTTGTTATTTTTGCCTTTAAAACTTGAATAGAATAAAATAGTAGATATCAAATACCACATTTAAGTCATTCAATCAATTTTTTTTTTTGGCCTCGGAATATTAATTCCAATGGTAAAATTCAACTTCTATAAACGACTAATGTAGGGGAAATTCAAACTCCTTGTCCAAAGTAATAGATGTTATGATTTTTTAATAGTATATTTAAAAAAAAATCAATATTCAATTTGCATCCATGTAACAAACATGAGTCAAACAAATGAAAACACACATACTAATTCTCCATCTTCTAGGTACCCTTTTAATAAGAACTACATTTTTAATTGATTTTGTTTTGGACGGTACTGCATATATAATAATACCTAGTCAACTTGACTACATTAGTAGTATTCGATGTAACCAAATGAAAAGTGAGATTAGTATTCGATCCATTTTTATATTTTTTATAAAGAGTATTCGATCCGTTGCATCCAATTATTTATTTTAAAATGGCTTTTAAAATTATTAGCATCGATAATTAAACAATGATCTTTTATACTTATTCGATCATTCTAAGATTATGATTCTATCACCATTTTCTAACAAATGTGTTGCTTTAGCATTTTATGAATATTAAGCTCTGATATATCTTTCTTTTAAGGATTTATTATACACTATAACAAATACATTTTTCAATTGTTAAATAACATGGCAATGGTTTGCTGAATTAATTTTTTTTTGAATTAGCAACTTATTTATGTTATTTGTTTGAACATAGCTTAATCTTACTAAAGAAAAAGGTTAGGTTTTTGTTGAATTCATAAAAAAAAAGCTTATTGAACGTGTAAGGTGTTATTAAATTTTTTTATTAAAAAAAATGTGGTAAGTATTTTTATATCGATGATGTTGTTCGTGTTGTTATTAAAATAATATATGACGAGAAATAAAAATACTCAATCGTTTTCATGAAAAAGAAATAAGGGGAAAAATATGAAACTCAAACCGATCCATTTTCCAGAAGTTAAATTGTGTTTTTGTTCTTAATAATTACTAACACAAACAACAAGATCTTTAAAATCACATGCATGATGATCATATCCATTTCCCAGAACTTACCTGTGTATTCGTATCTTCATGTTAAAAAATATATGAGGAGGTGGAGAATTATTGATACCTAAGCATTTCACATGCATGCATTAAGAAACATGAGCATATCAAATTTATTCATTATGTTCAATGTTATGTGATTTTTTTTTTCGAATTTAATTTTATGTCATACTCGAAAGTATTATCGTTTGAATTATTCAGATATTATTTATTTAATAATTTTATATTTAATTAAGAAAAAATCAATAATTGTATCATCGTATCTATATAAAAAGGAATATTTATACAGCTAAAATATAATCTTTTATATAAAAGGGCATGGTTTAGAAAAATTATGTATCCACCCACACTCTTATCAAAATTAATTTAATAAGTATTTTTACAAAATAAATAGACCTCTTCATTTTAATGTCAATAATTATTTTATACATAAGTTTATAAATTAATTATAGACCTCTTCATTTTCGTGAGAACTTGAAAATTCGAATAAATGTATCGAATAATTATTTCAATAATTAAGAAATTCGTTTCATTATGGTGTTCATCAAATTTTATAACAGTATACACGTGACAATCATGCAAATGAGATGCACAGGTTCACTAACGAGGAATGATAACGAAAAGTGACATTATAAAAATTCGAGACTTTGAATATGACGAAAAATTTTATGATCATATTTACGTCTCATCGGTGTGAACAAGCTTTATGTTGTCAATTATTGTTATTTATGCATGAATAATGTTTTATTTCTATTGTCAATTATTGACGATGACAAAAAACTTTATGAAAATTTTGGGGCCGTTACAATTTTATTTACATATAAGTTTGAGCACTAACACGACAACACCATGTAAGAATACAAGTATAGTGAATCATATATCAATGTGAGATTGATGTTAAAATTAATAAAAATAGGACGTACGGAGGACATGATGCACCAAGCCCTGCATTTTTTTTATAAAATAATCTTATGATATTGAATTAAAGTTTCTTATAAATATATAAACTATGTAATTATTGATATTTCGTAATTAATTATTATAATTTTTACCATCCGTATTATTATGAAGAGTAGAATAAATTGGAGATGGAAAAAGATTTCAACAAAAAAAAGAAGTAAAAAAAGCTTATGAGATGATTTACGGAGAGACATAAGAGAAATATGAAACTTATGCGGTATTGGGCTCTATTTATATAATTTGAAAAATGGTGAATTTAATATTGTTATTATTCTTTAATTATGAGTTAAAAGTTACGAACCGTATAAAAAAAATAATTTAATACATTGAGATGTGGATTGAGCTAATTAATTCTTGCTTTATCTAAATTCTTCTATGTTTTTTAAATGGCCGCGGCATATATCTTTGGGCATCGTCGTTGCTTTTGATCCTACGTTGGAGTATTACCAACCTTATGACCAACTTACGAACGAGCGGTGCGGATGTGTTAACCTTTAATATATTATTGAACAGAATTACAGAGATCAGATGTTGTACTACTACTACTAGCTAATACCGTTACCACATTACAACTACAATTAACACCATCTTTCAAATGTCCTCGTTCTTCATTTTTAGCATCTTCTTCCTCCTCTTTCCTCACCGGAGCTCCTCCCAATCCGCCACCAACGCCACCGTGCAGTGCCCCCTTGACTTCACCGTCCTCGGCCGCCTCGCACAGGGCTCAAAACCCCCTTCCGGCAACTTTCCCGGCCAGTGTCAGTTCATCCTCCAGGGCCTCCGCCTCGTCCAATCCTATTACCTCCGCAGTACCAACAACTTCCTTCCGCCGCTCAACTCGGCCGAATCGTGTTGGCAATCGTACCAATCTCTCTACAATCAGTTCATCCCCAATTTCAACATCCGGTCGAATTGCGGCTTCCAAACCGGTCTGATCGTTGAGGGTTGTCACAATATCACCACTCTCCAACAGTACGTATCCTACAATGATAGATCGACTATAAACGCCGTCATTTCCTTATGCACTCTACAGGGCACTCGGCCTTGCGCTAAGTGCACCACCGCTGTCTCCGTCCTTCAGCCGTCAGATTTTAACAACCAGACGGACGGGAACGCCTCCGCTTGCACTGCCTTCAAGTCTATGTATGCCGGAGCCATCGCGAATTCGTTCGGACCCAATGATAGAGATACTGCTCTTTGCTTGTTCTCTCTTAGGTTTGATTCCTCTAATTCGAGTCATAAGCACAAGAGCAACGTAATTTATGTGGTTGTGGTAGTTGGGGTTGTGATTTTGCTTCTGGGATTTGGTAGGTTTTTGTGGTTTATAAGAATTAAGCTGAAAAGGAAGAAAAGAGAAAGAGAGATTGCTGGGGCTTGGGCTAATGTGAATCAATCTTCCGATGCTTTGAACTCAATCAGTAGTAGTACTGCAGTGATTAAGTTCACATTTGATGAAATTAAGGAAGCGACCAAGAATTTTTCCAGACTTAATATGGTCGGAAGAGGAGGATATGGGAATGTTTACAAGGGTGTATTACCAGATGGGACTGAAGTTGCAGTCAAGAGGTTCAAGAATTGTGCTGCTGCAGGGGACACCGAATTTGCTCATGAAGTTGAAGTTATTGCGAGTGTTCTCCATGTGAATCTTGTGGCCTTAAGAGGGTATTGTATCGCCACAACTGAATTCGAAGGCCACCAGAGGATAATTGTGTGTGACTTGGTAAATAATGGCAACTTATATGACCATCTTTTTGGGAAGTCGCGTGAGAAGTTAAGTTGGCCAATTCGCCACAAAATTGCGCTTGGAACAGCTAGAGGATTGGCCTATTTGCATTATGGGGCTCAGCCTGCTATCATACATAGGGATATCAAAGGTAGTAACATACTTTTGGACGAATCATTTGAGCCGAAGGTGGCAGATTTTGGCCTTGCAAAGTTTGCACCAGAGGGAGTGACTCATATGAGCACTAAGGTTGCTGGAACAATGGGCTATGTCGCGCCTGAGTATGCGTTGTATGGGCAGTTGACAGAGAGAAGTGATGTTTACAGTTTTGGGGTTGTGCTTCTTGAGCTTTTGAGTGGGAAGAAGGCACTTCTTAGGGCTAATGAGGAGCAGCAGTACAGTCTCTTGACAGATTGGGCATGGTCATTGGTGAGGGAAGGGAGAACTTTAGATGTTATTGAAGATGGTTTGCCAGAAATGGGGTTGCCAGAAGCAATGGAGAGATTTGTATTACTTGCTGTGCTTTGTTCACACCCTCAATTGTATGCTAGGCCAACAATGGATCAAGTTTTGAAGATAATGGAGACAGATTTGCCAGTTCCCAAAATCCCAGAAAGGCCAATTCCACTTACTGCAGATCTTGTTGATATTGAGAAATCTGTTAGCAGTTCTGGGTAAAAATCAACTGAATTATTCATGCCGGCAATCTGTAGTAAACATTAAAGAGGTTCTACACAAGAATGATTCTCCAGAGCTCATTGATATTTTGGTCCACACCACAACAAAAATCACAACATTGTATCTCCATTGTTAAAACCTCCTCAAGATTAAACTCTTGTGAGTTTCGAGACGAGTTCAATGGTAAAAATACAGTTTTGTGATATTTGTTACAAAGATTGTTGCGGTATCAATTTTTTTTAATATAAAACTCAACAAACTGTAGATTTCAGATGTAGACAGATCTTGTGATCCTGAAAATTGGAATTGCTGGCACTCATTGAAGAAGTACATGTATAAAGCCAGGTTCATTCTTTTGTTATCGCTGCTATTTTTTCCAAATCTTTTGGTGGTGCTGTGGAGCAACTTATTTCTTACAAACTTCTTAACTATTTTTCTTATTAACTTCTAACATGTAGACATTAGCATGAAGAAATTAAACATATTTTGGCATAGCATACGGACTGGTTGAAAGTCGATATTCCTTGAAAATTGTACTACTGGATTCTTGCTTAGTGAGCAAAAGAAAAAGAATTAAAGCACTGCTGCACACTCAATGTGCGACTGCAATAAGCCAATTATTCTTAGATATGACAGTTATATCACATGTTGAAAATATATTATCGCCATAAAATTCTATTAATTTGACCATCGTTCTGTTGAATTTATCCTTTTTTGAAACCAAAACTGATGCTATAATAGTATATAAATATACTACTCCATCCATTTCATAATAAATGGCGTCCATCCATTTTGTACTTAATTTAAGTAAATTTTTTTATATGTTAAATATTTTATTTTAATTGAAAGTTCTTTTTATATTAATTCTTATTTAAAATATTTTTGATTATAAATTTTTTAAAGTTAAATAAAATATTTAACATATAAAAATTTTATTTAAATATACAATCAAAAAAGTCAAATGTCACTTGTTATGAAATAGAGGGACTAGTTAAGAAGAAGCCCATTAGTGGCTCTATTTTTTTTGCTTTTTTTAAAGAATGTTATTAATTTAATTTGGTTTGTTTATCTATTTTCTATGTTATTATCATTTATTTCTTTTAAATATTTATGTTAAAAAATGAATATTTTTGGTGAGAAATTTAAGAATATTATAAATTGAATTGTTACAACTGAATAGTTTTTAAATTTTTTCGAGTAGTGACTTGTGACTAGGTTGTTTTTTGGATTTATGACTACTCTTTGTAGGGGCGTAAATGAATCGAATTCGAATGAGTTAGTATTTTCAGATTATATTCTAATAAATTTTTCGATACTCGAATTTGCATTCGAGTATTTAGCGAATAAAATTTTAATACTCAGATTTCATTCTAATCGAATTTGAGTTGCTTATGAACTACTCATAAACAAATAAATTTGGTGAAAATTTTCATAATAATAAAATTTTTTATTTCTTTTAGGATGAAAATGATATGTAATAATTCATTTTATTTATGGACATTAATTTTAGAGTAATGTATTTAATATGTATAATATTCAAACTGATTATTAAGATATAACTGTTTATATATTTTCGATATATGTTATGATATTTTAGTATAAAAAGAGAATCGCACTACTTGCGAGTAAAATCGAGCGAGTACTGTTGTGCTTAATTTTTGTTCGTTTAACTTATTGAATTTTAAATTGAATATCAAATTTGACTCATTTTCATATGTAATTCAAATCGACTCAATTAATTTTAGAATCAAGTTTGAATGTATCGCCAACGATTTAGTTCAATTTACTGCCCTAAGTCTTTGTGTCATTTGGATTCTCGAGAGTTGCCGATCATATATTTCCTTGTTAATAATTGTGGGCTGGGTTTAGAATTTGAATTTGTTTATAACCTTTTTGGTGGCTTTGTGGAAATAAATTCAACATATTGTATTGACTTGTGACTGTAATATTACAAATTAATGTTAACAGAATTCAACTGAATGTGTACTTTTGATCTTGTATAGATTATAAAGGGAGGAACTATTGCATGCCTCGACAACTGTCCCCTCCCTCGGATTTAAAGGTTTTCATTATAATCCTACCAAGATTCTTATAAAACTTGTAATTCACATGCACCGTAAGCATAGATTATAAAATCTATGTATTTATTATATTTCTTTCCTTCACCTCCATTTGCAACATAATTTTAAATACGTGACATACAAATTTTAAAACAACGTAAAAGTATAAATTAATTAAATACTTTTTATACTTTTACAAATTTTGACATATTAAAATATTATATCATCAAATGTATTATAGATATTTTTAAACAAATTTTAGTTATATACAGAATATAAAATTTAGATATATTAAAATTCCTGGCACAAATGTTATATTGCCTATTAACGTATATTATATATTTATATTCCCAATATTGTCAAAAACATTAGTAGAATAAAATACAAACCAAAAGGAGAAAACAAAAAGTGCACTGTCCCAGTCATCTATCAATAATTCTCCACCTTCTAGATGGTCTTTTATTTAGTTAATTGTATGTTTTGTTTTGTCCGGTACTAAAACAAATTTGGCTAGATTACCACTTTATTCCTTCCTAGATCCATCCAGAGCATTTTGAACGGTTTATAAATTATAAAATTTACAATTTTTTTTCTTTCGTGCTTAGTTGATATTAATAATATTTAGCCATAAGATAACTTTTAAATTACAGCTTTATTTACATTTTATTAGGAAAATATCAAGCACATCGCGGTGTCGTTTTCTCTATACCAAAATTAATTATATCATTTACTATAAATTGATTAAAAAATAACAAATAAGTGTCTTGTGAATAAATACAGGGGTTAAAAAAAATGAATATACAACAAAACTTTTGAAGATTATAGTAGGCAATATTATATCGTTTGGTACATAAAAAAAATTAATTCTACGTATCACGTCCTTAATTTTAACTGAATAAATTTACCTTAATCACTCCTACGACATTATCTCACGGTATATAATCTATAAAATTGCTACGTGAATAGTTTTCTTTTTTTAACCCTACAATAAAAAGTAAAAGTTCACTTTATCGCTCGCTACAAATTTACAACATGGTGGATCCCTTATTGTACAATTTCAAAGATGCAACTAGAAACAGGTAGTTATTACAAAGTAGTTAAAACAATACATGGCGGGAAACAGGAATACCAAATCCCTTTTATTAATTAAAAAACGTAAGAAGGGAAAAGGCAAAATAAAAAAGGAAAGAGAGAGAAAATCAAATCAATCAACTTCCCAGAACTTACCTGTAATTTTTAGTTTTTAACATAAACAACAAGACCTCCATTTCAATGGCGGCTATACCCAAGCAACCTTATAAGTCAAATTTACCATCTCCCAAACAATCCCTTAATCTCTCTCTTCAAACCTCCATGAACTGAAAAAATACCATTACCAGTACAAACCCCATCTTTCAGATGTCCCCGTACTACTTCATCATCTTCCTCTTCCTCTCTCCTCACCAGAGCTACGCTCAATCCACCACCACCAACACCACCGTCCAATGTCCCCTTGACTTCACCGTCCTCCGCCGCCTGGCGCAGGGCTCTAAACCCCCCTCCGGCGACATCCCAAGCCAGTGTCAGTTCATCCTCCAAGCCCTCCGCATCGTCCAATCAGATTACCTCCGCCGTACTGGTAACTTCCTTCCGCCGCTCGACTCGGCCGATTCATGTTGGAACTCGTACCAATCTCTATACAATCAGTTCATCCCCAATTTCAACATCCGATCCACCTGCGGCTTCCAAACCGTTTGGATCGCCCAGGGTTGTCAGAACATCACCACTCGCGCGCAGTACGAATCCTACAACTCCCAAACCACTCTAAACGCTGTAGTTTCCTCCTGCAATCAGTCTCTGCAGGGCAGCTCGCCGTGTTCGACTTGCACCACTAGTCTCTCCGGACTTCAGCCTTGGGATTTGAATAACCGGACGATCGGAAACGTCTCCGATTGCACGTCGTACCGGTCAATTTATGCGGCGGCCGTCGCAAATTCCTTCGGACCCAATGACCGAGGCACTGCTCAGTGTTTGTTCTCTCTTAATTTTAATTCTTCTAATTCGAGCGATAAACAGAAGAAGATAGTAATCTCTGTGATTGTGGTATTTGTGGTTTTGATTTTGATTCTGGGTGTTGGTGGGTTTTGGTGGTTTAGAAGAATTAAGCTAAAAAGGGAGAAAAGAGAGAAAGAGATTAGTAAGGCATGGAGTATTGCGACACCATCAGCTAGTGCTTTGGACTCAATTAGTGGTAGTACTACACTGATTAAGTTCACATTTGATGAAATTAAGGAAGCAACCAAGAATTTCTCAAGGTTTAATATAATTGGAAGAGGAGGGTATGGGAACGTTTACAAAGGTGTTTTGCCAGATGGGACTGAAGTTGCTTTGAAGAGGTTCAAGAATTGTTCATTGGCAGGGGATACAGAATTCGCTCATGAAGTTGAAGTTATTGCGAGTGTTCGCCATGTGAATCTTGTGGCTTTGAGAGGGTATTGTACCGCCACAACTAATTTTGAAGGTCACCAAAGAATAATTGTGTGTGATTTGGTGAAGAATGGGAGCTTACACGACCATCTTTTTGGGACGTCGGAGAAGAAGTTGAGTTGGCCACTTCGCCAAAAGATTGCACTTGGAACAGCTAGAGGATTGGCCTATTTGCATTATGGGGCTCAACCGGCTATTATACATAGGGATATTAAAGGTAGTAATATACTTTTGGACGAGACATTTGAGCCAAAGGTGGCAGATTTTGGCCTTGCAAAGTTTGCACCGGAGGGAGTGACTCATGTGAGCACTAGGGTGGCAGGAACAATGGGCTATGTCGCGCCTGAGTACGCGTTGTATGGGCAGTTGACAGAGAGAAGTGATGTTTATAGTTTCGGGGTTGTGCTTCTTGAGCTCTTGAGCGGAAAGAAGGCCCTTCTTGTGGTTAATGATGAGCAGCACACTCTCGTGGCAGATTGGGCGTGGTCATTGGTGAGGGAAGGGAGAGCGATAGAGGTTATTGAAGAAGCTATGCCGGAAATGGGGTCTCCAGAAGCCATGGAGAAGTATGTATTACTTGCTGTGCTTTGTTCACACCCTCAATTGTATGCTAGGCCTACAATGGACCAGGTCTTGAAGATATTAGATTCAGATTTGCCAGTTCCCATGATCCCAGAAAGACCAATTCCACTGACAGCAGATCTTGATGATATTGAGAAATCTGTTAGCGGCATTAGGTGAAAATCAATTGTCTATTCATGGCCATAAACATTTGAAATCGATAGCATTTCCATTTTAAAAAGTAGGGAGGTTTAGCACGAAGGACGAAAAGTTGGAGCCTTGACGAGGGGTGTAATATCAGTAAAACTCATGGCAGAAAGTAGATACAGATGAATCTTGTGATCTTGAAAATTGAATGGCACCTAATGTATATTGAAGTAGTACATGTAGAAATTCTTGCTAATTCTTTTGTTAGTAAGAGCAATATCCAAATAGAGCATGATGATTATTAGAGTCTGCTATTTTCTCCAAATCTTTATCCTGTTTCGTGGACTTCAGCTTCAGTTGGTGAAGTTGATGCTAGTCATACGAAGTCCAAAAAAAAAAAAATCATCAAAAGCTCGAAAGTCATGTCTTGGTTTGCCTTTTCATTTGTCCTCCTTTTTCTGTAAAGGGAAAAAAAAAGTCGCCAAATTTGATTCTTTCATTGTAAAATATCTCTCAGGGGGTTTATATGATAGTTTTGATTTGTAAATAATAATAGAGGATGATTGATTTTTGAAGATGAAAAATCCAGATATACAAAGGAAAGGTAGTTGAATATTGGTATTAATAAAAATCTTTCTAGTCAAAGTTTTATCACGCAGAATACCATATTATCTGCTTTGTAGGATTGCGATGGACTGATGTGTGCATTTTATTTTTGGTGCTAAATCTGATGTGTGCATGCTAACTACCACGTGACTAGATTAATTCATTTGCAATGAATCCAATATATTCTGGTATACTCTCCGTCATATTCTCATTAAATGTTCTTTCTAAAGTTTATTAATTCATATATTCTTTATATCCGCTCTATACACTAACTGGAATAGGTTAACATCGGATGTAATGAATTTTATATTAAAAGTTAGATTATTTAGGTGTAAAATTTATTACTGGTTTCATTCTCTCCCACAAAACTTAGAAGAGAAACTCAAGGATATAGAGATACAGAAAAAGACAAATATTTATTATATTAAAGATCTACTATTCAAAATAATCATTTTGAATTTGCGTTACTGAGAGAGAAAAAATAAAGACGCATATTACACGTTTAGGAGAAAAACTACAAACACGTTGGGAGAAACAACTAATAAAAAAGAAAAAAAAAATGACACACACAGTGTGTGCGGAATACTTGTGATTATTAAGCAGCATTCCAATCTATCTACAAGCTACAAGCTACAACCAAATTTCTCTAGCAGCAAACTAAAAACTTTATGGAAAAGCAACAATGAGAACACCCAGCCATGGTTGCAGTTTCATTGCTGAGAGATACCGATCTCAATGCCTCATATGTCATCTTTGAATCAGCATTATGGGTTCCTTCTCTTCATTCTCGCAAGATGGTCGCCACCAAAAAGACTTGTAACTGCAATGGCGAACCTAGGATTTTCTTGATAAGGTTCGAGACAATACTTTTTACACGATTTTATATCCTTAAGTTAATATGAAAATGTTTTTCCCCCCAATAATATTCTGTATTCAATAACATAATTAATCTTAACATCGTACGGAGCATATACTCGGTCATCTTTGATAAGCATTTTGATTTATTAATATATAGTGCAACATTTGTTTCGCATTACTACAGTATATATATGTCACTAAGAAAAACTTCAAAAGTCACGAACCGAAAGAAATTAAGGCCAATTACGATCATAGAAGTAAAAATTTTGAACACTTTCTTTGGTCCATAACTTTTAAGCCTAGCTAAAATACTTTATCTAGCCACATGTCTACATCATGTCAAATTTTCATTGATGTTCGAACTACATTCATTGAATTCCTACTAGATGCACACCAATAGATCCCTCCAATAAGTCTATTGGAATCAGCTCCATATCAATGGAATCTCATGAGTATAAATGAAGTACCTTTCCGAGAAGAGGAACTAGTGCAACAACAAAAGCTATTTTAAGCTGTTCTGAGCGGTTCAAGCGGATACTGATTTGTGCGTGGCTACTGTTAATAAAACTGATGCTACTAAACAAATTCTTGGACGGACAAATTGGTATCTCGGTTTGAGCATTCCACTCCACAGCATGATCTCCATGCCAGTCCATTGCAAATAGGCTCATGGTCATCAATGAGCCGCGGAGAGAGTAATCTTTTTTATCTCTTACTACAGCCTCCAAACAGACACCATACGCGACATCATCACCACCAACGACTGCACCACCACCAGACATGAGAACTTGGCCATGTCTACTAACAATAAACTTGTTGTCAACTTTCATTCCAGCAGCAGTTAGATGTTTTCCAGATGTAACATATTGTGAATTGAGCAGAATATTTGCTTCCTCCAATATCTTGAAACCAAAAGAGAGTAATAGCAAATGAGGTATCCAAACCAGACCATTTGGAAGCAATCTCTGGCCAGCCCTGTTTCTTCTGCAACCTGTGTGATTATCGAAACAGGCGGCGTGAGATGCGTATCCCCAAAAGTCTCACGAATTGCTTGCTCGACGGCATTGCAACGATGACTCAAAAACGAATGATATTCTGTTCTACTACCATCTTGATCTTCAGGTAGAGCACAAGCAGCATGTATCAAAACAACAATGGTACGCGACCATATTGATGGTCCGAAAGTATTGGTTATCATATGCAACAATGGCATGTCATCAACTTCCCTACTATGCACATCCAACCGATCAACATAAAACACGATATCTGGTGGTTATCATATGCACGTTGAAAAACAGAAGTTCGCATCACCACCACCACCTACATGTTGTTTCTCGGTGGCTAAAGCTAATCTGTACAGTACTGGAGCAGCAACATTACTCAATAGAGACGGCGACTCTCCAAGTCTCTGGAGAATCCGCAAAAAATTGATACGTATCGTTTCGAGATTCTCAATGGTGTGATTACGAGGAGCAGGCGCATCAGATTCAACCCCTCCGGCCAAACCAGACTCATCAACAGTCCTGAAACAATTTTCCATCACAAAAGCGATCAACCAATCTTCAAAACCCTAGATTCACTCAAACACCACCGCAAATCAAACAAAAATCTTATCACAGAAAAGCTCAAACACCTCTCTAGTTAGGGTTGTTTCGTAAGCAAATCGAAAGGAGTAACGTCCTGAGATTATATATTACAATTATATGGAAAGATCATAAAGTTTAAAAGAAAAATATTTTAATTAGTGTATTTTTTTTTAAGGGAAGGAATAGAAATGTGAATATCGGCAGGAATCGATTCAAATTCATAAAGTATAAGAAGTCTGCCGAGAAAGAGTATAGGAGTGCGGCAGGCGAACATAGCAGAAGACGACGGCGATTGTTGTCCTTTGGGTATATCTTTTGTTAGTCCCGACTGGTATAAAAGTGGTGATCCTATATATAATCGGCAACCTGGTATAAATTGTTACACTATGATCTCTGTGAAGAGTTCGACTTAGATAATCTTCTTAACCTGCCGCCGCCCGCCGATCCTTCCTCTGTTTTTGACAGAAACAGCCAAGTATAAGAAGACTATCCTTGTGATCCTCCTCCTCCTCCTCCGCCAATGTCGTCGTCGGAGATGGAGATGAGTAGTTGTTATCCTTTATCGTTGTCCTTGCATAATGATTCTTATCCTCCTGTGTTCATGCAAAAGTTCATTTTAAGCAATGCCAATCCTTGGATGGAATGTGAAGAGAAGTTGAGGAAGGGCACTGTCTATCCTACATTAGACTTGCTATCGTCCCCAACTAGAGATTACCTCATCAAATGGAATCCTGTTCACTCCTGTTATGACCAGGTCTGTCCCTCCTTCAAATTATTGATATTCCCAACAAATATCGCAACACTGTATTTTAAAGGTTGATATGCAGTGTTGCGTTTCAAAAGTTATTGTGTGGAGCAAAATTCAATTAATTATTGAACTTGTTGCAGGAGACTATTAGTTAATAGTGTGTTCTGAAATTAGCATAATATTTCTTTCTTTACTTGGTTTTAGGTAAAGATTGATACCCTCAAAGGCAAGCATATTGTACTCTTGTTCATGTGACTTTTCGAGGAGTGTTTAATTCCCCCTTTACAGCAAGGGCTTATGGAAGATACATATCAGGATTTGTTTCCCGCGGGATTGTTTGACATTGTGCTTGTTGCATTAGGGGACGATGAGCATCTTTTTCGAATGTCATTCTCCGATATGCCATGGCTTGCCATCCCACACCATGATCACGAAGCCAGAAGTCCCCTCTCTACATTCTTTGGTTTGCTTCCGGGATCACAACCAGAAGCAGTTACCTTTTCTCCACACGGCGAACTCTTGCTCGAAAGTTCTCTACCCTTCTTGAAGTGTTATGGAGCCGAAGGATTTCCCTTCACTGACCACAGATTGCATACCAAGTTAAGATTGGAAGATGATCTTCTCCAAAGAGACCTCGACTTGACTCAACTCCTTGGCGACCATGTAATTTCCCTACAAAGGGCTGAACTACAGGCAAGTGAATTTTATTTTCTATCTATTTGCTGGAAATATATGTCCTTGTTTGCATGTCTTGTGGTTTATAAACTTATGATGTGCTTTTTCCCAAAGATTTATGTTAGTCAGAAAATCTATCAGTACATCTTTTGACATGGTTCAATTGATTATGATAGCATACAAGCTCTTTCGCATCTTTTGACATGGTTAATAATTAAAATAACTTTCTTTTGTAGGTACGTACCTCCGAGCTAGAAAGTAAGATTGTGGGGCTTTATTTTTTGGAAACGTCAGGTTTGTCGGAGGAAAGGTTTGAGTTTGTTTTCAAGCTTTGGGAAGATGTACAAAGAAGTTTGAACAGAAATTTTGTGATCATGTTGATTCATGATGACAATGTTTCTTATTCTAAGAAATTCTTCACCGATCAATTTTCCTCACCCCCGTGGTACTCGTTGGCTTTCAATAATGATAGAAAGTTGCGTCGGATTTTTAATGTTGGAGTATCTACTTATTTGGTAATTCTAGAACCTGGTAAGCCACGATCTTTGAATTACTTTGCTGAGGACATATATTGGAAGTATGGAGTTCGTGCATATCCTTTCTCCATAGAAAAAGCAGTGGAACTGGAGCGTAAAGGACTGGTGTTGGGCGAACTTTTATTCCCCAACGCCACTCTGGCGACTGGAATTAATGGTTCTCTCCAAACGGTATGCATGCTCTTTTTGCTAGTAGTAAATGGCATGTAGTTCGACATATTTGTCTAGCTACTAGACAAAAGTACATAGGTTTTATCACATAATCGTTAAAAATACGTAGTTTTAAAATGAGACTACACTATTTTGTCTTCTGTTTCTGATTTTCTGGATCAATCTTTTTAGGTTACTCTTGTAGGCAATCTGTTGAAGCAGCGTGTGCCTGTCATATTGATATTTGCAACATACTCTTGTGTCGATCATCTGCCATTTTTACGTTCCTAGAAAGAAATTTACCCGAAAATGAAGAAGGGGGAAGCTCCGCAATTTGAGATAATTTACATGTCTTCAGATTGTGATAAATCTTGGACTGCATCGCGAGAGGCCATCGTTGACATGCCATGGATGATCCACTCGTTTGTACCAGAATTTGCAGATGCTTTGGCCGCCAAAATATTTGCGTTTGAAGGTATTTTTTACCAGTTTCCCTCGGTTGCAGCATTTGGATGTGATGGAGAACTTATAGGAAAAGAGCAGTCCAACTTAGTTTTCAGAGAAAAGTTGGATCTCTCTTGTTCATTCATTGATTTTATTCCAAAGACAGACTTGGATGAAGAGATTCGCAAGTATCTGAAATTTCTGTACAAATGGGACTTGGCAAGTGTATTTCCAAGTACACGAAGTTCATTTGTTTCCTTTTGTTATGGCTATGTAATAGATTAATTTTGGCATATGAGCCTTACAGTTTCTGTAGTGATATTCCCATTTATTTCATTTTGGGTCTTCTTTACATATAATATAAGTATCTCCATTCCCTAATGTTGAAACGGGTACCTATCATTTTTAAGTAAGGAGCCAAAAACAGAGTAAAGCTTGAACATTTGAGGTGTCACCAAGAAGCCATGGGAGCTTTTTCTGAGACAGTATATGGATTTCTTTATTTCTGTGTATTGTGAGGTTAGTTTTTTCCCTTAGATTTGTAATAATTTGAATTATTTATCATATGGGTCTTTCTGACGTAGAAACAAAATTTACTTTCTCACTCTTTTGATGTTTCTGTTCTAATTCAATTTGTGTTTGTCTGTCAAAACAGGGGATATTGATCAGTTCTTTAAACGTCAGGATGAGTACGATTCAATTTTTGTAAATGAAGTTGTGCCCACTTCTTTGAAGGATCTGAACAAATGCTTATTTTGAGGGTTGTTTCTCTATCTTTATATCATCTTTCTATTAGATATTAGAAATACAGATTTTGATCATACAATTCTCAATTCAATTATTCTTGTAAATGCTGAATGCGTGGTATGAGAAAATTGATTCTTGTCTCCACTAGTTCAAGGGTAAGAGTTTCAGCTATTGGTACCGACTTTTTTTTTCCCCCATCATGATTTACTAATCTCCTTATCTACATTGGCGTGGTCTTTTGCTGGCTTGGGAAATTTTTTTAAATTAAATTGACATCTCTTTTAAAGTTCACTTTCTTTAAAATATAAAAAACAAGCATCATATGGAGAATGTATGTCTACTGTTTTCATTGTTATACTACTTCCATTTCAAAAGTGTCGCATTCAGCACATAGCAAATATTTAGCATATCATGTTGTTTATGTTGATCTTTGTCACATCTAAAACTAAAAGAGAACTGTTGAACGTCTGAACATTCAAAACAAAAAACTATTGTACAAACTTATAAATCATCATATAGCTAACAAAAAGCCTACAAGGTCAGAATTCCTATACAAGCTGATATTTACACCAAATGATCCTAAGAACCTTGGATTAGAAGAATGCAGTCGATATCAAGGCAAACAGCATCCCTATATTACATGTGACACTTGGCCTTGAAACCTCTTATGGTTGACACAACCCACTACATGCTTGGGGAAGATCTTGTGCGGTGCGGGTGAGTGAGCGAGCTTCTTTAGACTCGTTAGAACCAAGAAAATGAAGGATTTAACCGGTTAGCATCGTATGGTTTTTAACTGGTTATCAGTTGAACCTAATGTCAGCAATTGAGATCCTGTGTAGCGTTGAATGACAGGAACCTAATCGGGCTTAGTGTACTCGAGCAACATGTGGGGTGACCTATAAATCTTTACTAGTGTCCAGTATAGAACCTCCTCAACTCCAAGTTCACCCTCTGCTCTTGCAGCATATATATCTTCACAAATGGCAATCAACCTGCATCCATAATACAGAGGATGTTATATCAATTTTCTGGAAAGATAACCTTAATTTCAATTTAGAACTCCACAGCATGAATTCTCACATATAAAACCTTCGAATCCATATCTTTCACTAATTTCTCATTTTTCACGATACAAATGAAGGCTTAAAAGAAAAGAAAGAAGAAGAAAGAAAGTTCCTAAATATTTGTTCATTGGGTCATGGAAGCAGAAAAAGACGAAAAAAACAAATAGCATCAGTAAAAAATAAAAAAGTTCCAAAGTTCTGAACATATAATATATGAATATGCTTATTGAAATATTAAGATAAATCTTGTAAATATGAATATTACAATATAAATCTTGGCTCTATTTCAAACAAAGCGAGCTGATATATCATATAGTTCAATTTTTCACATGTGCATGTCACGCACCTGTCGCAAGAAGGAAGGTTCTCATATGGGATTCTCATTCTCAGATCAGCACATTGAAGTCTAATAAACCGGCCAACTGCTAGCACAAATGTTATATAGAGGCCCCATATACTGAATTTGCTGAGAGTTTCGCCAAGAATGCCCTCTGACATGGATTTGAAGAAATGATCAATAATTAATTGTAATTGTATATTTATACTACAAAGGATATCAAAGGAAAGACTTACGTGGTGTTTCCTCTGATATAATAATGGCCATGGGCCCAGTCAAACCTCCACATCCACTCACATTTGTCGCATTAATATCGTTAAATGACCACCACTCGGGATTTCCACGATTAAGTGAAAGATCTGCGCTAACGTCATCAAGCTGTAAAATATCGAGGAAAGGGTAAAAATTTACTTCAACAACTAAATACACCTTAATTCTTGACCATTTACATCTCATGCAAACCTATCAATATGCTACAATTCATGTGTCACCGAGAGTCAAAAGCAGGCCAAGTGTCCAATAGTTTACACCCCCAAAGCCCCCCACCTTTTAACCAAAGGAAACCAACCAATCTCACCATTACATATAAGTTGTGTGGTATATCACAAAAATGACTTTTTTAACCATGAGTGGCTGAGTGGGTACATGGTACTGCGGTAATTACATTTTATGTGTTCTTAGTAAGGACTCTGTATCCACCTACTTGTGGGAAGAGGGAGGGGCAAGTGAAATAATGATATATGTTACAAACCTCCTGTTCGAAAGGTCTGACATCACCAGAACCAGTAACACGGAAGTATCTTGAATAAAGGTTATATGTCCTGAAGCTATTGGTGGAACCATTGAAAACTTCCTCGATTGCCGATGCTTTTGGGAGATCCATAGGGGCAACATTTCTTTCATATTTCACAACTTCCTTGCCTTTTGGTCTATCCCTGGTAAGGACCCAAGAGAATCTAATTTCCATGTTGCTGTTGAGGGATTGAATATACTTTTTCTGAACAACATCTGGGACAAGCCACAAAACACTCGCATCAGCTTGACAGCATATCAATTGGATGTCATTGTCATTATAAGCATCCAGATAACCATGCGGATCCAAATTCTTATCAACAGAGTTGAGCTTATCCCATTGTATTCTCTCGCACAGAGTTGTCTCATACAATCTCAACCTTCCACCATCCGTCTTAATATCAAACTGAACACTAGCATCATTTATAGGATTTGCAATATTTGATGGGTTACCGCTACTGTACATCTGTAAGAAAAAGTTTCACCGTCAAAATCTGCCAGTCTATTTATGTAAAAGTATTTTAAGCTGATGATTGGGTGAAGGGACCGTGCTTACATTCCTAAACTGCAGTTTAAAAGTTGTCGATGTGCTTTTGATATTATTTCTAGAACCACAATCTTTTTGAGCATATAAATAAATTGACCAAATTTCTGACCCATGAAATATATTTGCTAATAGGAACTAATTTAGGTAGGTACAGGAACAGTTGTAGAACAATATATAGAACAGATGGAAAAAAATTAAAATATATGAATTTATAATTTAAACACAAAGTTGTACAACCAACTTAAGTTTTGAACCTCATAGACTTAAGTTGTCGGCCACACCCCTCAATAGTAGTTCCAGTGCTCAAGTGAATCGAGCACAAGAACTTTCTGGAAAAACATAAATCATGAGTTCAATCCTTCACAAAGTCAATGATATCTGTTGGAGCTCCTGATAGTCCGTGTAATCTTTGGGAATTGTGTGCTATGTCAGTTGGCCCACTGGACTACCATCCTACTAGGTAGTAATAGTACAAACTTCAAAAAGCAAATTAAGAGAAGGGTCATAAAATAAAAGGCTATATTTTCAACCTCAACTTTGGTTCCTATATGATTCTATTCTTAAGACACTCAATAGACTCAAAGTTGTATCCATATTCTATTTGTTTAGTGTTTCAGTTTTCATTTCAACAACCTTTCATATTCCGATATCTAGAAAAATGGACAAAGAAAATGAACTGTTACAGAAATAGATAATCTTTCAGATTCGTACCAACATTGGAGCCCAAATGACACAGATTAATATGAAGAACAAACATATCCCATTGCAAAATTTAGTCATTTTTGATTGCTTGTCTCCTTGTTTATGTCCAGATCTATTCAGAAGTGCATCGCTTTTGACAAGGTACAAGCTTGCATTTATGTCCTCCAGCTGAAGAGAACCAAATATCAAATGAATAAAGTGCATAAAAGCCACAACCGCAACAAATGAAGAAAAGAAAAAGTTATAAATGCATAACCTCTATCTTCACAGGAAAACTTAAAAGTAACTAAGAGCGTGTTTGGGAGAGAAAAGAAAAGAAAGAGAAATAGTGAAGAAAGCGGTGTTTGTGTTTTTTTGAGAGGGAAAAGAAAAAGGAAGAGAAAAAAGTTTTTAACTTTTTATCTCCAAAATTTTCCTCCCAAAATTAGGATGAAATGAAGAGAAAAGGAAATAAACTTCTAAAATATAATATCACGTTTACCCTTCAATCTCTTATATCTTAAAATTTTTAGACTTGTCTACAAGTATACAATCGTAAATATGTGACTTCTTTTTTTTTTTTAACTTTCACCCATTTGCAATAACATGGGTCATCCCACAACCATGCATACATCCATACGAGCATATCCCATCCCTTGTTTCTTCTCAACTCCTTCCTTTAGTATAGGTAGTACTTTAGATAGTTATATTTATCTTCATGCAATCCGCTTACTGGGAAGATGAAAGGGCTGTAAACACCATCTTAACCTTCAAACTCCAAATGGAGAAGGTAATTTTTCGCTTTGTTTTCAAAACATGTTATTTTATGGATAATTACTTTTTAGAAAATTCCTGCTAATTGTTAATAATTTAATTTGTTTTAGCATGCGATGGATCTGATATATTTTAATTATCATAAATTGCACATGCGTAGGCATGTGCCACATTAAACTAGTAAATAAATAAAAAATTAAAGGTATTAAAGAGCACAGAAGAACAATGCCCGATCTAACCTTCAGCCAATCGTACATTGTCAGGGATGTGGTTGTGCATGACCAGTCAAGCACACACCGTAACTCATAAAGAAATGGCAGAGCACGATAGAGTCTGTAGCCTAAGAAATTGACTCGGGAGATTTTGCTGGTCAGAAACTGTCGGTACAAGGTGCTTTTGTGAGGAATCCCATATCGGATTTGAATGGCTTGCAATGCCAGAGAAACTGCCTTTGTCAAATATATAGCACGAAGCGCCAAACCTGCAGTATTTTCCTGGGATGGATCCATCTGCCAAGCATACTCTGTGGCAGAATACGTAAAGAGGATAAAGTTGAAAAGGTAGAAGATCACTTTTCCCGTGGCGAATGAACACAAGTATATAACACGATCTAATACTATCAAGAAGAAGATAATCTGCATGAAGAAAACAATATAAGCTAAGTTGAAAGTAACCCATGTCATAAAGCTATATTTTAACATAAAATGTTCAGTCCGACCTTTTTTTTTCCCCTTTTTTCCTAACTTTTTTATCGCTCAGTCTGTCCAATCTCAGTTGTATCTATTGATGAACAATCTTTCTTTGTATTATTTTTGACATTATTTATCATGCAACATCTAAAGACATATTGAACAGGCCAAATTAAGAAAACACTTGGCAAAATTTGTCATTTATGAAATCTTAAAATCTACTTCAATCATGAGTTCTCATTGAGGTCTACCATGTGGTTCAACTACCAGATATGGTATTCAACCATTCACTCAATGTCTTTTGTAGTAGACGTTGATGATGATTAACTAAGTATTCCGGAACAAATTACCAATATATTATGTCTGTCCCTTGGGAGACTTGTAGAAGAAAGTTTTTAGACATGCGGAAACAAGTAAATGTTGTCGACTCTGTATAAATACTTCAAATACATAAAGCATAATTATTCTGGAAATCTAAGGATATAAATAAATATACAATTAAATGCTTCTAAACATCAGAAATTTTTCCGTACAAATGAAAAATTAAGCAACTAAGATGAAAAGGAGGCAGTACTTCTAGGAAGAAGGCTTACCATTAACATAAATACGAACTCTTTCGGAAATTGATCTTCAAGCTGATAAACATCAAGAAATTCTTTCTTATTTTTAATAGCAGATTGGTAGAAGATGGCAACCAAAAAGAAAACAGATAGATCAGCACCAAATATGTACGCATAAAGATCAACTTCTCTTTTTCCGCCTCCGATAACAGAAAGTATAGTGTATGGAAAGCCAATTTGTTCAGCAATGCCAGTTTGTTGTGCTTTAAGAATTTCTTTTGCTACATCAGCAGCTGGAGTTAATGATTTGTATCTTTCAGTTGGTGTACATTTGGTCCATGAATTGGCATATACTACCTCAAAAACAGCCAAAGCCACATTTGGGTCTTCGGTACTTTTTTCAATGCTCTGTACTTGAACCTTACTAGCACAAGGGCAAGATTTAGGGTTTTCTTCCTTGCATCTCTCATCATGAACAATCTTGAGAAGTTGGTTTATTCCAGATTCAATCCTCTCTGGTTGGATTCCATCCTCTGGCCACAAGTGGACATCCACAGACAACTGTACGAAATACGGTGGAGATTCTGCTTCGCGTGTCAGAGATTTCATATACCTAGAGCAATTTTTTATTATCAATTTCACCATGTTAGTTATAGGCTGAACCATCTTAAGCACCCATAAATTCCAGCTAGAATTCAGAGGAACCTCTCTCTGACTGAGTAAACTATCCCCATAAGTATTAAATTCTGTTCTGGAAATCCATTCACTATCTTTGGCAGTTATAGAGCTCTGCAGGAGGGTAAATAAGTAGACTAGAAAAAGAGGCAGCAAACTTATAACAAATGATGAATTTATTGGTTTTTCTGGAAACCCCAACTCTTGAAGATAGGTCGATTGGATTTTGTAACCACAGTGTTGGATGATGATCTGATATAGATACTGAACCAAAATATAAAATTCTGAGTATATTAGCATAACCACCCAGAAAATGTAACTTGGTCCAGTATTTATACACAGAGCATACAAGAAGAGTGCAGCCAGATACACCATAGAGAGCAAGCTGAAGTTCCAAAGAAAGACCAGAAGAAAGCAACAATAACATACAACATCATTATTCGAACGCATCTGGGACCATATATGTTGAACAATTCTTCCTATCTGTAGCTTTGCTGAATCAGATAGAGCTCTACTCTTGTCAGACTGCAGGGAATATGAATGTTTCAAATTCATATACCTCATGTTCTCACTTTCAATCTCCTTAACAGCTCCATCCTCTGCACACAAAGGCTCATTCAGATCCGAGTCCCCCTCGGCAATGTTTAAGAAGCTCACAAGGTTGGTAACCGCCTGATTTCCAATGGATTGTACTTGGGAAACACCATCACCTATTAACTGTACTGCAGAAGTCAATGCATTTTCCTTTCCTTGGACTTTACCTTTCTTTTCTTTGTCTATGTCAGAAGATTCACCATCTGTAGCATTATCTTCTAGTTCAGTAATTTCACAAAGAGGAGATTCCATCAAATGAGTAGAGAAATCCACTGCCCACGGACTTTCAGTTCTTACACCAGAAGGAGAATCATGTGGTTCAGAAGAATAGACTATGTCTTGATAGGCATTTAAGTCTTGTTTTCTGATGACAGCTTCTTCATTATCAAGATTTCCAATGTCCTTGTCGGTGTCAAAAGAAATCGTCCTCCTTCTTAAACCTTCACTACCTGGAGAGAAGTCACCACAAGCAATAGCAGAGTTCATGCTGTGGAGCTGGATTTGTAGGTTGAGCATCTCAGATTTCATCTTCTCCACTTGCATGTTGCGCTGACGTTTCTTCTCTTCAGTTTCACGAATATACTGTAGTTGTGCAGTCTTCCATGCAGCTTTCTTTTCTTGCTCATTGACAACAGCACCAATTTGTTCAGCTTCAAGATACCGAAATACATGATCAAACTCTGGAGAAGCAAACATATACGACTGCAATGATACTAGAACAAAAATGATGATCTCAACCAAAGCCGATCTTGAAGTTATTCGAAAGCCATAGTCATATTTGTAAAATCCAATCACTTCATAGATGTAATCTCTTGTTTGACATCTACCTGTATTAACTTCACCAAGAAATGGAGACTGATATGCAAGTGATAACACAATAACACCAAAGTTGTATATGCGCAAAAACCTAAAAAGCTTGTTCTTTTTCTTAAGTATTGTAAGTCTCTTCCGAAAGAAAATTAGAGCAAAACCAAGATATCCAAGATGCAGAATGTCATACTCAAATGTTCCCGTAATCAATATCAAAGCAAGTACGAGATCGAGAAGATGACAATAGCAGTAAAGTCTCAGGTAATCTATAAAAGTCCACATGCTTTTGGTTTCAAAAGAGAGATCTCTCCAAACAAATGCATTTTTACGCTGAGAAATCATTCGTCGATATGTAAATGACGCTGAGAAACCAGAAAACTGATCGGCTCGCAGCTTGAAACACGCAACCATGAAAACAGCAGAATAGCTGATCAACATTCGAGGATCATCAACAGTAAGTCCTACAAATAACATTTAAACATATACATGTGTAAACATTGTCAACAATAGAGTATGTAATATTTTATATTTAAGTTCTAAAATGCAACTTAGTGACCAAGTCATGCACATAACTACTTTATGGTTGAGTATATCGTCCTAATGTTAATTGTAACATATATAAAATGAAAGCAAAAGACCCGGTGAGAATATAAACTTGGATTACTAAGAATTTACCCTTTCCCTCTCTTTCTTTTTCTTCTTCTCTCACCCAAAAAAAAAAAAGACAAGGGAAGAAAAAAAAAAAAAAAGCAGGTACTATCAAACTCATCAGTTCATCAAACACTGTTCTGGATAAAGAATACTTAAAACATCACTTCTCCTTTAGAAGAAAATTTTTAAGACAAAAGGCAACACAAGTACACAACTACTTCACCACATATCAAAATGGAGTCCAATGAGGTTAAAACAATCACGTCTTACAGAACTATTTCTCCTAATTCAGTGAAGAAGCTGCTTATTTCAGTTTTCTTTTTCATAAGCCATTCATATATTCAACACTCATGACATTCGACCTTAGAGTTAATAACTTTTCATTAAGGTTGGAATTGGAGGATTGTAATTATCCTTGTCCTTTGTTTCGTATTTCTGATAGATTCTTTATATATTAACCCAGAACTAATTATTAAAAAAAATTAATCCAATAAGTTTACAATCAGGGGGTTGGATATACATATCAATTAACAAGGTGATTTTTTTCATTGTAAATAAAATTCCATCCATCCCATTTCATTTATAACTTATCCTTTCCCGGACGTCTCACTCATTTGCAACATTTCCCTTTGTAGAAATTTTTATGCCTCTTATTTGGCCATATTAAAATTTGATTTTGTGACTTTGGTCACCCCACCACTTTTACTAATTTTTAGATCACTCATCCACCACTCATTTTGAAGGATGTTTTGGACAATTCAAACAAAGTCCCCCTTAATAATTGTGCATTGTCAACGGTTACAAATGAAATTGGATTAAGGAGTATATGACAAGATTTAAAAGGTGAGAATCCAAAGCACACAGTCACCCACATTATACAATGGCACAAGGCAGTGATGGACCCACAATGGGGCCTATGCCTGCAAGTGTAGACACACCATTAATAATTTTCTGTACTTAGTCATTAAATTGCCTTCACTGCTCTGGTAGGAAAGTGTATTATTTTTATAGACAAAGCCCCAAGTTCAATTCCTGTGGGTGAACGCACGAATTATTTTTTCTTAGAATGTCAAAAAAATGCCCCAAATCATTCTCCTTGCCCGTCAATTTCACAAGGAACCCACAACCCCCTTTGTTTTGTTTTCTTTCTTTGTAATTATGTTTTGAAAGAATAAATTGAAATTACGTTTGTTCATTTGGGAACTGGACTTAAATTGAAATTACAAGATAAATGTTTGATGTTTTAAATTTATTGTTTTCTTGATTTTGAAACTGGAATTGAGACTTAAATTGATTGCTTCTGATTTCTTTTTGGTCAAGTTCAAGTATTTCTTTCTTAGCACATTTATATCCTTTTGTTAACAAGTATATAAATCTATCTCCAAAAATTTCCGGGGGCGTTGCCTTGAATCCCATAAAACAAAAGTGCAGTCCCACAATATGTATCCACTGTTGGAGTGTATGCCCTAGTGGCCAATTATGTTATCCACTGTTGGAGTGTATGCCCTAGTGGCCAATTATGTAATGATTGTGACACTATATTTATGTTATGTTTTGGTTAAATGATAATTTCTTTTATTATGTTTTATTTACTGCGTTATATAAATGTTAACATAATAAATGTCCTTAGAAGAATAATATTAATTATATGGATTTAAGTATGTGACTTGAATATGATATCATATAGGTATGTTATATATCATTATTCTTAAATGTCCCTAGTCGAGTATTATTGTTAGTGGGACAACAATAATACATTGAGACTAGTATGTGGATTGATTGATGGTCACATCTCATTGGTCATAAATATATACGAGATATATTAAGTTGATGCATAAGTACCATGTTAGAGAACAATGTACTGGATAAACCCACCATAAGAATTTTACATGGAGCATTATGTTATGTGTCATAAGTAATTCTCATAGTGACAATGATGTAATGGTCCTTCGACCTGAAGTCATAACATTTCTACATAAGGAGTTATGTGTTTTGACATTGCCAAAAGTCAACTTTAACTGGGTGGATGATAAAGGTGATTGTTGGATGTATCATGAGTTATGTGAGAAATGGGAATGATGTAGATGGAATTTAACCCTCCTATAAATTAGGAGTGATATCTATAGGTCTCTTAATTGAGTGAGACTATAAAATGCATGGTCATGCTCAAATAGAGATTTGTTTCATATAGTTTACTCATTGATCAAGAAAACTGAGATTAAATTGTGAAGAGGATGACACATCCATGCCTTGAATTTAATCTTAGATATCAAGGTTAAAAGGATTAAATTACATTGAAACATTGGTCACGAAAAGGTTGCGTCGAATCAACGACACTATTATTACTTGGGTAACAGTGATGTATTACTAGATGTCACTCACTGTTTATAATTTTATAATATGATTTAAAATTATTGTCAACGTAATAATAACCTACAGGGTTGCACACTAAGAACATTCATTAAGGAGATATAATTTAAATGTCAGTGATTTTAATATATCAATAAGATTGATTTTATTTAAATCATGGCTTTAAATTATATGTATGTAATCTGTATATATATTAAAGTCCCTTGGAAGAAAATACGAATATATATTTATTTGACATATATATTAATTAAGTGAGACTTGATTAAAATATATATTAAATATAAAATTCGGATTTTATTCTCCTAATCAGATTAAGGTTTGGAATTACTTTATACACAACTATATATAGGATATATCAGATGTTCTCTCTAATATACATTTTCTGAAAAACCCTATCCGCTCATAAGAAAAAGACTAGAGTTAAGAAAGAGAGAGAGCGAAGCAGATTCAGCAGCTAGTACTGCAATTCTCCTTGCTTCGGATCGTGGGACGATTCGTGGGGTGTTCGCGTGGATACCGTAGAGGCGTCATCCAGTTGGATTGCGTTAAAGATTCGAAGACGTTCAACACCCTCATCAACGCTTCTGATTCTGCAAGTTTAATCGGTAAAATCTTAAACCATATGTATTAAATTGTTTCGCATGGATCCTCGGGTTAGGGTTTCGTTTTTGTTTTAAATATGTTATTTTCCGCTGTGTTTTATCTGTCGAAACCCTACATCCACACCCGAAAATTCTTGGGTCCGCCACTGGCACTAAGGAAACAAAAGGAATGCTTATGCCCCAACTCAGTGTAGTCAAGGCGCGTGCCATGGCGCGCCATGGCAAATGGCGCAGCGCAAAATCAAGGAGTCACCTCGCCATTTTCGTTTTAGGGACTCTGAACAAAGGTGAGCGTGAGGACGCCATGGCGCGCGCCATGGCAAAGAGGCGCAAGACAAAGGAGCAGTCAATGGCGTTGACCAAGTCAAAAAAAAACTAAAATTAGATCTAGTAATTTCAAATTTCCCCTTCCACTTCTATCGGCATCGGCAGGTCCTATTTTGATCAACTTTTATTTTGATTTGGGACTCTCGAAAGTCGACTTGGACTGGTCAGAATCGACATATGTTTTGTTTCTACTTTGTCTTAATTTTTCGACTTGGGACTTGCCGACTTGAACTTATTTTGTTTTGATCTGATCCGTGATTTATACTTATAAAACACACTAAATTAGTCTGGACTCAAGGCTCTTCTTGTAGTAGTGTAGCACGCCATGGCAAAAAGGTGCAAGTCAAAGGAGCAGTCAATGGCTTTGACCAAGTCAAAAAAAAACTAACCTAAAATTAGATCTAGTAATTTCATATTTCCACTTACACATCCATCAGCATCGGCAGGTCCTATTTTGATCAACTTTTATTTTGATTTGGGACTCTCGACTTGGACTGGTCAGCATCGACATATGTTTTGTTTCTACTTTGTTTTAATTTTTCGACTTGGGACTTGCCAACTTGGACTTATTTTGTTTTGATTTGATTTGTCATTTATACTTATAAAACACACTAAATTGGTCTGGACTCAAGACTCTTCTTGTAGTAGTATATTTAATTAGTAATTACTTATATTAATATATATATATATATATTTATATATTTATATGCAAATTACTTAATTATATACTAATAATGCCCTTAATGTATAGATAAGTTAATATATATTATTTCTTTCTTTACTTAATTATATATACACACACAATTTGACTTGTTATATTGGTATTCCAAGTAATGATACTTATTCAAGGAATTGTTGTTGTTTTTCTATAAATCGAAATAGTCTAAAATTTTACATACTTGTATGTTTATTTCATGGTTGGCCACTCGTCGTGCTGCGGCCACACGCCACAGCTCTTTTTCATGGTTGCACCACAGTTGCGCCACAAGCCATTGACTACACTGGCCCCAAGAAGACCAATACCACAACCTATACAATAGCCACCACAAAGAGATGCCTAAAATCAGCTCGTCCTGAAGCTTGTAGAACCAAAACATGCTCGTCCTGAAGCTTGTAGAACCAATAGTAAGTCTTGAAGAAACTAGAATATCTAAATCTGTACGTTGAACTACTAGTGGATCTAAATATAAAAAGTGCACCATAGACAATTCTCCAGTTAATAGCTAGTATATTTTCAACCAATTGTGTTAGACAAGTAATTCTCAAACATAGAGGCTACGTAAATATTCAAATGTTGAAGGATTTTTTTATATGAAGTTATAGTCCCTGACTAGTGCCAATGCAAACACTGCTTCTTCGCTTACGTTTTGGGAGTAGAGAAGTCACGGAAACCAGAAATAAAATTCAAAGAAACACACATACAAGTTTAATCAGTACAAAGCAAGTCTATAAATAGAAAGAGTAGTACCTAGCCAGCACTTCATGCAGTAATGAAAATATGTGTTTGACATTCTCCAGCAATCATGGCAATGAACAGTAGACCCAGTTGAGTCTTGTTGATTCAAAGGCATCACGTTCTTCCAAATGGCAAAGTATTCAAGGATAAGAATGGAAGCAAACAAGAAGACAACTGCTGGCCACAATCTCCGTATAATGCGTCGATCCAAGAGAACACAAGCACAGAGTGATGCAATATAGAGTATAGATACAGCATTCAGCAGAAGGAAACTCGCTAGAAGCAATGTAATCATGTTAATCTCGAGGCCAAAAAGATTAAACATGTTTTCCAGCCAAAACATCAAATATGTTTTTAAGGTAGTTTTCTGCGTCTCCAGCCTCTCCTTTTTTAAATAAAGAATTCGCTTCTTGTTCCATTTGTGACTCTCCTTGATGCTTCCCCAGTTATGCCCAAATGAATACTTTTTAGAGCTACTACTTGCAGAACCTCTTTCTTCATAGGACACTTCATGAGATGATTGCTGAAAGTCAGGAGTAAATGATGGCCATGAATTGCTCATCCACCCTTTTCTCTTTACAAAACTTGAACCTAATGATGGATCGTGTTCTCCATCAGAACTTGAAACAACTGGTAACACATCTTCAGGTGAGACAAACAGCGGACAAGGTTCTTCCCATTTATTATCATTTGAAAGGGAACTTGGCATCTGCTCCAACCAATGGAAGACATTGTACTGAAGTGTGCATGCAGCAATAACCAGAATTTTCCCCCTCAAACCTGCTTCCAGACCCCAAAACCCAGGGGCATACAGCTGGATACCGAGAAACAGAGACAACATATAGTGTTTTTGATTCGGAAACATCTCAGCCTGTTTACCCCACATCTGGAACAAGTACTCAGTTGTTACCAGAAATCCTGTGTAAACTAAGAATAATTTGGATGGGATCCGGGAAGATTTAGGTAAAACTGAACAGATGACAAGACCTAAAAGATATAAAAAACCAAGTGCACTAATTGGAGACAGTGATGCATAAAACAAAGCAGCAAACAATAACTTTTGACTGTGCCAAATTAGAAACCGTCTGATAAACCCAAGCACTCCAAATTGCAAAGTATTTTGATCTTCTGATATGATAAACTTGCTTTGCCTCCTCTCATAGCTATATAGTTGCATCACAATCATAATTGCTAAGGACTCCCACACATTCTTCAGCAAAGGAGAATTGGGTTTATAGCCAAAATTTGAATAAAGATCCAACGTAGTGGACAACCATCCCTCAACACTGGGGAAGATGCTTAAGATATAGACAAACATAAACACTAGAACTGCATATGCCTTGAGTGGAAACCATAAGCGTCGTTTAGTCTTCTCAACTAGTTGTCTTCCTGTAATCCATATAAGGAGCAGGAAAATGTAGCCAAATGATATGTAATTAGGCTTTACCAGGTATACCGCAAGAAGAATGGTCAAGAAAGCAATGTATGTTCCAAATGACCGATAAATGATTAATATTTTCTGGCCAATTGCACTGAGGTATGATGCTATCTTTCTCTCTGGAAAAATAAACAGTAACTCAGAACATGATAAGATAGTTATTAATAAACAAAATCATGACTTAAAAACACTTTGAGTAGATACTAAGGCATATAATCGCATCAAACATGGAACAAACCAATCACAAACTCAAAAGGCACATTTCTGGGCCTTTTAGCATAGCCTATTTATACTGAAAAACTACAGCAATAGCGTATTTAAGACCAAAATCATGAAAATTATTGAGCCACATTTCACGATTTTGATCCATTGACAAAGAGAATAACAACAATCATAAATTACTTTAGGAAAAATAGATACCATAGGAAGGACTGGCATAGCGATCTCTGGTGGCTCGGGAAGAATAAACTGACAACAGAACTGATTTGTTCAGACCAGCTTTTAAAATGCTGAATCCAAAAGGACGGCATGGTGTATGCTGTACAATGGCTGAGAAAGAAAACAACATATCAAAACCATGATTATGAATGGCACAGAAGCATGCGAGCAAAGCTATTTCCACGAAATCCCAGGAGCTAACACGGTCAAGGAGACCTACAAAGTTTAGATTATATATTACATTAACTGGAGGAAGTAATACAAATCCATATAAAATATATCTCTATCCATTCATTTCCTCCTAAATGCAAGTATTTAAATCAAACAAATAAAAACATACCTATTTGCGATAGAATTTCCCTAGTAAATGAGCCTTGGCTTTCCAATGTTTTAGAAACCAGATTAATCTGAAGAGTATACAACATTGCGAAATGAACCTCACAGAGAAGAATTAGGGCCTGGCGTAACCTTTTGCTGATGTTGTGACTCAAAAGATACATAAAAAAGAATAGCACTGCAGCACAAGTTAGAATTTAACACCACTTAGTTTTTGCAGTAAGCGTCTGTGATGTAATGAAATTTCCATCTGATTATAATGCAGTTATGCACTTGCAGCTCATTTGGATAAGGAACTAAATTGTGAAAGACGAAATTCATGCAGATTTAATAAAACTGCCAACTTAACATACTATATGCAGCATGGATGAAACCAGGTTTCATTGCAATGAGAAATATTAGCACCAGCATGATTGCTCGAGAGCATTTCCGGAGCCCCCAAGCAATTGTAGCCACAATCAATACTTCAGTCTCCTCTCTCACTGCAAAAGGGAACACATAATGAAGAATCAGATGATCAACTTAACATATATATTGCAAACTTAGAGGTGCTACCCTCAAGACCGATCATAATGAATTTGCCAGTAATGCTTTTGTTATAAGTGCCTTAAGCAAGCACTTCAGATTTTGGCCCACGATATTTAAGCATATACTTCATTTTTATCTTCTATTAATATCATAAACTCTCCCCTTCAAATAGTTTCTTAATTTGCATGATTTATGTCATCCTTTGGCAGAAAGAAGGAGAATATAGTAATAAGAATTATATTTGTTGTGAAATATAAGTCTGCTACAGTTTCTAGTAGGTACAATAATATGCTCAAAGAAGAAATTAAACTGACCCAACGTGCTGTCTTAACAATATCCAGGTAACCCCCCCCAGGCTTCTCCGACATGGCTATGATTGACTATTGTACCACATCTGACCATGATTAGTACTTGACAGAGAATCAACACACAAACAGCCAATTGCTCCAACCAGTCCCACCCCAGGTTGGTCTAAAATAATGAAAATTAAACAAAGATATCCTATCAACAAAAGCCTGTTGATCCAACGAGGTTAGCTTCACAATGATACACTGATCGCTAAGGGTACAAGATAGTGGAGATAGGCATTCTTATACTACCCGACTAGAAGAAACATGACCGGTATGCTAAAGCATATAACGTACCTTCCTCAGTAGAGTTGTCACGTGAAGATTCCCTGTTCTCATCAGACATGTATAGGAAAACAGAGTTGTTCACAAGATTACCAAGAGCAACAAGAATTCCAAGACAAAACTGTGCCAGTAGGAAAAATCCAGGTATAGGGTAATGCCATAACCCTACCATTTCCCAAATCTCCATATCCTGTTTACATATTCAAAAAATTAAAAACTATCAGACGTTTATAGTCTTCTCATTGTGAAAAATGTCTTGGCCATGTAGCAGCTACCTTCCCAAGCTTCAAGTTCAGAAAAGCAAATGCCACATTGAAGATATATGTACTGACAGCCCACAAGAGAATGAAGACAAGAATCAACCCATTCAACCGGTGCAAACGGAACAAGGATGGAAAAGCGAACACAATGTAGCCGACATAAGCAAGTAATCCAAATGCACATACACTTGCAAAATGGAAACTCCAATAAGAAAGAGCAAACAGGGAAACCTGTTCAATGTCAACAGCAAAATCACATTTAAATCAAAGATCATTAATATGCTCATATGAAGAAACTGACACTTTGTGCTTCTAGCATTTTACAAATTCAAATAGGTTATGACATGGCCCTGCAAATTCAAATATACAAAATATTACAAGGGAGATATGTTCACAAACAATACCTAGTCAAAAACACAAAATAGGGTTAAGTGACATCTTGAAAAGGTGGTTAGTGTAGTTTATAGGAACTAATGAATACTTTTAGGAAGTCATTGTCCTGATAAATGCTACCTCCAAGAAGTTATATGCAAGCATCAAGTAACCAACCGATCTAAACACGTGTATGAATAATAATGTTTACAAAGTATGTTGAATGAAACATACTTGGAAGAACAAAACTTTTAAAGGGAAATGCTCTGTGGGTACAATACATTATAGGAAAATAAAATCTTGGGTTCTTGGCGCTAAAAGAAGTCAGAGATAAGTGCAAAAAAGAACATTAAATTTCAGTTCTGCATGTATTGACTTAAAAGAACCGTCTTTTCATTATAGTGGTCACGTTGCATTCACCATGATAATGGGAAATATCAGAAGCAGAAACTTGAGTTTCCAAGATATCACTATCAATATTTGGAGATATGTATGCAAACAAAAGTTGAACACTTGAACACAACACAGATGTTAAGTATGATATATATGGTTGGCTTCATTCTATTATGTTGCGTTTGGTTTGGTTTGATGGAAAGTAATGGCATGGGAATGGAATGAATTTTACACTATTTGCTAGATCATTCATGTGAAATGTCCATTCCTTCCTTCATTCCTTCCCACAATATTATGTGTATTTTTAAACCCACCATCCTATATGGAGTTTGCCCATTCCATCACAACCAAAGTTTTACCCACAATTTGTCATTTCTCCATTCCCATACTCCCCTCATAATTTTGCAACCCTAATCTTTCACCTCTATTTTTCTTCTTATTCACCCATTCAATTCCATGTCCTTTCATTTTGTCCAACCAAAAGCAACCTTACAGTTTAGAGCTTGTAAAGTCATTAGATATAAATATCAAGAACCTTCCAAATGATGTAGAAAAATTATGAATAGAGCAAATCAAAAGAAAACATTTATTAAAAGTTTTTCTTTGTTTTTTAGGTGCATAATATGGATTGTTGCTTCAAATATTATATAACTATCACAAGTTCTAAACACCTAAAATATTCTACTTTAACATTTTATAATTGTCTCCAGCAAGCATCCATTCAGCAAGTTGTGCTGGAAGGTATGATAACACCTAAATTAGATCTTCTCCTTTGGTATAAATGCAAATATAATTTTCTATTCCCAGCTAGATTATCCTTAGTTAAGGAAGCAAGAAGAAAATAGGGAAAATGACAACAATGCAAGTCTGGTGCAGTGCCCCTTAAGTATATCCACTAAAACTAAAGCAAAAGCATTGTAAAGAAATTTAATCGAACTTCTTTTTTGAAAAGAAACTTCATAAAATTCACCATATTCTTAGACAGTTGAGAGGCACCAAAAAATTTGGATTCAATGTTCAGGATATGTACCGGAAAACCATACGTGAAAAAGTTGATACTAAATGTCCGGAAAACTGCACCTCTTATCAAAACATTGGTGTGCCTAACACCAGATCTGCAAAATCACAAATCAAGTTTAAGTGTGAAGGTTCATAGTGTACAGGTTTTATCACAAACTTCTCTGCTTTGCTAGATTGAGCTTTATTAGAATTGTTTTTGAATAACAATTGAGATTCTGCTGCATTATAAGAACTCATTACACATTTAAGGAAATTACCTCGATTCACGAATAAAGAAAGAATTCTTTAAGGGAAGAAGCTGCTCGGTCAAGTTGCCTTCTCTATTCGACATGATGAAATCCATGTCCTCCAAATCAGATTTAACACATGAGAGCTGTAAAAGATATTTAAAAAAAAAAAAAAAAAAAAGATACTCACCAAGATTAAATTGGTATTGGTAGGGGTGCTCCACAATAATAATAACTCCATCCGTCTTTATAAGAGTGACATATTTGTTTTGAGTGTTTGGCTGTTTGTCACATACTTTTATTTAACACATACAGGCACATATATTATTGCCCTGCTAGTGTAATGGATTGTAGATGTTACTTGTTATGTAAATTCAGTAAATATAAATAAAACCCACGAGGATGTATCAGAGTCTCAAGTAATTGTGCAATAAGAGAGTCTGAAGTCTCTACAATTCTCTCATATAAGTTGGTAGCGATCTCATCTATGAGTCTCACTGGACCTAAATTCTGGAACCCTGACAGAAATTGATAGTAGAGATTGTGGTAATTAAAAAAGAAAAACGTAAATTCCATGCATTCACGGAAAAGTACTACCTTCTTGGGAAGAAAGACAAACAACTATTTGAATGTATCATGGGTAACAAAAGGACGTAGTTAAGAAGAGAGAGCAGGGAAACTCTAGGTAAACACTGGGGTAGATTTGTTTGGAGAATGTGGCGTAATGGGAGCTTGCTCTTCCTCTATAGCCCCAAGTTTCTTTTTTTGTTCTATGCCTTTGTATCACAAATTCACCAAGGTAGTTTTCCTAGGGGCCATACGCTTCATTAATAAGAAGATACATGTGTGTGTGTGTGTGTGTGTGTACATATAAATGAAGAGAAAGTATGAAATATGTACTTATATACTCCCTCCTTCCAAAATTAGAGATACATTTTGATTGATTGAGTCAAACAACGGCATATTGAGCTTCAAAATTAATGTAATTGATGAAAGTTTAAAATACAAATTACGTTGTGACCAGTGATTTTTGTTATAAACTATAAGATTACAATAATTTAATCAACAAAATTGACATTAATTTTCAAGTCCAATATGTCGTCATTTGACTAACTCAAAACATATCTCTAGGTTCGGAAAGGAGGATAGTAGTTTTTATCTAGTTAGTTAGTTGTAGAGTTTCACATTGGTTAGGAAGTTGTTTTTTGGTCTATACATAAGTCCAGAGATTCATACGATTTGATACTAGAAACTTACTAGACTGACAGATTTGGCAGTTAAGAGACCCTAATGATTTAGGTGCAGAGTAAGGATCCTAATAAACGTTTAATTCTTTCAAATCTTCATTATTTTCTTCTTTATCCCACTTGGATTGCTTGCCTGCACCTCCTAAGGGGCAACGGTTAAATTTCATACTTATTCTTCTTTGACTGCTACATTTGCTGGGTTACCCTGCACAGACCCAGAGCAGAACTTGAACACCAAAGAATGGCACAATAATAACTAACATCTCAAATCAAATAACTTGTCACCTATGTATTAGAGCCCAAACCTAGAAGCTTTTATCAACCATAGAACGCTACAACCAACCTGTTGGCAGCACAACATAAAAATCTCTAAAACTGTCCTACATCAAGATGCTTGACTGCTTGAGAACTCATAATACTTGTAAACTCCTGTAAATTCAATAGCTGATAAGGAGGATGTAATTGTCATTTTACACTGACAATATTCCTAAGAATGGAGGGGGAAAACTGGCACCTAAGTAGGACAAAAAAGTAATAAACCTCTTGATTCAGGGTACAATTCATTGGCCAAATAAGTAGCTAAAATACTTAAAACATTCTTCAAAGGATATACAGACTTTTCTAAACAATACTACGTGTAAAAAGGTAAGCTTTCCTTTTTTTCTCCTTTTCTAAGGAAAAAAGAAGGAAATATTGGCATTGGAGTAGCAACCTTCAGGTTATTCCTTCTAATAAATCTAAAGATAAGACCACAACAAATGCACATAGGACCAATTTGAGAATGAATTCTTATAAAATGACTTGTATGTTATTTTAAGCTGCAATTTGTAAGTAAAGAGTGCTATAACTGTAATTTTCATCGACTTACAAGTCATTTAGATACATCCATTTCTTTCCAAATTGACTAGATATCTATATAGATGAATTAAGATTGAATGGTGATGTATAGAAAACTTAGCGTGAAATACTATTTGGTCAAACTAACACATAAAAAATAATTTAATAATAAAAAAGAAATAGCTACTTCCAAGACAATTTAAATTAATTTATAATGTTAAATTTTAAGTCATACATGGAACACTGAAATAGTGGAAAAAAAAACCACTTAACCAACTGATTAGTTTATAAACAGGGCCTTAGTCTAATTTAGAAGGTTAGACCAAGTCTTTTTTTTAAGACAGACTCAATAATAAAACACAACTAGAACTTAATAGGGTGCATACCATGAAGTAAAACACCATGAGAGACACACAAGAACAAACTTCGAGCCAATCAGAATTGACAGATATCTTGTACAGTCCGACAAATTCAGCTAGCACATTGAACATTTTTGGCAACCCTATTGGGAGCTGATACACATAAAGTAGGATGATATTGAAGCCTGCATATATCAAAAGAGGCTTCCACCACCTTCAAAACCATGTCCACATATGCAAGTAATTAAGGCATTAGCAGATGAAAAATCACATGACTTTTAAGTATTATGATGATTAAGGAATTGCAATAAAAGGATAATCAAAATAGTTACCTGAAAAGGCCAAGAAAGTTGCTTGTTAAGGACCAATCAACAAGACCGATGCAGCTACAAATGAAAAAAGGCAAAGAAACCCAAGAAGGCTTGCTAATTCCCACAACTAACTGAATAGCAGGCAGTAAAATGCAGGAAGCAACCCTGGCATGGTAACCTTCAATGTGAAAAACAGTACAGCAAACTCCCAGTCAAATTATGCTACCGAATAACTACTCAGAAATTGTATCATCCAAACCCGTTGACAGAAGTCCAGATATAAGTGCTTAATCTAGCTAGTTTGTTAGTGTGCATCACAACTTCAGACTGATATGCACAATAACTACATTTGCATCAAAGACTTGTGGACTAAACAACTTTAACTTTACTATTTTAGAGAAATAAAACATGAAAGCCACTGCTATATGTCTACATACCTAGATGATCAACAACCAAAGAGAGTTGTTCCAACCACGAATCCTGAAAGAGAATGAAACCGCACTTGTTTCTGTGGACTTCGGACAAAGCAGTGAAAACCACAAATACTTGTACAACCAAGTAATAAATTACTGAGGGATATCTCCAGGACTGGAGTCTGAGAAAAAGAATACAAAACTAAAATGAAAAGAAGATATCTCGAGACATCTAACTAATAAGAATCAACGAATAAGCTAAAAACAGAATGCTATCAAATCTTACTTCATTAATCCAATTGATTTTGCCCACCGTGAATCTGCTAAATCCCATTTGTCAGCCTCAAAGGCGCATATTATAAGAAACGTCACTTGAGAAAGTATAACAAGAAAAGAGAAGATAACAATTGACCAGAAAAACAGTGTTCCTTTGAAACGAAACCCTACAAAAGAAAAAAATAGATAATTATATATAAGCACGATTAACATAAGAAATTGCTAACGTCATTATTACAAGTAGGAATGAGTTACGGCACACAGACATGAACATATTGTCTATACATGTCCATTGTAAATGTATATACCTAACCCTACAAGAATCAGCCACCTAAAAGTGTTCCACTATCACTCTGCAGAGATAACTTGAGTCCTAAAACAAAGACTACTACACGCAAAAATTACCCAGAAGTTGGACGTACAGAGCAGCTCACCTCTTTTTGCTGCATGGAATAGAATGAAGAGTGAAGCTACCAAATCAACAAGAGATATCAAGCCCCAATTTAGGAATGCAGCTGCGAAAGAATTTGAAAAGAAATATGAAACGAGTGATATCAACTATTATGCACAACCTACATGCATTGCATAATACTGTTATACATGTACAATTTCACAATGCATTATGCACAGCAACTCCATGAAGGCGTTCAAATATTAACTTGAATGTGCAAATATCAAACTATATTCCAGAGGGAGTGAAAGATTTTTTTATATTCTTCTCAAGTAAACTGAAGTTGAAGCTAAATTCAAAAAATTTTAAAAAGAAGTTCTTGCTTTTTATGGTAACCCCCGGGAAATTAATACTCTGGAGATACTACAGATACATAGCAAAACAAACATTATTGAAAAAAAGTACTCCGTAATATTTAAGCCACTAAGCAACCTACTACAAGATAAATCAAGCCCCATTATAAAAAATAAAAAAACACACACACATAAACAGCTTACAGTTATCAAAATCAAATTTTATACCTGTTAAAAGCAGCAAAGGCAAGACAATCCCGCCAAGAAACCTCCCCATTATCTCTTTTGAGCGGGAAAATTACAAACTCAGTTCCAGTATAACGTCTGAACTTCTTCTCGGTAATCCATTCATGGGGTCGAGAATTTCATGAAAATAAAAAAAACCCATTTCAATAAATCCTTAATTTCCCTTAGTTTGATCGATATTTTGATGAAGAAGTAAAGAAAACCCCAAGAAAGTCGTATTCTCGTAGTTTCAAGAAATGGGTTCTCTGAAAAAGGAAGCAATAGTTGGGAAATTTGGAAGTACGAGTGTGAACTGTCGCAGCAATGAAAGTTTATGTACGCGTAGAGGAGTGGATCTGAAGAGAAGATAGTTAATACAGCGGGACTTGTTTGGGCTGCGCGCAACTAAAATTGGATTGGGTGATCTACGAACATTTTAATGAAATGATCTTCTATTCTATTTTAACATCTTTTAATGTGGGATAGGGGTAAAATGGTAAATAAGTTATGGCATTCCATAGTAATTATTTTCTATTTAAAAATATAATTTTATAGATCGATAGATAGATAGATAGGATACTGAAAATAACACAAAATTCTGAATTTAGTAATATGTGGAATTTTTATGGTAATAAAACATGTGATGTATGTTACAAAAGTTTGTAGAAGTTTACGTATTCTTTTATTTTTTAATATTGTTTTTATCTGTATAGTTAAATTTTTATGAAAAAATAATAAATTATTATAATCCAAACTTTAAAATATGATGCAGCTTATATTTCATAATCTCTTTTAACATAAATATTGTTAAATCATAATTTGTTCATATTTTTTATTATCATTTTCATATTCTTAAGTATTATTTATGCTTATTTTGTGTGTTTTGAGTATTATTTATTTTTAAAAATATAAAATTGAGCAAAGTGCTAAAAAGTATTTAAAAGCAAAAATTTGTGTTGAATATGACATAAAATGTGGGCATATGTTGCAAAAAATCATAAGATGTTTTCTTGAAATCTTTTATACATGATTTTGAGTCAAACTATAAAATTTAAGATTTATTGTAATATTTTAAGTTATAAATTTTTTTGTCATGTTTTTAATAAGGGTAAAACTTCATTGTATTATATTTTTGGTATGAAAAGAGTTTTAGATTTATTCTCCAACTAAGAAATGAATTGTATATGAGATCAATTTTTTCCTTATTTAAAATAATGATTCTACAACCCTAAGGACACTGAAAAAGTAACTCTATTCTCTCTCACAAGTATTTTTAATCTACCATGAGTGGCTAAATCTCTTTTTAGATAAAAGATATTTAAAACTTTGATTCGCCATAAATTGTGATATCTAACGGACTTTATTTATTCTATTATTTTTGGGCATTTGCAATTTTTCTAATTTTCAAATTTAAGATATTTAATACTTTGATTCGCCATAAATTGTGATATCTAATGGACTTTATCTATTATATTATTCTTGGGTATTTGCAATTTCTCTAATTTTCAAATTTATTATTGTTTTGATTAATTTGATAGGTGGCTAACTATTTAGTTGTCAAAATAATATATCGTTTTTTAGAATAACAAATCCATAATTGTTTGAATGTTCTAATATTTGAAGTAATTAATAACATTGGTTATTGTGAAGTTTCTAATTGTTGTTATGAATTTTGTGGCATAGTTTAAATGAATCGAACGTTTTAGATTTGTTGATTATAACTGAGTCTCTCTAGTTATTAATATTATTGAAAAATTAAACTATATGATCATATATGTGCTTGTTCGTTGGTAAAAGAAATAATAATTAGAACGTATTATGGTTATCGACAAATTAAGGAGAGATTGATTATTGGTAAAATAAATAATCATTATATCGTATTATGACTATCGACAAATTAAGGTGAGATTGATTAAAAAAATAATCGTTAGATCGTATCTTAGTTATCGACAAATTAAGGAGAAATTGGTTGTTGATATATGTTTGACAACTATAACCAAATTATTATTGAATAATTATTGCGTTGATGATCAATTCAAAGAATCAAAGTTAAGAATAATCATTCGGCTAGTTTTTTTTTCATATATTTGTTAAATCCTCATTTTTTTATTATTTATGCATTTTACATTGATTTTTCAATTTTATTTGCTTTAATTAAAAAAATCCTTTTATTTTAATTGTTCTTAACGAAATAAATCTTAACCAATTTTTACAGATACGATCCTACTATCACTTGCTACAAATTAGTTATTTTTGAGTAATAATTTATTTTTATTGTATTCAACACCCATCAAATATATATTGAATTATTATGTTTACATTTCAAAATGTACGAGCATGATTAAATGGCGGAATATTGAAAAATAATCATACATTTAGAATTCTATTGAGAAAATAAAATATCATATAAATTCACAACTAAATGATTAATAAGTTTGTAACATTAATATTGTCATTTATTAAGTAGATTCGCCACTAAGTGATTAATAATATAGAGTTTTTATTATTGTATTAAAAGACGACTGCAATTATATAAGTGAGCAATCAATCAATTAATATATAATATATATAATATATTATTTGAAAACTCATGTTTTGTGTATTCTCAATTGGTTAATAACTTGGTGAATTAACTCAATATAATCATCAAGTATGCTAACTCGATCGAGTTATACGCATCTATTTAATTATTTATTTTTTTAAATAATTGACTTTAGTTTACCTATGTGTGCTTTCAAATATTTTTTTTAGTTTTTAATAGTTGACTTATAATTTACAAAGGTGTCTTTTAAAATTACTAAATAACTAGTAAACTTTTGAAATTTTTTATTGTAAAAAATTGCTACAATAAAAAATATGTAATAGGAGAAAATAAAATGGAAAAAATCAACTAATAAAATTAACAAAGGAAAAAAGTTAGAAAATAAGAAAATATTTAATAATAAAACTCTCCACAAATCTAACATAATTAATTTTGTATATAATTAATCATAAAAAATAAAATTATAGTATCACGTAATAAAGCAAAGTAAATTGAAGAGTTACATTTTGTTAAATATTGTTAACAAAATTTTAAATATCATTAGATATATACGTGGACGATCTAATATATAAATAGTATAATATTAACAGTTTAATTTTTTATTTTTTAAATATAATTTTAAACAATACAAATTGATAATTAAAATAAACTACACAACTTAAGTATCAAATTAGAAGACAAAAAAAAAGAAAGAAAAAAATGTATAAATAAAAAACTAGCGCAATTTTCAAGTATCTATTCAAATTAAATATATGTATTAAAAGTATGACAAATAATTCATAAACACATTACAAAAAAGTATAAACTTGAAAAATATATATTCATAACAAAAACAAATTAAATAAAAACTTGTTTTAGAGTGTTTACTCTTATACTTATTAATACTTTTATAAACTATACTATCATATAATATATTATTCTTATAGTTGTTATCATACATTAATAAGTATATACAACAAAATATAATAAAAAAATATTTGAAGAGATAAATAAAATAAATATATATTAACATTACATTTACATAAAAATAATCATTCAAAATTAGTCTGTGACGTGGACCGGCAACACAGCTAGTTCCTTTTAATTACTACGATTATACTATTATTAAGTTTATTAATAGAAGTTATAAATTATATAATATACCCTTTCGATATATATATAAATGTCACTAAAAATATTGTTGACATTTGACTATTTGTAGTTGTTTACTCCGATCCATCATAAATGCATAAGCCACCATACAATACAAGTCAACACATCAACGAATCAATATAAATATATCAATAAGCATCTAAAGGATAATAAAATATTCGATATTCGTCCACGTTTGTACTAATTTAAAACAAATATTATTTATATTTGAAATAAACGAATATTATTAGTATTCGAAACAAGTTTATCCGTTATTAAATGGATACGAATAATGACATATTTGTTGGGATTTCGTATCATCATACGCAGCGGAAAAATACGGTTTAAAATAAAACAAAAACGAAACCCAAACCCGAGGATCTATGCGAAACAGTTTAATACAGACAGTTCAAGATTTTACCGATTAAAAGTGCGAATCTGAAACTTTGGTGAAGGTGTTGATCGTCTCCAAATCTTTAACGCAACCCAACTGGACAGCGTCTCTACGGTATCCACACGAACACCCACGAACCGTCTTACGATTCGAGTAAAGAGGATAACAGTACTCGCTGTAAATAATCTGTATCTCTTTTATCTCTCTTAACCTTAGTCTCTCTCTTATGAGCGGCTACGTCAAAACGTTGGTTATTCCAGAGAAAAAATTCTATATATCTTTATATATCTGAAAGAATAGCTGATATATCATATATATATAGCCTTCTATAGAGTAGATTCCAAAACCTAATCTAATTAGGAGATTAGAATCCGAATCCTATATTCATTATATATTTAATCAAGTCTCACTTAATTAATATATGTACAAATAAATATATATTCGTATTTCCTTCCAAATGACTCTTCTTCATACAGATTACATATATATATATATGTATATATATATATATAATTTAAAGTCATGATTTAATTAAATCAATCTTATTGATATATTAAAATCATTGACATTTAAATTATATCTCCTTGACGAATGTTCTATGTGTGTGACCCTGTAGGTTATTATTACGTTGGCAATAATTTTAAATCATATTATAAAATTATAAACAGTGAGCGGCATCTAGTAATACATCACTGTTACCCAAGTAATAATAAAGTCATAGATTCGACGTTACCTTTTGTGACCAATGTTTCAATGTAATTTAATCCTTTTAACCATGATATCTAAGATTAAATTCAAGGCATGGATGTGTCATCCTCTTTATAATTTAATCTCAGTTTTCTTGATCAATGAGTAAACTATATGAAACAAATCTCTATTTGAGCATGGCCATGCATTTCATAGTTTCACTCAATCAAGAGGCCTATAGATATCACCCCTAATTTATAGGAGGGTTAAATTCCATCTACATCATTCCCATTTATCACATAACTCATTATGCATCCAACAATCACCTTTATCGTCCACCCGATTAAAGGTGACTTTTGATAATGTCAAAACGCATAACTCCTTATGTAGAAATGTCATGACTTCAGGTCGAAGGACCATTACATCATTGTCACTATGAGAATTACTTATGACACATAGCATAACGCTCCATGTAGAATTCTCATGGTGGGTCTGTCCAGTACTATGTTCTCTAACATGTACCTATGAATCAACTTAATATATCTCGTATATATTTATGACCAATGAGATATAGCCATCAGTTAATCCACATACTAGTCTCAATGTATTATTGTTGTCCCACTGACAATGATACTCGACTAGGGACATTTAAGAATAATGATACTTTACATATTTATATGATCTCATATTCAAGTCACATACTTGAATCCATATAATTAGTATCATTCTTCTAAGGACATTTATTATGTTAACATTTATATTACGCAGTAAATAAAACATAATAAAAGTAATTATCATTTAACCAAAAAACATAACATAAACATGGTGTCACAATCATTACATAATTGGCCACTAGGGCATACACTCTAACAATATTCATATCCGTTTAATATCCGTCCAAATAAATATCCAACAAATATCGAAATTCATTATTCGTATGTCCGAATCCGAATCCATTATTTGAAATTTGAATCTAAATTGATTATTTTATAGTATATATATATATAATTATTCAGTTATTATATATAATATATATATGTGTGTATAACATGTATTTATATATTTTGATATAAAATAATAAATACACAATCACACACACATATACGAGTTATAGCATATATATATACTTGCATACTATGTAATTATGTACAATACATTATTAATTTTGTTAATATAAAATTACGGCGTAGATTAATTAAATGTATATGATATTTATTAGTTAAATATAAAAATAAGTCAAATAACATGAAAGTGAGCGTTTAAAAATTGAAATATATATCCACTTCTCGTAACTATATAAAATGAACAAAATTTACTTTATTTAAAAGTTTGTTAAAATTGAAAATCTAAGATATTTTCTTGACAATATATCTTGACATAATCTTATGTCATAAGAACTAAAGAGTAAAATAAAAAACAAATGAAATGAGTAATTAATGTGTTACATGTAATTCATTTACATTACACACATAAAAATTATTAATGTGTTGTACAAATATACACAATTTTTATATCATTTGTGATATGTATACCATTTTTATAACTATTAAAAAAATGAAAATATTTACGACGACTATGATATTTGTTCTATATACACACAAACATGCGTGTATATATATATATACATATACACATATAAACTCAATCCAAATTTGATATTATATTATTATATTTATAATTATATAGTAAAATCATTTATCACCAACAAAATTCAATTCAATCTAATTTAAAATTAAGTTAGTATGATTTTCAAAATTTAAATTTGACTATATATTTGGAATGGATATGAAATATTATTTTGATATTATTATTTATATTTTACTAGATTTTTTAAAATTAAGTGTATTATAATGATGAATAAAATTAACATAAAATAAATAAATTGAATGATGTTTGATTAATAAATATGTCTATGGCAAAAATATACAAGTTATCAATATAATCAAATATATAAATTATCAACATAATCAAATATGTAAATCCAAGAAGTTGTTGGATTTAAAAGATTATGTTATAATTATGGTTATAAATTTGGACTTTTTTTTGGATATATGATAAATTTGTAATGTGTGTTGACATATTATGTGTTATACTGTTGAAAAATAATGATGAAATGACTAAGTATGTGTTGTATTTATGAATTTAATTACAATTCTCATTGCAAACTTAATTATTTTAATGGATGAAGTAACAATTACAAATTATTAGTCGGATGCAAATATTCGGATGAATAAACGGAAAAGGATAATATTCGTATCCGGATATATTTTTGAATTTCAAACATGGATAGTAATTAAAAATATCCGACGAATAATGTCTATTAATACAAATAAAAAAAATAACTGAATACAAATATGGACAGTGATGTATCCGACTCTGAATATATCCGTTTACGGGCCTATATATCAACAACAACAAAAAAATAAAAAAAAACTATAATATAAATATATGAATAAACATCAAGATGTAGTTTCTTAGGCACACGACGTCGTTTAAGTTAAAGAATAAATTTAAGGCATCACCTTGCCATTCATTCCTTATCTATGCTTTTGATTTTTCATCGGTACTGAACCCAAATGAGATTGCAGTGGTGAGAGGCAGTGGGGATTTAAAGAACATGAACACCTTAATCTCGTCATCTCTCTGCAATGCCCAAATCTTGAAGTTGTGTTCTCAAAATCTTGGAAACAACACTTCATTCAAACCCCAGTACTATATCAACAGAAGAACCAAATTGTATGCCTCATCAAATGAGCTGGACACAAAGACAATTGAGGAATTCAAAGAAGAGTTCAGTGATGTAACCAAGATTCACGAAGAGGTGGAAAGTAAAGGAGAAAGTAAAGTTACAACAGCAGCAATTGACAAAGATCTTAAAAAGGTGATTTTTTATCCTCCTTTTTTTCTAGTTAATTGTTTTCACTATTACCCATTTTATGATTTTCTTTAATTAGCCTATGTTAGGTCTATATTCTTCAAGAATCTTGAGTTGGGGAACTTCTGATCAGTGTTTAGTGGGACTGTGGGAGTGAAAAGTTTGAACTTTGATTCTTTGAATATTTGTATCTAGCCTTCTTAATTACTGAAAAAGTGGAATTATTGCCTTAATATAGAAAATATATATTCCATCATTGCTCTGGTCATCTGGTATATGCGTATATAGTTGATTTTTTGTCTCTCTTTTTTCGGCGAAATTCCTCAGACAACTAACCCAATTAATTATCGTTCTACTCAAATCTCACTTAGTTTTCACCCGGGAGTTTTGATCCTTGACTACGAGGAGTGTTTCTAACCGTTTTAGCTAACCATAAACTCATCAAAATTGATATTTGTCTTGCTCTCCTATTGTTTATATTATTATTATTAATCAATTTTATGCGTCATTGAGGAGTAGACAGTTTATGAATTTCAGAAACGCAAAGACGGTTTGTCTTTTGTTGTTGTAAACTTTGTTCTGAAAAACCTAGACAATATATTATAGATATTGCCAATGACAATTCTAGAATGAAGTATAAGAAAATATACTCTAGAAATTGTTAAAATTCTTTGAGGAATAACGTACTGGACATGTTCTTTTCCTCAATAGGCTGTTCAAAAGACCGCGGCAACCTTTGCACCAAGGGCCTCCACAGCATCCAAAAACCCTGCTGTACCTGGAACTACATTGTACACTATTTTTGAGGTTCAAGCCTACGCGTCAATGTTGTTGGGTGGAGCGCTCTCTTTTAATCTCCTGTTCCCATCAAATGAACCAGACATATGGAGATTAATGGGGATGTGGTCCATCTGGATGTTCAGTAAGTAATGCTCTTAGCATGAACCATATCTGCTATACTATAATCAGATACACAAATTTACTTACGAAATTCTATCAGTTTCTAGCAGATTTCACTTCTTTTTTTGGCTAATAGAAGCATTATGTTATTGTTTGCATCTGGTCTAAGCTGTCTCTTCAACGTACTGTTTTTCCTAACAGCTTGTATGTACTGTTCACAGCTATTCCGTCTCTTCGGGCCCGAGACTGCTCAAAGAATGAGAAAGAAGCCCTCAACTATCTCTTTCTTCTTGTACCCCTGCTGAATGTCGCGATTCCATTCTTCTGGAAGTCATTCGCAGTTGTATGGTCTGCAGATACAGTTGCGTTCTTTGGGATGTATGCGTGGAAGGTATGTGTGACTTTTCAAAGAATCGGTTCTCATGATGTTCTCTTCATAGTTTCCTTGTTACATCAATATAAATTTGCTTTGCTGCAGTTGGGGTGGCTACAAAAATCAGAGAAGTGATCTTCTGGAGTGGTTTTCTCAGCTCGATCATATTAAAAACCGGTTCTCAAGGTTCAGAACCCAATGATGCGCGCCAGATTCATTAGATATATACGGCCTGACAATATTTCAACCTGAACAAAAGAATCATATTAATGGCTCAATCAAATCAAAGGACGAGTAGCCGCATCTTGCTTAGGTTAAAATTACATATAATCCTCCTGATGATGTAAATGAGTGGTCTTTCCCAGATTTTGAGGGGTTGTGTCCTTTCGTTGTATTGTATGGAAATGGATGATTGAGACACCATTTACATATCATACTCTTGTAAAAATTCTATAATTGATGCATAAATTTTATTAAAATCGATATGGATGCTATTTTCATCAAAATGGAACTCTGTAAAATACTTCAGGCGTTCATTTACTTTTTCTCTGGACATGCATTTTTCAGAATGTTGATGTAGCAGCGGAAGGATGAATTTTTCCAGCGCAACAAATAGAAAGCCTAATATATACATTTAAGCAATAATTAGTCAATCAAAATAAAGAAAGACTTTCAGTAGCTTTAGTGATTGAATATGGAACTGTCATGGCAACTTCGAATGAGCTGCAACATTCTAGTATTCAAGGCAATGAACATTACTCTTAAGGTGAATCAAAAACTAACAGCAAATCTCTCACACCACATTTGGTTACATCTGCCTTCCTATCACTGCCTGCCTATTGTTAGATCTATTATGTACATAAGCAATAACAACACAGCAATTGTCACAATACTGATAAGCTTAGGGAAAGAAGAAAGGAGATAAAAAATAACTGCGGCATAACAGAATCATCGCAAAGTCGCAAGCATCAGATTATAACAAGAGCCAGCTGCTCAAGCCAAGTAAAGCTGTCGATGGACTCGACCGCAGAAACTGTCAGTTCCTGCCACTACGGCATCTGCCTTGGAGGGTTGTTCAGCACTGTTAATTGAGAAGGTACTAAAGCATTGTTCAACGAGAAGATAATTGTTATTCCCGTATTTATCCCTGAAATCATCAAAAGAAATATAAAACTCCATAGGAAACTCAATAAATAATGGTATTGAATTTTTTGTAGTGACGTCCTTTTTTGGGGAAATAGAAGGAATAATCATCCTTATTACTTATGGAAAAATATAGGGACTCTTTTTGTTGAATGGAAGGAGTATTTGAAATTCTTTGTCATATACATTGTAACATCCAAATAATAGCTACGGGCCTACAGTCTAACCCACGCTAAAGTACTTTAATTCAAAGACTTTGATTCATATGAAACAGAAAACTACGGTGATCCAACACTAGGAAATTACCTCTTCACGTTGCCACTGCAAAGACCAATCAACCAGTAGACTTCGTCTTTAAAGCCACAAACCATTCTATACATATTCATCATCGCTATCGTCGTCAAAGTCAGAAGCTGACTCATCACTCCTGGGTTCCATTACAGTATTCATGTCAAATGAAGAATCCATTTCCATCTCCTCCATGCTAATAGTCTCATAGTTCATGCGTTCATTAAATTTCTCATCAGAGCAGTTCAGGAGCCATGCAAGAGAGCATTTCAACCCTCTCTGTGTAACCATTTGATGTCTCGGTTTTATAGTTGTCTCTAGACCATAAGTAAAGAAAGCAGGAAAGGTGACCAATTCATCCAAGACCCTTCCCATATTGCTCTGAAAGTAATCAAAATTAAGTTTCATGATGTCAATATTCAAAGCAAGCAACTGTGGGCACCCAACAACCATCTTCTTCACTTGTTCTAAGGAGAATCCACATTCCTTGAGAAATTCCACATGCTTCACTATAGGTGTTTTACTGAGGCTTACTATCTGTGGCATCCTCTCAACAACTCTTCCAAAATCTGCGGGACCCAATTCAATGAGGGCATTGAGGAAGGTCCTTTGACTGAGAAGCCTTGGCGCCAGGTCAATGCCAAGGATTTCAGGATACTGTGCGATGGCAGATGCAAGTGACATTTTCCTGACCTCAAATTCTAACATGGATTGAACATTTGGTTTCACTCTTTCTTCTAGTCCAAATCCGAGAATATGAGGTCTCTTCTCTATCAGTCTAGCTACAGCCAGTCTCGGTATTCCCAAGTTCTCTAGATACTCCACAAAAGGCTTTATCACACGGCCTACTCTCATCCCCAATATCTCAGGATATCTAGTTAAAACCCCACCAATTTCTCTTCTTGCAACCCCAATTCCAACCAAATAAGCCACAGATGTACTCATTGTCCCCTCAAGCTTAAATCCTAATACTTCTGGATAACTCTCTAAAACACGAGGGATATTATTTGGCTTAATATCCATTCCTTGAAGATATGTAACAACTGGTGCAAGATCTACTACAACACTTGCATGCAGGACTTGCGGATAACGCCGCAAGAATTCAGTAAATGTAGATTTTCTAACACCCAATTTTCCAAGGTAATCGAGCACAGGAATCATGTTTTTCTTCACACTGCACCCAAGGACAAGAGGATAATTGTTAATATCTTCAATTGTAAGCCCCAAGTTGTGAAGGAAGTCCACGCGCTCCCGCATAACTTCAACTGTAACAGGAAGCTCTAATCCATCAAGCTCATCAGGTATTACACCGATTCCTCTCAGAAATTCATAAACACGGGAACGATTTTCCATCCTCTCATTCTTCATCTCTAATAAGCTAGGACGGCCATACAAGGATGAGGAAGACCTCTGCTTTGGACCCGAATGAACTTTATCTGCCTTGGACAAGGATGAATCTACAGAAGTTGATGCAACGGATCTAACTATTAGAGAGCACTGTAATTTTCTCAAGAGTTCAAATTTCTTTTTACGAGCAGTTGATGTCCAGATGGTTGGTGTAGAAGCTAGTTGGGGCTTACAGATAGTAAGGGTGGATAACTCATAATTTACAAGCAAAAAACTGGGTTTTGCAATGCCAATACAGCTTGTAATCTTCATGTTTCACAGTCAGGCACAGTCAAAACTATCTGCACCACAAAACATATTGATGCACTGAGCTTAATACATTCAGTGAATAATAAGAGAAAGACTACTAGTTGATTATTAAACTACAAGGAGCAAAATACTTGAGTCCAAAGTAGTGAAGTACATTGTGTGTGAACCAACTGCCTGTTTCAATATTCAAGTATAACTAAGCAACAAGTCGAGCTTGATAACCTCTTTTGGGTAAAAACATGATAAGATTCTTAAATCACTGCACTCTCCACATTTAATTCGAACCCACATGCATATTAGTACAAAATTCAATTTGCGTGCACCCCCAGCCCCCCACCCAAAAAAAAAAAAGCTATCCCAGAATTTATGGGCTTAATCTGGTCGAGTGGCGCAGCTGTTTGCAATTATCTTTTCTCATTATTGTTCTTGTTTCTAGTCCTTTAACAGCAACAAAAATGACCCGAATGCCGAAGAAGTTTCAGAAAGATTAGAAATTTCACCCCAATAACTATACCCTTTTCTCCAAATATCTGAATACAAGGAGGAAGAATAATAACCAGAAAAAGGAGAAAGATCACTCACCGAGCAACGGGGAGGAGTTGATTGGAGGATAGTTTGAACTAGTTTTGCCGTCTCCACCGTCCTGTTCTTGGTTGCTGCCGCTACCTTCAGTTGTGTGTCCAACTGAAAGGATAACAATTACTCCTTTTTGCGTTGTAAATGTAAGATACAGATTACTACTAAATAAACATCATTTGTTTTTAAGCAATTACAATTTGCAAACAATTAATTACCGAGTAATGTTTTTGGTTTTAATCCAGATTTAGAATATTAATCGTGTTAGCAATTAATTCTCTCTCTTCTTAAAATAAATTCGTAAAATTTTATAATTCAATATTAAAGTCAGTTTTGTTACTTTTAAATTTTAAGTGTGAAATATCATAAAATATACAAATAATACTCTTAAATATAAATTAATATACTTTGATATTTTTATAAATTTATATTAAATAAAATCTTAACATTTACAAATAATATTATATTAAAAAAATATATTTATAATTTTAAAACAAAGAGAACAATGTTAACGAGTTTTCTTAATAGTTGAAGTGGTGAAATAATAAAAACTCATTTGCATGTTTTACTTCTAGTTTTTCAGGGATATAAATGTTATATAGACAATTTTGTACTCATATATAATACAGTAAAATTTTTATAAATTAATATTCAATAAATTAATAATTTTACAATGTCTCGACTTAAATCAATTATAAAAATTACAAATTTCGATAATAATTTTACAATGTCTCGACTTAAATCAATTATAAAAATTACAAATTTCGATAAGATAATAAGATAATAATTTTTTGAGAGATCCCTATATATATATATATATGGTCCCAATAAAACTATAAATTAATAATTTTTCAAAATTACAAATATACCTAGAAAATTTAGGGAAATATGATTCTTGTATTGCTTGATTTTTCTTAAAATTTATATCTACTTGAAACTCATTTTGAAATTGCTTATTGCATCTAAAAGTTCTGGTAGTATCATTTTTAATTTATAGAGATTTTATTATATGTACAATTAATTCATCAACAATGAATTTTTGATATAATTGAAATTTAATTTTATTATATTAAAATATTTATAAATTAATAAATATTAATTTATTGATTAATTAATATCTCTCTAAAATAATAAAATTTTTCGATTCCAACATTATTAATTTATAGAAGTTTTACTCTATATATGTTGAGAAAAATATAGAGTAATGGTTACTAAATTTCAAATAGTCTTATATATATAGTTATTAAGAAACGTAGATATTTGCCTTTTCAAAATTCATACTCATTATCAAAAGAATTTTCAACTTAAAATATAATTAAATTAAAATACAAAACAAAAGTACAACTGAATAAATCTAAAAAAGGGGAGAGAAATGGATTTGGGTTTACCCAATTACCCGAACAGAAAAACCCGAATGTGAGTAATGATATCTTTTGTTTTGTTCCATGCTTCGATGGACAAACCGTTTCAAAGAGAGAAATTCCAGGAGATTGAAGGAGAGATGAAGAAGCCTCTGCTTATTTCCATTCCAGCTACCATAATCATTCTGTTCTTTGTAACTGTCAATGCTTCATCCTGTTCAACGGATGGTCAGTTATTTTTCCATTTTTACCTGAATTTATTCTGCTGTTTATTGCATAAATTCAACTCTTACCCAGATGAATATTTTTTATCAATTGTGCATCTGTATTGGTACCATCTTTCTTATTAGCCATATATTGATATTGATTGCCGCATTTTCATGTTCAATTGTAGTATATAGTGCAAAAACAAAAGTAAAATAAGGATTACTGATGAAAGCTCATGATGCCCAGTTGTACCTTTTGCTGAAAATGGTTAAATTATGTTTACAGAATTACAGCAAGAACTGGATTGTAAAATATACACAATGGTTATAAGCATGTTACTGAAAGTTTTTACTTTTAAGCTATTACTAATGTAATTTCATACTGAAATGTATCTTCGAAGTGCTTGCATGCGTGTATATATCTACCTTTTTCTTCCTTCTCAATTATTTGTTGGTTTTTACATCACTATGATTCATAATGTGTTCTCTGTTAATGGCTCACGTATTGTCGAAAGAGCATTTTGTGATATCTGGAAGAGATCAGGAGTAGGATAAAGCGAGTTATACACCCATGTGGTGTATGTTTTTTGTTGTATATTCTAATCATTATATATTATAAAAGATGAATTTTGCGTCGGTTATGCAGGAATACCATTAGTGAGGAATATTAGTGAGCTTCCAGCAGATAACTATGGCAGGCATGGTTTGACTCATACTACCATTGTTGGTTCAGTTTTACATGGCATGAAGGAGGTATAACTAGTTATTTTCTGTCTTTCAAAGTTCTCATTGTTTGCTGTGAACCGTGACCTCTGAAGTCCTTGTTTAATGGTGTCTATTAATTGAGCATCCATTGATTCTGACTACCAGCATTAGCTTCCCCTTGTAACTTCTTGTTCTAGATGGTTGCAACCAAAATATCATGGAGACATTTTCTAAGTGCATTTGATAATTACACTATCAGTTTTCCTTAATTCCTTCTGATACCTATTACTTTACATAGAAACATAAATGTAATGGATAAAATATATTATAATAATGAACAGAAATGTAACGAATACCTCTTTAAGTGTGTTCTTTAAATCATACTGTCTTTTACGTTCTTTGACAGATCGAGGTCTGGCTTCAAACTTTTGCCCCAGGAAAATACACCCCAATCCACAGGCACTCCTGTGAAGAAGTGTTTATTGTTTTGAAGGGGAGTGGAACCCTTTATATTGCCTCAAATTCGCATGAAAAGTTTCCAGGAAAGCCAAAAGAGTTCTCTATCTTTTCCAACAGCACATTCCGTATTCCTGTTAATGATGCTCACCAGGTGAACTTTTTGTATTATTGATGTTCTGAATAGGCCCTGGACTTGTTATTGGAGACACCTTAATAATGTAAAAAAGTAAAAAAATTGATATATTTTAGGTGTACTTCTGACTATGGATACAATACTAAGATGGGTCATTTGGAAATATTATCTAATTTATCTTAATGAAATTTCTAAGAGTATCATTGTGCGTGTGTGGTGGTGGTGGTGGTGGTGGGTTGTGTGTGTGTTGTGGGGCTTTCGACAATGATGTGGATGGTATCACCTTGGGCCAATTTATAGTTGTGAATGGAACTAGTGGTTGGGATACTTTGGGGAGCCTACACCTTTGTTTAGTTTTCCATATATATGGGTACTGTGTGTCTCGATTAATGGATGATGATTGTGTTGTGACTCTTGTGTTTAATGATGGTTTGCTTATACTATTCTCATCTCAGGTATGGAATACAAATGAACATGAGGATTTACAGGTTTTGGTCATTATATCACGACCACCAGTCAAAGTGTAAGTAAACTACTCTCCACATCAGTTTGCCGCCTCCAGATGAACCATGGAATGTTGGTCTGCTTCTGATTATTCTTCCACCCCTGTGTGTGTGTGTCTGTGTTTAAAAAGCATAAAACCAGCTAGATCAATTGATTCTGAGTATTCAGTCCAGTTCTGGTTTTATGAAAACTGATATCTTGTTTGCCACTTTGCCACCATATGAATGTTCAGTGGTGCTCGATTTCCATTAAATTGAATTTAGCTAATTATATGCTCCCATCTGGGGTGGCCAAATGTGTGGTTTATGCAGCACGATTAAAGGAGTGCATAACCACCTCAGAGCCTCCAGACAGTATGCAGTTTTCAGTTGTTTCCTCAGTTTGTGTTAGTTATTGGGTGAATATTCATAATTGTGCAATTGCTTTTCAGGTTCATATATGAGGATTGGACCATGCCCCACACAGCAGCAAAGTTAAAGTTTCCCTTCTACTGGGATGAAAAATGTTATCAGACGCCTGAAAAGGATGAGCTTTGACTTTAAGCTGCAATTTTCTCAAGTTGCTTAAATATCAACCAAGATTCAAGCCTATGATGTTATTTGTAAATCTAATTAGTATTAACTTTTTTTTTTTGTATATTATTTAAAAAAAAAAAAAGGTTTGCAAGTCACGTTTAGAGATCAGAAAGCCGAGATTTGAATGAGCTTGTAGATACTGTTGGATTTTGGCTTTTATCAGTGATTCAAGTCGAAGCATTTGTTTGCCAAAAGTTCAGCACAAGGCAATTTTGATTGCCACTTGAAATCACTTCTGTTGTTTCTTAGCAGGAAATCTTGGAATTTTAATAATTTTCTAAATAATTCTGGTCACAACCACCTCCTTTTAGCCTCAACTCTGTCCCTTATATTGGGTACATGTTGAGAGTGTCACCTACACCACTACTTGTCAAATTAAGATTATAGCGCAAAAAACTATTTGCATCAATTAACAAATTTGAAGAAAAAAAAAATTACCAACAGCTTTCGGTAGCAGTTATGGCAATAGACATCATCAAATACATTCCAATCAGACAACCACCAGCCTAACGTTCTGATCAAGAGAACTTTGTTCTTCAAACTGTCTTCCACTAGACAATAATCTCTACATGGGATAATATGCCTCTTTTGGATTTGTGTTACATGAAAATAGAAAAAGGAAACACAAGTTCTAATTCACTGAAAACAGGAGATCACCCCTTCTTTTTAGCAGATGATCTTCGCCGTTCAGTTTCACTCTCTGCAACTGTGACACAAAACTCTGCTCCGAGCATTTCGTGTATATCAAGGTCTACTGAGCTGCTCAACTTAACAGTCTCCAATATCACATCTGCCGTTATGTTAAAACCTAAAATAGACAACACTCTGACAGCATTTGCAGTTCTGCATATGTTTTGTCTGATCTCCAGTGGAGTGTAAGTTTGTTCTTTTCCATCAACACCAGATGCGTTTATTGAATCTGCACTGTGCTGCTCAGATTTGGATACTGGATCTTCTACCATATCATCCTTTGGCTCAACATGCTCACCAACCCAAATAAAACCATTACACCCAACAATTAAGTCAATTCCATATTGATCTAGGTAATGGAAATGTTGTTTTCGTCTCTTAATCAAGTAAGGAGGAACACTAAGTAGTTGACCTTTCTCAAGCTGTAACAAAGATCATAGAATACACTGACATCAATAGTTGGAAACAATGAGTGAGCCAACAATTTAGAACCAGTACATTGATAGAGGGGTTATGCTTAAAATATAATATCGTACGAGGGTACTACATCAATAGTTGTAAGTAATCAGTTATATGCCTACAATTACAGTATTGAACTATGCTAACTTACACAATATTCATGTAGTTCAAAATTTTAATATATCTAGTTGTATAAAACTGTGCCAACTTAATATTAGAGACAGTCAATACTTTTTCAAGAAATTAATACAACTGTTTGTTTGATCTGCCTATTCGAATAACTTTGGTTTGTATAGTTCATTTCTTTTGCTCTCTCAATCATCAGAATGTCAAATGCATGAAAATTACTGTCTAAATTATCATCATAGCACACCTTTCCATACTTCTGACTTCTTGCTTGCAGATGTAGACTACCATCATGCTGGAATCCACGAACTTCGGCCTGATGACGTGAAATTAAAAGATACAGATCACAATGATCTTACTTATAGATAATCTTCTTTCATGAGGGTACACATGGCATAAGAATACAGCTTCTAGCATAGGCATGTTATCCATCAGGTCCGTATACCTGATCAAATTTAACAAAAGAAAGGAATTACTGTAACTTACGCAGACCACGTCATTTTCTTGAAATATGCTGCGCATGTTGAGCTCATCAACTGCAGTTCGTCGCCTCTAGCAGTAAATGATCAAGTTACACCAGAAATCAAACTTCGGAGCTTTTCAACAAATATACTTGAAAAAGAAGGGCTTCGTATACATCAAACCAAAAGCACTAGAAGTATAACAGAATGTTAGCATGGAAACTTAAATTTACCTGGATGCCATCAGGCAAGTTCATAGAAGAAAGCATCAAAACTGCATCTTGGCTAAAGTTTATCTCCAATCTCCAACGCTTTGGAGCAACCTTAACATAAAGGAAGTCGATCATTCAAAGTCAATAATTTAACTCAGAATGTATATAGAAAAACTTAACATAGGCAAATTCCCTCTTCCTGAAAGCTTCTAAGACTTAATGATGATACGACTTATCATAAAAATTGTTTGGTAGCATAAAAGGCATATAAAACAAGCACCTATCATTCGAGATTATGTTTGAAGATTATTCAAGAAATATACACACGTAAAAGAAACAACTGAACATAAGCTACAAAAAGGAATTGGAATTTACCTCAATTACTCGACCTACTATAATATCACCAATCTCGGGCTTGTACCTACAACATCACGGCTCCCTCTAAAAATTTTGATGTATAAGCAGTCGTAAAAAGATTTGAGAAATTAGGGCATTGAATACCTGGCCCTCAAAGAGCGAACATAGACAAGCTTATTTACACGCTCAACTACTCCGCAAACCGTTGCGACCAATTCACCCTCATTGTCAGTTGTCCCGTGTCCCCTTCATCAAAGCAATCAAAATTTACTTCGCTATAAATCACAATCAACATCCGAAATTATAAATCAAGAGAATCTTATATCCCCTCTCTTATACATAACGGTTACATTTGAGTTTGTCACTTCAAGATTACAAAATCTTAAACTGCAAATTGTGCTAAGAATTTGTTGAAATTTTAAAATAACAAAAAGCTTACTTTGTTAGAAATTATAATGCTTGCTATCACAAGAACGAGGAGGGGAATATAACTACAAATGCTAAACTTATCAATTTCAAGTATGAAGCTACAAATTTCAAAAACTATGAAGCTACAAAATATAAACACGCAGATACATATGTATGACTATATAGAGAGAGAGGGGATACTTGAGAACGCCATCTTCGTAGTTGACGGGAATGGTATCGGCGACGGTGACGGAGGCATTAGAATTGACGTTGGACGATAAAGATTCCAATTGTTCAAGCGCCTTCTGCAGCCTCAACTTCTGGGTCTGATTCAGAGGTAGCTGTATTTCTCTCATATTCTCTCTCTAACACAGTTTTAAACCTAAAACCCTCTCTCTCTCTCTCTCTCCTTCTCTCACCGAGATGTAAACCCTAAACCCTGCTATGGTTTTAAAGAAACTCATACTGTCGGAGATTTCGAGTCGAACCGGATCCGGTTCACTTATACATAGTATAATCTTTTATGCAAACAGATTAATTTTGTTACTGTGGCATGATAATAAATTTTTGCGTCATTCTGGGACAAGCATCGGATATCTGTTTATTTACCACTATAATTCGTACATTTGTTTTTTTTTTCTTTTCTGAAAGTTCTTCTCGACTTCGATATTCTATGTTAGTAAAAGTTAATTTATTTAAAAATCTATGTTAGTAAAAGTTGATTTATTTAAAAATAACATGGTGATGTAATTGATTAGCATATATGCAGCTGAAAATATATACATGTAAAACTGCCGATTCTATTCTAATACATGTGTCATTCTAATTTATATTTGCTTAACATTTCCATTTTGTTATTCTCAAAAATATTAAACATAGATTGTATTTTTTTGCAAAGACTAATAATAAGGCTATGATATTAACGTTTGTTCATTTTTTTAATCGAACTTTACCAAAATAACATTCATTAACCAAAAAAAAAATATAATAATATTTGGATAACATTTCCTATAAAACATTATCATTTATTAAGTATCTCTTTGAAATACAAAACATTAAAAAAAAAAAAGAAAAAAAGAAAGAAAGAAAGAGGTAACCTCATAAAATATCTTTTGCCTCTCCTTGGAACACTGCAAACTATGATATCCAAATAAATGGCCAAAAAAAAAGGAAATCCAAGAAACTACATCATTCCCCTATCATCTTATTGTTAAAATTTGATTGTCATTGATGTAGCTTCATCTCTTCATATACTTGCTGCCAAAATAACAAAGTGATTGTCAAGCACAAGGTTTGCTATAAATATTCTTGCCAACTCATTACTCTCTTTCAGATTCAGCAAACAATTATCCGAAATATTTTTCATAAACTTGATCACTTGTGATTGGGTTCAAGGCTGAAATTCTTTCTCATAGCTTCTTTCTTGTTGCGTATAAATGCATCCGATTTCTCATTTATATTTGAATCCACACTCAGAAGTCTTGGATGTTTGTATTTTCTAATAGAACGTTGCTCATGATCCTCATCTTTTGCCATCATTGTGTTCTTATCTTTCTGATGTTCATTTTCTTTAATGGTCACTGTCTTTCTTGGTCCTCTCCCTTTGAGCCCATTTGTGGAGGCACCTTCAAACTCCCCTCCACTTCTCCCTTCAACTTGTTGCGACTTGATCATCCCAACTCTTTCTATTTCATTTCTTTCATGGTTATGGACTGATGAGGTCCAATCTTCGTGTCGAAACTCAACAAAAACTTCTGAAGAACTGATCAAGCTTGAATCTTGTGGCCTTCTTGATTGTTCTTGGAGAAGCATTTGGAGATCAGTCTCGCGATTGGGAGCTCGACCCATTGTTAAATTTTTAAGGGTAGGAGAAAAAATGGTGTTGATGAAAAAATTGTATAGCCTATGGCAAATGCCAAGTGACTGCTGGGAATTCTTGGTATGAAACTCATTTTTTCTCTGCATTCTTTTCAGTGGGGATGGAGAGAAAAAAAAGAGAGAAAAGAAACACCCACAGACACACACACACACACACATATATACAATGGAAGATAAGTAAAATGGAGATGTGGGATTTGATGGGAAGGCAAGATTAATGTAATGTACTATATAAGAGAAATTAAAAGTGATTTCTTGAATGTTTGATTCTATTCTATTCTTGCATGGAGAGGTTTCTGATATATACTACACTTGCTAAAGTCATGAGAATGAGACAGCCAAGTTTTTTGTAGAAGCAACCTTCTTTTTTTCATTGGTGAATCTGCTCATTAGTCAAAAGCAAATGCACTTGGCTTATAAGAATACATAAAAATTTTAATAAAAATAGAGTATAAAATAATTATACAATATGCACGGCAGAGAAGTACTCATGTCTTGAAGGTGTTCATATTCTTAATTAGGTCGGGGGTATAACATATTAACACGAGTATCATGCCACAATAATTAGGAATTTTATCATGTAATTATACTCTTTGAATATATCTTAATTACCATACTTTTTTCTAATATATAAAGAAAACCATAATACGCACATGTGGAATCAATTTAATTGCATTACAATAGTCATCTCACAAATGGAGGTTCATTTCTTTAATTGCTCCCTATGTTTTAGGCAGATAATATCCATTACATGTTTTTTTTTTTGTTCTATTCTCAAAGCTTGAAGTCAAAACATTATTTAAGGACTCTAAATTTCTTCTGCTCAGGCCAACAGTTGTTGGAACATCCATTACATTACATGCTTATCATCGCTATTAGTCTTTAGACAAAAATTAAGTGAAAATGGAAGAATTCATTTTTACTATTCTAAATTTATTTCATAATTGAGAAATAATTTATTTCAAATATTTAAAATTTAAAGAATATGTGACAACTTCACAACAACGACGAATGAGATACTATCCAATCACACATAAACATCGTTGATATACTAATTTTTATCCCCCATATCATTATCAATAAGCAAGGTAAAACTAGATAAAACTGGTGTCGTAGTTTGCAAGTTCTTCGCACTTTATTCAATGGCGTTAAACACACGCGAGGAATGGAAGAAAAGTTAGACATGAAGCATATAAAGAAAGAAAAGCCATTTGAATCACGACAATTATATCCATTCAGACTCGGATAGAGAACAATAATTGGAAAACCACAACATATAAAGGACAAAATGTTAAATATCTGAACTCTAAACAACCTTTTTTATACGCGACTATTCAAAAAAATTTATTGTAAAAAATTATGTAATTCTTTTTTCTTCTCATAAAGAAAAATTACTCAGAACCCAAGATAATTGCTTATAAATAATTACTCTGAACGCTTTAAATGTAAGTTGTGTTATTTCTTGTCTCCAAAAAAATAAATAAATCTTATTTTATACAAGTATTGGGTCCTTAGTCCTAAGAGCTGCACCCAAAAAGTTTTATTCCCACAATATAGAATCCAGTCATACAAAGGTGTCGAACACTAACATTTGAGGTATAATACAAAATTTGACCATATATCTTTTCATTTTTTCCATCAAAAATTTACAAACAAAATAGACAGCTTGGACAAAATTGAAAAAAGGCCTTATTTTTAACACAAGTAAAATGTTATATCAACCTAACAATAACAGTATAACACTTAACATACATAAGAAGAAAAAAAGGAATAAACATACTAAATTCAAAAATACTACTTAAAATTTCTTTTCACAATTTTTTTGTTCATAAATTAGAAAAAAAATGCTGTAAAATCTCTATTGTATTGAAAAATTCTGCATCAATAAGTTTTCATTGAATTCATCCAGAACTCAAACATAGCGTTGCGAAAGAGCAAATTTTGAACATTGTCATTTTCTTTCTTTTTTCCAAACCGCTATTTATTTCAAAGTTGCAAGCTTTTTACATGATAACACTGGCATCAAATTGACCAAATATTATTACATACATAAACCGGATGAGTTATGGACATAATGACAATTGACACAAACGAAAAACAGAATCATCTTTCATACTTTCAGTCACCAAATTATCCCTCATAATCATCACTTGGAATTTCTCAAGCTGCTTGCACACTCTTTATTTATCCTCTTCCTATTCATTTGAATGTTACACTCTTTCCGCCACCACGACCACCACCAGCACCTCCCGCAGACGACGTAGTTCTGAGCTTCGCCTTTGCACGACGAATATAGCTTGAGACATTATCATTCAAACTATCAGCCCTCAAGTTGTTCGCAGTTCCACCAACATTAGATCCACTTCTCATCCCATTCTTAACTCTATTTATATAACTAGAGAACCTGTCATTCATGCTTTGCAGATTTTTTAGCTTCGGCCCTTGAACTGGGACAATAGTAACTATATTTATCTCAGTATCTGCTGCCACAACTTCCTCTCCATCGTCCAGACCACCCTCAGACACCTTTCCACTGCGTTTCAGACTTCCTTGTGGAGGATCCGTGGCAGCAGCTTTTACAGGAACCGAGTTCTTAGAACACTGTGGAATGCGACAAACGGTACATTTGTATGGCTTACCAAACATCCCTGGAGATTGTGTGTTATGCTGGTTCTTAGCCATGGAAAACTGATAGATGGACTAGGGCAGCTAATGTCTAGGTGGGAAATTAATTTAGGCAGATACCCATGTCTCTAGAAAACCGAGAAACCTATGTCTCTAGAAAACCAAGACCGTAAAAAACAGCTTAGCGCCTAGACGGGATTAGTAAAACTGCGCTGGCATTTTCAAAATACTGCCTATACAAAGGCTCAAGAGCTAGCTGTGATTTGAGTTTGTCTATGAATATGGAGACTCATCAGTTCTATTTAAGAAGAGGGTCAAAGTAATGAATGCTGAAAGCATAATTATTAAAGGGATAACTTTTACCATTATATTCTTCATTATCGCACTTTCTTTCCACGGGGTGTTATACACCACAATTATAGAGAGGACCTATATATTAGAGGGGCTCAACATATTTTAGCTGCTGAACAAACCTGGTACATATGTTGTCAGAGAAGAATTGTGCAAATTTAATTTCTATCGTTTACTGTGATTTAGTGCGGAATCCTTAAGCACTCCATTAACTAAAAGGTCAAGATTATATATTTTGCTCATTCTGTGTACATTCTCTGTAATAGTAATATTACTCATTTTGGAACAGGGGAAGAAGGGAAAGCAGCATGATACACGTTATAATATTTGGGTAGAATCAGATTCCGGTTGGAAATTATATTTAAACTATGGTCATGTAGTCATAACTCTTCTAAAGAGAAGTTCCTCGAGGGAATAAACCTTCACTACCTCAACTAAGAACAATATATCCTTCCAAATCAATCAAATAAGACACTGTATACTAAAAAAATGAAGATAAGAAGACACAAAACATTGTCAATTTGATAGGAGAAATTTCACACCTGTAGAAAATACTGGCCCAACAGTTACATCATATTCTAATCCAAAATATACTCTAAAAAATGGAAGATTGAAATCCATATTGAGGCTTCAGATGGACACATCACAAATTTCGAACCTTAACTTAGGAAAATCAATGGCCTGCTCTTCGTATCAAATTTTAGGAACTAGATGAAACAGCATATAGTGTCTAAATATTGAAATGTCATTTCTTGTAAAAGGAGTATGCCTGCTCTTCGTATCAAATTTTTGGAACTAGATGAACAGCGTATAGTGTCTAAATATTGAAATGTGATTTCTTGTAAAAGGAGTACATTTCTTATAATATGTAGTTTGGGGGGATAGGGGTGGGGGGCACCCTGACCAGCCGACCAGGTATAATAGTATATTGCAAAGGAACACATCAATCCCAAATAAAAGACTGTAGAAGTGTATATATTTGTATATACTGACAAGGAAATAAAATCTGTTACTATCTAGTCTTCAATAAGGCGTTATAGGGACTTACTCAACAAGTCAGCTGTAACACTCACTTTTGATCAGAATATAGTAAAATACTAATGGGTTCACAGTAACTGAAACTAAACATGACGACCTAGTCTGCAAACCAGATTTGAGCCTCTGAATTTCTAGGGCCCAAAATCAAGAATTGCTTTCCGAACTACATCTTGTCTCCAACAATCCTGGTTCAGGATTAAGGTGTCCATGCTACAGTGTCCAGCTACCAAAATCATTTCTAGTGCCGGAAAGTTTTGACTACCTGCTCAATCCGTCGGCGACAAAGTGGACAGTTTGTCAAGTGTGAAGAGCAGCCTGTACAGCAGCACATATGACCACACCTGCCGAACATTGCAAGCATGTCATTATTTCAATTCAGTTTCTGAACAAGCCACTGAACCACATCGACAACAAATGTGTGTTCTTCATTCCACTAATGATGCCACAATAAAATTTTGAACACTTCACTCAAAATTGGAATTTGATTCATTTCTCAGCAGCTTGTTTATTAGTCAATTTTTAAAGCAAATAAAATCAATTATTTAATACAAGTTGTATTAGGTTAATTGGGTGGGGGGAAGGGGTGATGTCATTATATATATTGGGATCAAAACGACGTCATTTTGATTAACAATATAGGGATTATTTAATACAAGCTATATATATAGGGATCAAGGGAAATGAGCTATAACTTATGCTTATTTGTGAGCTAAACTAATCAAAAATACGTTGTTTTGATTAAAAATTTTAAATATTGAACAAAAAACAATCAAAACGACGTAGTTTTAATTTGTCTCACTCACAAATAAGCATGAGTTATAGCTCAATTCCCTTATTCCCATATATATACACGCACACACAAAGATACATACTCCCTCCGTCCCAAAATAAACATCCTAATTAATTTTGGCACGCTAATTAATAAAATTATTTTTGTCCAAAGTTACCCTTTGAAATTATTAATAAATGTCTAGTTATTTCAATGGAATAATGTGTACTTACATTTCCAATGCAAAACTCCTCTCAAGCAATCAAAAATTTTAGTTGTGGTACACTATTCAATGCATTGGAATAAATGTATATTCATTTTTCAATATGGTTCACTACAACAATTATGGGGTAAAATAGGAAAACTAGTAAAAAATACTCTCTAGTAGAATTAGGACATTTATTTTGAGACATCCAAAAAGGAAATTAGGACATTTATAATGGGACGGAGGGAGTATATAATTATAATTACATGTCTTATTCATAAAGGGACAAACTCAACTAGAGAGCATTTGTCCCACTGATTAAGGACCTTAGCTATGCAGAAAATGATTCCCGTTGCTGGATGATAATTGAAAATAAACAAAGATGATAGACAAAAACAGGACAAAGAAACAAGTTTCGGGATGAGATTGGCTATCTAATAACTTTCTGCTGAAGTCAAACAAAAGTTTGTTGGAAGCTTACGGAACAAATACAGAATTGTACTCCTGCTCTAGGCATATTACACATAGATCTGGCATCAGTGTTCCCTTTTTAGAGTATTCCAATTCATTATCAACTTTAACATTTGAACCTGGAGAGGGAAAAGAAATAATCTTAATGACACCCATCCGAAAAAACAACAGAGCCCAGAAGAAAAATATAGTAAGCTACCTTCATTATCTGACCCTTGTCTTTTAGCCGCAGCATCAAGAACCCTGCATTAAAAAGATACAACCATAAATTAAATCCATCTAAAAACTAAAAAGACTGCACACAAACTAATACGGAATGAGGACATCGGCTTTCTATTAGCATGAAGTGGTTAAAGGAGTAACCTACTTCCACAATAGAAATCTATGGCATGTGACCATGTGAAATTGTAGAAGAAATTTTCTTAAATACTTTTACTTAGTTGACGTCTTTTTTGAGATAAGAAACCTGTAGAGATTTTTTATTAAATATTTTAAAGCCCACATGAATGACAGGTAAGTCTTGTCCCCGTTAGAGGCATTAGTAGCTCTCTCGGTGCTAATTAATGCTTCTATTAGCACTAGCATTGACCAGCATCACATAACGGCAGGGTTGTTAATATATACATTAATGCACACTTAAATAGATTGCAGGAACAGAGTCGTTGATGGCTTTCAGTGGATCCTTCAGCCTCCTTTGGTTTTGCAAAAAGAAACATAGCCCGTCAAAGACATGGGCAGAGCCAGAGGGAGAGCAGGGGTTGTCCTTGCTTTGTAGTGGGACCACCCCTTCAGGAAATTTCCCTAAAATGAACTATGCTTTCAAAAGACGGTGGAGAAGGTGGGACAGGGGAGAGGGAGATTCAACTCTTTTCGAAGTTATCTTTTGGTACATTATGTACTATATTTTTTCACGAGTCTGAAGAAGTTGTCCTTGTTCTCCCCAGTTTATCTATCCTCCTATTCTACAACAAAATTTATCATTTATCCAAAAACTTGATTCAGGAAAAATTAACAAGTCTTTAAAGAAGGATTTAAACTAACACATCTAGTTGCATTATTTTGTTAATTCTATTAATTAATTAGATCCAGAAGCACTGCTCTCCAAGCAAAAACAATAAAGGCAGTAACGTAATGCTACCTTTTACGCAACTCCCAGTGACGTCTTCTTTCCATGATATTTTGGAATGCATGCTTCGCAATCAGATAAATACCAAATAGTGTGAAGCCCAATGAGGCATATTTATACCACCTGCAAGGAAAATTTTAGTAAATCTAGTGGAAGAAAGCAGAATAAGTACCGTAAACCTGTTTACATGTATTTTAGACAACCTTGCCCATTTCCCAAGATTAGCAATGAGCTGATCAATAGTTTTGGGGGAGACATAAAATGGGCCTTTGTATGGTCGCTGAATACGTATTGTTCCGATGTCATCTTTAATAACCTGCAAGGAATAGAGGAAAGAGTTCAGCCAAACGAAACATTCAAACGTAAAGGATGAACAAAAGACAAAAAAAAGATCAAGCAAGCCAAACATCTTGTTACATTTATGAGTTTCAGATTTGCATAACTAAAAGACAAACAGAAAAGCAATAAATATAGGGAAGAGATAAATAGGCATACTCCACGCAATGACAACAAAATACCTCACCAACAACCGTCAACGGAGTCCCAGTCGGAAGAACTCTTTCAATTCTCTTGACTCCAAGCATCTGCAGAACAAAATAACATTTTAACAAGTTCCAACAGACAGCATACATTATTCTGCTCCAGTGTACTTAAAATCATAGCAATACTTAGAAACTGAACAGACCTTGAGACCTTGGAGATAATCTAATGTTCCTCGTACGAGCGATCGCCCTGACTCCTCAAACACTTCACTTCCAACTGTTAAAACCAGACCTGAGGCACCTCTGGCCCCAACCACAAATACACGACTAGTTCCATCATCCTAAGGAACATAAAACACAAACACCCAGACAAGATCTCTAAATTATCCCCATACTTATAATGAATATTGTGAATTTCATGTAGTCAGCACCAATTAGTTTGGGACTAAACACCAAGTTAAAAAAATTTGGTGATTTTGAGCAAAATAACTAAATCATGAAAGCAAAAGTTACAGATGCTATGCTTTGGATGATCAATGGGAGGGTGATATAAGGAAAAAAAAATCTTACCAGGTACCATGGAACCTCTTTACACATGGAAAGCATCAATGCAGAATCCTGTATCCAAGAACCAGCATCATTGTGTTTCAAGAAGTGTTGCTCTGCCTGCAAAAGATAACAAAGAGGTTATGGGAAGGCCGCCTGGGCCTTTACGGAAAGTTGGTGAAGAAAAAGTATGAATGTGAAACAAAAAAGAAGTTTATTTACCGTCTCTTCAACAATCACACCTCGCAATCCGCTATACTCACAGTTGATTGGTGTATCTGAACATACTCTTCCAGATATCGTGACAACCAAAGGGAGCACTTTGGATGCGGTATCTAGTAATTGTGCTGAAACCAAAAGAGAATAACAAACTCATTACATCTATAATAGAATATAGTTTGATAGTCATAAACTTGATAATACAACTACATTTCCAGATAATAGAAAAATGGTACTCACAATCTTTTAGCAAAAGAGAAAGTAAACAATTAATAAAGTGCTTGCTGTTTTTCTCCTTCAAGAGAACCCCATCGTTTGACATCTCTTTTTGGCTTTGCCCGTAAAGTAGACCTCTGTAAATGCTTAATTCTACTAAATTTTTAGTGTCTGGGCCAATTCTCATTTTTATATCTTTCCAAGTTCCATTCTTCCCAAATGGGTCCGGGAAAAAAAATAGCACATAATTCACTATACATATTTACATATTACTGTTTATCTGTTCATTCACATCAAGCGATGGATTGAACTTGAACTTCAAAATTTAAATCACCACAAAATTGAGCTTACCTAAATCCTTCAATTGATTAACACGAGTGACAGTCCTGAGAACGTCTGCATCCCTAAACCATCAAAATAAAAAAAGATAACTTTACCACCATACCTAAATCAACAAAACACGAATTACAAAAACAAGAACATTAATCTACCTTCCGCTGCTCCTCCCGAGAAGATAAAGAGCTGCGGCACTTAAACAACAACTAACTCCACCCCAGGGTACTCCCATCTTCGACAACGGTGAAAAAAACCAAGAACATCAAACGAAACTGATCGATACAAAAGAAGTATCTTTAGATGCTGAAAAAATTGGTAAAAAAATCGTTGAAAGAGAGAGAGTACAAAAAGGTATGACTTTGAATGGCAAATTCGAATAAAGGTCAATTAGGGTTCCTTTTTTACAGTGAAATTGTGAGGTAAAAACTGAAATTCAGATTAAAGGAGTTAGTTTTTGTGTGTGTGTGTGTGTGTGTGTACTGCAATATACGTATATATAGCGGATAGTTGAAGGTGAGAATCTGATGTTAGGAGTAGAAGAGAAGTGAGTGACAGAGGTGGAGAGATCGCTTACTATTGCGTCCGTTTTTTTTTTTTTAGGTCTCTGGCTGCTAATATACTTACCTCCAACCCGGAATTACCAAAATTAGAAAAAATGGGTTTTTTTTTTTAAGAATGATTTTTTGAGCTATAAATATATTTTTAATATTCATGATGATAATGAAACTTATATCATTGGGAGTAACTTGACCACAAATGTATTGTTTTTTAAGGTTTTAAGGTGACTTTTAGTCTATTTGGTATTAATTCATTTTTATTAATGTAAATGTCGAAGAATAATGTGTCGAATTAATGTAAAATGAAGAATAAAATATGAGACACTTATAATAATTAGTAATTTTAAAAAATAAAAAACTACACGAACAACAACGGTGATATACCTGAGATTGGAATTGTGTGGGAAAGAAGATGATGATTTTGTAAACTAATGTGGACAAATAAATATCATTATTTTAATTGTTTGCAAATCAATTAGTAGCTGTATTGGGGATACATTGAGGCTTGGGATGGATTGTGGAGATAGATTGCGAGTGGAAAAATAGTATGCACGTTGATAGGGATGTGTTGGACCATTCACATTATAATCTTAAAAATTTTATATCTTATTATACAAAATAAAAAGGTTTAAGGATTTAAAAATAAATTTTTACTTTCAAGTTTGAACAATAGATATTTATTATTTAAATGTCTCATGTAAAAATTAATTTGTATAATAAAGACGATAATATAATTAAGAAGAAATAGAGAGTTTGAAAAATATAAAAGAATGCTATTTAATTTGTATAATAAATAACAAGTTTGGTGGGAGTGCTTTTTGAATAAGGTAAGTTTAACGACATTTAGAAAAATTACATAAAATGTATATGCTAATTTTTATTTTTTTTTGGTGTTTGATTAATCGATAAAAGAGATTAGTTGATAAAAGGATAAGAAGTTTGACAATATTTATATCGACAACTTTTAGGCGGGCTATGTGTAAGTACAAAAATTTATATAAGTGTATCTTACTATTTGTAAGTTATTATTTCTAAGTGTGTTCTTAATGTATATTTTTTAATTATTGTTTTAAATTATTAAATCTATAAAAATACACTTGTAAAAAATAAACTTTTAAAAAATTTGGAGTTCACGGCCCAAAATTATCTCATAATTGTATGAGTCAATTTTCGGGTAGTATATGTTGAAATTTTTAATTCGCATGTCTCATTAAGTTTATGGTACTACATTTTTTAATATTGTATATAATGTTATTATTTATAAAAAAGATTTATATTGTATAATATAAATGTATCAAATTGTAACATTATTTCAAATAATAACATTAACATGATAATATAAACTGCACAAGAATAGTAAAAACATACACTTAACATGAATTATTTATTATTTATTATACTGGTAGAGAATTTTATGTATTGTAGATGCGAAGCCAATAAACCTGAAGGCCCATGAAAGTTTTGGGCAAGAGAAAACCAAGTCCAATCCAATCACCCAGACGACGACGCTTTCTTTTGAAAACCGTCCCTATCTCCTCTGAAGCTAAAACCCTCGGAAAACCCCCCCAAATCCCAAAACCTCTCGTCAATGGCGTCTGCAGTTTTCAGAAATTCAAATTCCAGACGATTGATTCCACTTTCACCTCAACTACACTCGTCTTGTCGAGTATCTGCCCCCGTCAATTCATCCGTTTATGAATCAGTTTCTGCAAATGAGACTGCTACTTGTAATCCATTGTGGCGATCCATGGCCACCTTCACTCGAACGTAAGTTTCAAAATACACACATAGTTACCCTATGATCGTCTTCCAAACATTTGAAGTATGATAATTGGTGGATCTTTGTATTTATTCTGATTTTGGTGGTTCAAACAGTAGAAGTTCACTGCTTGTGGCTTTTTTAAAGTGATTGCTAGTTCTTTTCGAGGAGGGGTTTCTTTCTTTGAAGTGTTTGTTTAAGCAAACTGTCTCGAGCTCATGCCGTCAAAGATAAATTCATTTTTGGGATGAATTAGGACAACCGCACAAGTAACAAGTACTATGTATTCTCTCGGAGAATTGTTGATTTAAAATTGATGCTTAGAAATGGTCTCTTAAATTCAATGTAAAAGAGTATACTGCTTGAAGTAAACAGAGTTGACTGTAGTCACCATAAATGTGTACATCTCTGCTATGTCAAGTAATATGCGATACTCCATTTATATCTGTCACTTTTTTTTTTTTTTTGGGAAAGAATGGCTGTACCTGTATCCACATTATTTGCTGAATCTTCCAGATCTACATAGAAAGACGATCAGGACAAAGGATAGCGGAGTTAGAACACGAGGTTCTTAACTTATTGATATTTTTGCTGCTTGCAGAAAACCTCACGTTAATGTAGGAACAATTGGACATGTTGATCATGGAAAGACAACACTAACGGCAGCGATAACAAGGGTTGGCTGTTGTTATTTGATGACCTATATAATTGTTCCATGATTTAATATATTTCGAAAATGTTAAGTATATGTATATGACTTAACATATCTGTGTGATTGAAGATGTGGTCTGCTGTCTAAGATGCTTATGGGACTTCTTTAGGTTCTGGCTGAAGAAGGAAAGGCAAAAGCTATTGCCTTTGATGAAATTGACAAGGCCCCTGAAGAGAAAAAGAGAGGAATCACAATTGCAACGGTTGGAATATAGATCTATTACATACTTTCTCCGTTCAACTTTCTTTTGTGCTCATTTCAAAGAACTATTCTAGCTTGAATATTTATTATTTTGTTATATATTTCAGGCCCATGTGGAGTATGAGACAGCCAAGCGACATTATGCTCATGTAGATTGTCCTGGACATGCTGATTATGTAAAAGTAAGTTATATGTAAGCCTTTAGAAAGAAAATAATCAAGTGTTAAGAAGTGACAGAGGTCTTGACATCTTTGGGAGAAAATGTAACAATTTTTCAACAAACAATTTTAGAGTAACCTATCTACTGAGAAGGAATCCTTTAAGCAAAAATTTAGTATGAGATTATCCACAAATTAGTTATAAGCATACAAAGGATTCTTGAAAAGTTGGGAAGTATAATGAATTCAATCGTTCATGAAGTTGAATTTTTGTACAGTCATGCATGAAGAGAGACCATAATTGATGTCATCATCACCATTCAAGATGGTTACTCACTTGAGCCTATATACCAATCTGAATTTCTTCATCTTCAATTTCGGGGTGGATACACATGTTTCTTGCTGATGTCAGTTTTATTTTCAATGATACACAAGGCTAATGGTTTGAATTGGCTGAAACAAGAGAGCTAATGGTTACATATCTGATAAGGAGTCCTTTGAACATCTTTGCAACGTAATTAAAATAACAACTGTCTTACTTGCTCAGTTTTTTATTTCTCAGTGCAATCTGTGCTTATAATGCAAGGCTGTGATGGTTTCCAGTATTTGGTTCTACAAGAAATTTTTATAGTCCATTGCTCTGAACTTTGTAAGCACACTGACTGACCTGCAGAACATGATTACTGGAGCTGCCCAAATGGATGGTGGTATTCTGGTTGTATCAGCCCCTGATGGGCCTATGCCACAGACAAAGGAACATATTTTGCTTGCACGCCAGGTCTGGTTCTGCTTATCACATGAAGCAATTTAATTTCGCATGTTATTAGTTGCACCTTATTAGCATGGTGTTTCTTTTCTCATACGTCATATGACTTACAGGTTGGTGTGCCATCACTTGTCTGTTTCTTAAATAAAGTTGATGCTGTTGACGATCCAGAACTACTAGAGCTTGTGGAAATGGAGCTTCGAGGTATTTTCATTCTTTTTCCTTCTCCTTCTTTTATATTTTTGTTTAATTATATGGTGCTGAGTTCTCTGTGTTCTGTATTTCTGCACATCAAGATATTGGTGGCCCTGAGTTCTATGTGTTCTGTATTTCTGCAAATCAAGATATTGGTGTTAACCTTTAAGGATATCATGAATTCATAATACAACTGTGAACATTCATATAAGCTTAATATTTCTGCAGAGCTGCTGAGCTTTTATAAGTTCCCTGGCGATGATATTCCCATCATTCGGGGTTCAGCATTGTCAGCTTTACAGGGTACAAATGAAGAAATAGGAAAGAAGGCTATATTGAAATTGATGGATGCTGTAGATGAATACATTCCTGACCCTGTACGACAACTTGACAAGCCTTTCTTGATGCCTATAGAAGATGTTTTCTCAATTCAGGTAAAATGACACACTTTAAACATTTTTAATACAAACCTCATATGTGTCATTTTTAACACAAACCTCATATGTGTGAGTATAGATGCACACCCATATTTATACGGAATATATTTGAATATTCATACAACAAACCTACTATTTTAAATATTATTTTCAAGTTCATGCAATTTAAAACATGTGCAAGGCTTCAATCGGTGAAAAAGCTTCATTATTTGTAACTGCAAACTATTTTGTCATCACTCAATCATTAATATGGTTTTTTACTTCTGGTTCCACATGCTAAATATATTATGGATATCAATCGTTGTTCGTGCATATCGCTAAGCCATAAAGTCAAGCTAAATATCTCTTGATATCTGTGTCTAAAAGACAATTTTTTTGGTTCCATATCTTTCTAAAAGACGGTCCTCTCTTCCTCCTATGGATATATTTTTTAATCCCAAATATCAAGTTTTGATTGCATTATTCATGTTCCGAAGGGACGTGGAACTGTTGCCACTGGTCGTGTTGAGCAAGGAACAATCAAAGTTGGGGAAGATGTTGAGATCTCAGGGCTGATGCAGGTGATTTTCGGACTCAGGTTTTGCTGAATACTGTTAGAAACACCATCTTGTATTTACTTGCGTGCAATGATTTACTGAAATTTGACATTGATCTCCATTATAGGGTACTCTAAAGTCTACAGTGACCGGTGTTGAGATGTTCAAGAAAATATTGGATCATGGAGAAGTAAGTGACTTACTGCTTCAGCTTTTTAAGGTTTCAGTATGGATGTATTATGAGTTCTTGTACGTTACCAGGCTGGCGATAATGTGGGTCTTCTTCTGCGTGGGTTAAAAAGAGATGATATACAAAGAGGACAGGTAAGTAGCTTATTGATTTATATTTTGAACCCGTAGTTGGATATTCACTTGGAAGCTGGACACCCTTTTCTGTAAATAGATTATATCTGTTTCTTTAGATTTCAAATAATAAAATAAGAGGACAGCGTCATCCTTTCTGGGTTTATTTTTCTTTATACAAGTAACAGATTAGTTGTTGAGAGTTAAATTAAGATCTATCCACTTGCTGAACAGGCGCTGTAATTAACTGAGCTACCTTAAGTCCTTAACTTTAAGGTTTAATTAGTTTTTCTTTTATTGCTAAACATATGTTCTTGCAAATTCTTGGTAAACTCTTGAATAATTATGTACTTTCAGTTGCTAAGGATCTGCAGCATTGTTTCTTGTTATGTATGTGTATGAGATAGTTCGTTGCATATCTTGTAATATATAGAAAGTAGACCTATTCTCAGAAGACTGAAAGTACTTCCCTCAGATTTGAGATGAAATTGTCAGGTTATAAACTGAAAATTTTGGTCTACATATCAGGGTGAAAGTGCTAAACTATTGCCATCAAATCATGAAGTTATATTTTGAAAAGTTTGTAATGGACTATCTTTTACTCTATCAATTAATATTAATAGGTGATTGCAAAACCTGGTTCTGTGAAAACGTACAAAAGATTTGAAGCAGAGATATACGTCCTTACAAAGGATGAAGGTGGGAGACATACTGCCTTTTTCTCAAACTACAGGCCACAGTTTTACTTGAGAACTGCAGATATTACTGGTAAAGTTGAACTGCCCGAAGATATCAAAATGGTTATGCCCGGAGACAATGTGACTGCTGTTTTTGAGCTTATCTCTCCTGTTCCTCTTGATGCAGGTGCGTTGAAAAATTACTTTCATAATCCCAGTATTTTCCATTTACTAACGTTCGGATAAAATCCAGAATATATATAATTTGCACTGTATTGTACATAAATATAAATACGATACATAATATGTATCACATACCCTTTTCTATTAAAAGAAGTGAAGGCAAAATGCTATATGTTATGTTTAGTGGAGTTTATGGTCAGCTGATTGCTGAAGTACAATTCTTGTTGTGATTGTTCACTGATTTGGGCGTCCGTGATTGTTCACTGCTTTGGGCGTCCGTTTTCTCCAAAAGGATTTGTTTCCATCGAAAGCTTGTCTGTTCTTTAAGTCCTCGGAAAAATAAAATGTCGATGCCTCTGTTTTTGCTTGTTTTCTTTCAGGGCAAAGATTTGCCTTAAGGGAGGGAGGTAGAACTGTTGGAGCTGGTGTAGTTTCAAAGCTACTGAGCTGAGTAGCGGCATGGCAGTATCATTTAGGTCTTTTCTCTTTGTTTGTACACAAATAGAGGTATACATGTGAGCAAGAACAACATAAATATTTGAGATTTGTTCATTGATGTGATATTTTTTCATGGCACTATATATGTATATATATATTTTTGATACTATTAAGAAATAAATGGCACTAGATTGAGGTGTATGTCTGAAATCAAATTTACCGGAAAAGGAAATTAATCCGTGTAACTTTTGTTCCGTGATTCAAATATCATCGGTGCTTGAGTATAATTTAATGTACAATTCGATTCCAGTAAATTGATGGTTTAATAGTCGCCGAGTTTGAAGTCTCTCTCTCTCTCTCTCTCTCTCTCTCTCTGAGACAAACTCGATAATGAATTTTCTTTATGAGATTTAATTTATTTCACAATTTACCCACTTCTCTTTTTCGACTCTATGAGTCTATGGTAACTTTGTACATGAAGCTTCAAATCAAGAAAATAAGTATAGTAAAATTTTATGAGAACCCTATACGTGCAGCTCGGCGTAGTACTGTGTGCGGAATAAATGAATTCACATATGATGTATTCAAGCGCATATAAAAAGTTATAGGCTTGTACACACGCTGCACTTTCCAAAGGCAGAGAGAGTGGTATCAAGGAGTTCCCATGTTTTCTTTGTTGTTATGGAGTAATTGTTACCTTTTTCCAATTATTTGTCATTTGTGTTAGTTTATTTATTTATGTTTCAAAATAATATTTCCCCTTGATTTTCAGATATCAAGTTACTTGAAAACAATGTGTAGCTGGATTTCCTTATATTAAATTGTTAAATCTATTGTTATTTAGGTTTGCTTTTCTTTTTTTTTTTTCGAATTTTACTAATATTCACATTATCTTTTGCTTTATTCATAAAAAACACAAAATAATACAATAAAAGGTAAAGTTAAAATATTGCCCCTCTAAAATACCCATGATCAAGCTCTATTTCAAATTCAACATTAGAGCATATATTAAAAAATATCATGAACTAGAGCATGAAGATATTGTAACCTGTACAAAAGGTATAGTAATTCAACCCAATACAATTATATAAACATGTGATTCATAAGAAAAGGGACGAGTTGAGAAAAACTACACACCAATGCACCATAAAACAGAAACCTTCCTTAAAAAAATAACATCCCCCCTCCCTCCCCCCAAAAACCCAACCACCATACACACTCTCTCCTCCGCCCCCAAGAAAATAATCCATTCTTGTCATTTTCTTCCTCTTTAACATTCTTTTTGATTCATAGCTCACCCTTCTAGAAAAACACATGCGTGACATGCACATTATAGCTTCTTTATGCGAAGGCAGTAGCGTAGTACATTAACATTACAATAACATCCATAATTACAAACTCACTTTCAAAACTTCAACAGATTGATGATTAGATGAAACCTGAGCTCGTGTAAGCACAATGCATCTTTCTATTCATTAGCTAAGACAAAATCTATATATTTACACCTTTGCAGAAATCAATCCAGCTCAACACAACTTTAGCCAACCGAGCTCAGGAGTATCTAATCACCTATCAGCTTAAAATGACATTTCCCATTACACCCATTCATCTCCTTGAGGAGCTCATGCAAGCCTCAAGAACATAATGGCCATCAGTGTTGCTGCTCTGAAATAAATTTCTTTTACACTTGTGTCCAGATTATTCATCATTTCATCTTCATTTAATGCCCACTTACCCGAATTCTTGCTGATGTGGATAATCGTGTCCCTCATTTTATTCACCGCCCAAGAAAGCCAAACCAGACCGAGGCCCAATCCCGTGTTCAGGAGCTTTGATGTACAAAAGGGTACCCTGCCGCTAGCTACTTTGCAGACAACAGAGAAGATAAGCGCGAGGCCAGTCCCAGCAATGCTGGCTGAGAATTGGGTCAGGAGAGGGGTTAACTTAGGACCAGATTTCTTCAGCTCCTGGATTGCTGTTTTTCCATGCCGCTTCTTGTCAACTATTATGGACAAAAGGCACTCACATGAATGGAGGTAGTTTTTTCCCTGGAGCTCCCTTTCTTTACCCACTCTATGACTGGCCGTCTTTTTTGTTGATGGCCTGAGTTTGGTTTTCTGGGGACTGGATAAAAATGAATTGAGGTAAGACAGAGGCACTAGTGTTCTCAACAAGATATTAAGTCAAAAAAGGTCTTGATGGTTCTACCTCAAGAAACCAAATGATGTGGAACTATCTTCTTGTTTTAAGAAAAGTAATGCAGATAGACACAAAAAAACTGTTGAACCGAACAGAGCACAAAATCCCTAAGCAGTTAAAGTGGCTTCCTAGCACTTTTATTTGTTTAAAGAGGGGTATTCTATTGTTTATATTAGCAGTAGCAGAAAATCCCGTGTGAAGCATGGTAGGAAATTATCTAGTAATGAATTTATGTGATTTTGTTCTTCATTCTCATCACCTAAGTAGAGAACTATAAAGTTGATTCGACACATCCGTCCACATATATGGAATACGCTAGGGTTATATATAACATTTCCAATGCAAAAGTAAATAACTGTCTTTTAATTATATTATGCTTGGTTAGGTAACTGAACATTTAAAAATTAAAACAGAAGGAACAACAGGTTAACAGTTCACGAGCTCAATGGATATTTTGCAAGATTATGTCATCATGAAATACTGGTTCTTTCAAATACCTCTTTAGAGGAACAGCGTTCACTGTTTCAAACTTCAAAGATCCATGTAAATTAGCCCTTGCTTTACTGCCTTTCAGCCTGCAAGGTAGAAAGGTTGCAGGATCAAAACATCAAGATAAAAACAGCAGAACCAATATCATTTAGAAGTTTAAATAGCTAGTATTTTCCCAATGGATTTCCAAAAGAACTTCTCAGAACACAATTATGGAAATATATAGAACTAGAGGTTAAATGTTTTGCTTTTGTATTGTGGGCAGGCTAATCCCTACTATACAAACCCATGATACATGGCCCATATCCATCCGAACCCCACTTCCCCACCTCAATTTCTTTTAAGAAACTCAAGAGAACCAAATCTGTGCACTATATCATGTTCTTATCAATTTAAGATATCAGATATTACGTATGATACTGATTCCACATGTAGGTCAGTTGTTATTTAAACGAATTTTGAATTTACCCTCCCCTTAGCTAAAAAAGATAACATCATCGAGTATCTGATACTGATGCAATGAACTTGCATTAAGATAACATCATCGGGTATCTGATACTGATGCAATGAACATGCTATTAATGATTAGTGAATGAATGCAAGTTCCTTGTGGAGTCAGATCAAATTGTACCATCTATGATGATCTGCACAAGTCAGTTTTACATCCATCGACTAGTAACCATGTGAAAATAACAGCATATGTTTCTCAATGCATGAAGTTATTATTATTAATCAAAAGAAACACAAATACTTTTATTTGACAAGCAAAGTAGAATAAGTACCTCTCAAACCATGGGACCAGAAGCGACCGTTTTCGCCACATTGTTGAGTTCCTTGACATATAAAACTCAGCAATAATAGCAAATATATCCTTCATCTCAGTATGAGAACCAGAAAACCCAACTTGGCTATCTAGGGGAACCAAGAGTTCTGACTTACAAGCCAAATCCCCAACCATATGCAGAGGAGGACTCATAGAATAAAATTTGTTACTTGGATAAAATAGTGCATGCTTAGACATATCATCCTGGAAACAGAGTCCATAATCGGGTGCATATGGATGCTGAGGCATCTCAGTTGGCATTGCTTGAAGCCCCATTAAGTCGGTGAGTACAGATAGATCCACTCCACCTTTTTCCACTTCATTTGATCCAGATGTGAGAAACTCCAAGATTTTTTGTTGCTTTGCGCACTGATTGGAAATCCCAAAGCTGAAAAGAATCGAGTTTGGCCGAGTGTCTGAAACAACATAAAGAAGAATTTAAGATTCATTTGGCATCATAGTTGGAATCAGAAAACAAAGAATCAGAAAACTACAAATGAAGCGAAAGAGAAAGTGAGAAACCTATTTAATTTCAATGTATTCACATTATAAAAGTGATCTCCCAAATTTGTAGAGGTAGTTCCATTTAAAAAATAAGATGAACACACGCTACCGTTGCTTGAATGCTTCTTTGCAATGTCTTGAAATTATTAGGTAGTTATTTATGTTTGAGCAATGCATGTGGAAAAGATCAAAGTTCAGTGAGTTAGGGACCTTGCACATCAATTAGTACAGGATTTATAACATTTGAGTCAACAGTGACCAACTGATCACTATCCAACATTCTGCCAGTAAGTTTCCTCTGCCCATGATGGCCATAAGGCTCTACTGCAAGCAATCCTGGTCTTCTCATGTCTTGACTTGATCCAGGACCAAGCAAAAGAGGCTGATACCCCTACAATAAATAAAATGATTATATAAAACGTCCAATAAAGATCTTAACTAATTATCATCTGTGTGTGTGTGTGTAAGAGAGAGAGAGAGGACAAGATTGCAAGCTGAAGTAACAATAAGAATCCATTCGTTTATAGAAAAAAATCTAAAATCTAAAATAAAAAATGAAAAAATAATTTATACTTATGGTTGACTATGGCGCTGAAAAGTTGCAATATCTTGATGCAATGAAAAGCAATACTCCGTACAACAAATTTAAAGCAAAACCAAGAGGAATGTTTCCAAACCACACCTTCTGGAAGATTTGTTTCACTGAGGCGAAACCAAAAAAATATGCGAAATACAACTTGTGCAGTAACCTTGAATGCAACCAGCACTTAAGGTCAGTGTACTTATCATATCGACAAAACACGAAGGCAAAACATCCGAGTGAGCATTTTATTCCAGTAGAATGACTATAAACATAAAAAATAGGCTAAGAACTCATGAAAGAAGAACCATATAAAGTGTAAGGTGCCAAGGATTTCAGATTTTTTTTTTAAAAAAATAAAATTAATTTAGAACTTAACAGAATAAAAATAAGTTAAAAAACTAAAATAAGCACACATTAATCTTGGAAGGCTTATGAAAGAACGAGGCCACACCAGACCAAGAGAACTCCCTGACCCCAACCCTGATGAAGGACATACTTGATTTACCTAATATTTGCTAAAAAACAAGAGCTTCACCCATGCAATGACGAAGGCGCATTTAGGCCTCGTTGTATGTGCTATGAACCTATTACTGTATGTTTAAAGTCTCCCAAATATTAAAGCATCACTTTTAGTGACACTAATAAGCTTTAGAAAGTGTTCTTCTCAAACAAGTACAATACTGTAAGCACAATTGAGCATTTTAAGCTCATTTTAGTAAATGAAATCTCAAAACTAAGATCATTTACAGCGAAATTGAGCATGAAACATATTTTTTTTTAAAAAAACCAAAACTGGCACAAACCCACATACAATCAGTATTAATATCCCAAAAATACTGAAGAAAACAAAATCAACTGCAAAAGGCAAAAGCATATTCGGTCACTTGAGCTTCATAAAGTCGATAAAATTCAGACAAATCTCATTAAATCCAAGAAAAAGACTACCAACAAAAACATAAGAAAATTACTTCAATATTACCTGAGATAATCTTCTGAGGCCGAGTTCTGGGTGGAATACAAACCCACCCGGAACATACCCTTGAGATGCCATCAAACAAAGCTTGACCATATATCCAGATGAAATAGAGAGAACATGCAGTGTTCAGAAAATCAAATTTTCTGAGGCTAATCTCTTGGAATAAGTGATGGGTCAGAGCATAAGAGAATTACCAAAACCATCAACCTCATTTTGACAGAGATTTCTTTAGGAAAATCGAGATCTTGGGTGGTACTAAAAAAGTATCGAAATTGGAAAAATGGAATTTCACGCGAGGACAAACGTGCCCAGAGAGTTGTTGTTTGGAATTTTCTGGAAAATTGTAGGCGAATTCATTTCGGTCCACTCGTTTTTTCCATTTTCTTGACTCAGCCGAGAAGTTGTCATTCAGATGTCCATTCACTGTAGAGATCCTATTCCGCTTCATTAATGAGTGTTGGGGGTCTTGTGGATTTTGGAAATTCGGAATCCACTTTTGTGTTGTTTCTTGTACATTTGAGTGAGTTGGGCTTTGCAGATGGACAATGTTGGTTCTAAATTTCTAATCTTAAATTTCTCTAAGGGCCGTTTAGATTTTTCTAAGGAGAAAACGGAAAATTTTGAAAAGAAAACTTCAATTAAGTAGTTATTTTCATCGGGTATCATCTATTTATCTATTTAGATTATATGACAAAGTCACTTGTTGGTAAAGAACACGCAATATACATATTATTCTCACAATATTTTTTTGGGACATGTTTGTTGGCCTTTGTGGATGTTGAGATGTTCTTGAGCTTTATAATTGTCATTTTCATGGCTAGTTTGTGAAACTCTTACATGGTATTACCAATTAAATTATTACCTGGCCTGCTTTGCTATTCAATGAATATCTCATAAATATACCTCCTCCTGATTTCGGCTTAAGTTTACCCATATTATCTATGTAGTTCATTTCTTGCTTTAATTTTCTTGTGATTGTCACGTGCTCTCTCTCCCTCTCGATTTTGGATTAATTATTAAAGAAGTGCGCCAAGTTAAATGAACTGATTACCGTATTGAAATTTTAAGTTAAGTTCCCAAATTATCCAAAATCAAGTACATAAAAAACAACTAGTTTATCTGCTCCCCCACCCAACCTCACACCCCAGCTCAAAAAAAGGAAAAAAATGGGTTAGTAAGTTTTCTCAGGTTGTTTATTATATATGGTTCTGGGATTTGTTATTTGATTGGATGCCTACAATTTTGCAACATTCGTATTCTTTGCTTTGAGATGCTTATTCACCCAGGCAATCATGTCTCCATGGGCTTCTTCAGCAGATTTCACTTCCATCTTGTCTTCATCTTTGTACCTTACAGTCCATCCATGCTTAACCCCATCATAGATCTTAACATAGCTAACAACCTGTCAAAACCAAATAAGATACGTTGCACATATTTCAGATCAACTGATGCTGGCATTTGTTCAGCTCCTAGACAATGTGAGACGATTTGATCTCAAGAATTGGAAATTTATGTAGTTCACTCATTTTTTTCATCAGTGGGAGGTTTTGCTCGAGCTTTTGGCCGTTGCAAATACCTTACCTCAGGTTTGGTGGATAAAACCTCTTCATATTGCTTAAGGAGTTTGGGTGGAGATATTTTGTCAAACTCAGCACCTAGTACAGCTATGGCAACCTTAACCTCTGAAAGAATAGTCACAGTTTAGCATCTATGAAGTGATAAAGAAAATTGAACTTGTTAATCACAAATATCCACATCAATCAAAAGAATAAGAAAAAAGAACAAAGAAAATTTAACGTGGAAAACCCAAATCCAGAAATCCGAAGAAAGAAACAGTGAGTTGCAAAGCAACTAGGCCAACCGAAAGAAGTTCATTTAGTGATAATACTGCATATTGACATGTACTAGACTGCATTCTGCAGTACACTCCTCCCACAATCACATACTGACATTGATTGCATGTTGCTGATGACATTACATAACGAAGCTCTTATGGCAAATCATATAGCTCGCAAACATATACAAGGATTCAAGAGTGCAATAATGTAATCTTAGCCAACCAATAATGTTAATGTGACCAGAGCAAGCATAATATTGCAGCTATAATTTTTAACTACTTAAATTTACATGTCCTATTCTAATTCAAGTGTAGTATACTTATCTTATTGGCTTACTTATAATCTATTACCGACCTTTAAATTTAGTTTAAGCAAGTAATACTGGTGGAACAAATGGCCACCAGTTATGATCACTGATTCATAGTTCTGAAGTCTGAACAAGTTCAGAAGATACCACAGACACCATTTCACTTGCAGTTTGAATATCACTGAACAAAATAAGGAAGGTCAATCAAAACTAAAATTTTTAAAAATTACACAAACGCAAGAGTATAATGTACCCAAAAGTTGTCTTTAAAAAAAAATTGTGCAGAATTCTTTGATTCCATACTTTCATGTATCTACTAGCTCCTTCAAGGGAAATGTTTTTACTAAAGTTATCACTAGGACTCTAGAAGAGTCAAAGTTCATAGGAATATTGACGAGTACCTTGGATATCATTGACAGTTACCATTGAAGGGTGCAACAGAACTGCAGCTTGTATGTGACCAGATTTTGCAAGTTCAGCAACCACTTTGCCTAAACAAAGAAGTTCCAGTTTTCAGCAAATTACCCATATGTCGCTTAAAAGTAAAAATGTGCACAAATAAAAGAACCCCATCACCACATCAGACAGTGGCCTCCTTTGTAACCACAAAAAAAAAAAAAAGAAAGAAAAAAGAAAAGAAAAGAAAAGAACCGCACCACCCCAACAGAACCCTGCGGCTCCAATTGCAGATATGCCTCTGCTCTTGAGTGCCTCGATGACTGGTTTGGCATCTTTGAACCCCTTAATCTAACACCAACAAAAGTATGAAATAAGAAGACTGCAACATTTAATTCGTAGGGAGCAATGGTTAGAAACATGAATTTTCAAACCAGTTATCAAGTCAGAAACAAACTGTTGTATGAGATTTGAGCCACTCGTCAAGAGAACCATTGCTGCCAACTACAAAAGGATCTCCATAAAAGAAGTCAGGAACCACCACATAGTATCCAACAAAGGCAACTTTATCAGCAAGTTTCCTTCATTGAAAGATTATATCCTATCAGCCTAGTTTGAAACCAACCAATTATCTTTAGAACATAATCAAACTTTATACACCATTTCACACCAAAGCAAACTAAACTTTAATTCAATTTGAGTAATTCCGAGAGACAGCATACATCATACCTTAGTTTTGGAGCTTCATAGCCTGAAATAGAGCCAAAACTGTGAGAAATAGAAGCTTAAAAATCATAACAAAGAAAAGAAAGGGAAAGAAAATCCAAACTTTAGCCGATTTTAAACCGATTAAATAGAAACTTGAATAATATGATTGTTCATGGAAATATTAGGAACTATGAAAAGATTATCTACATTTATGAGATGCATAAACTTCCTAGCAATCAAAACTATCAAGTTTAGGGGGAGTTCACAGGTAAACAGTACTGATCATACCATATCAAAAACCTCCAAACTTGTAAACTCGGATATAATAATCCCACAGACCACACTACAAGTAGAAACATTTCAAGAAAATTCATGGAAGTCAAACTCATTACAAATTTAACCCTTTTAAAAAGAACTAATTAAACAAGAAAGTGAAACAGGCCAACAAAAGAAAATTGGAGGTGTACCCATCTACGGCACAGATCAAATATGAAACAAAAGATATAAAATCAGAGAACAAGAATAGAAGGATTGAAGTGGCTAATCACCATAGACATCTGAAATTAGAAGAACTGCAATATTGGAAGAATCAGATGATCCTGAAACATAAGTCTTGAGTCCTCCAAGTTCCACAAGAGACCCTTTTCCAGAATCCGAGCCCACTAAATTTGGTGGGTGTTCACAGCACTGAGGGCCTGACATGAAGATAGAATTCGGGGGAACAGATATTTTTGGAAATACAGAAACAAAACAGCAATTAAGAAAGTGAGACACTCGAGGTTCTAACTCTTAACAGTACTTTTAAGTTTTAACTCGACTTCCCGATAAGGGCTCACAGGTTCAGTTAATATATTTGTTCTTATTAATATTAATTTTCTTTTTATTAAATATTAAAAGATAATTCGCACATGTATTTATGTGCTTAAAATGGTGAGTATGATTTTTGTCTAATTTAACCCTGCACTCATGTATATATATTTCAAATGTCTAATTTCATATTATCTTCGATTTGATGAAAACAAAAAATATTTTTTATAATTGTACTAAAAATTTCAGCCTAAGTTCCTTTATTTTTTGTTGGAGTTTTTATGTATTGTAAAATATTATATACGAAAAAATAAGTTGATTTTACATTAAAATTTAGCATAGAGTTCCATCAATGTACATAATAATTTGAATATAACTTTTTATACAACTTGTTTTATAGAAAAAATTATATATTATTTTAATATAATTAAGAAATTTTAATATAAGCTTGATTTTTTTTTTATTAAAATACAAAAAGGAACTTAGGTGGAATTATAAGTAATTGTTTTATTATTTTCGATTACAGATCATTAATCTATAAGACATATAATTTTTTTAATAACAATCTTTTTGTTACTTTAAGATTTTATGAATAATACCATACTTTAAAATTTCACAACTTATAATATAAATTTTAATTTAATTTGGGAGTGAATGCCACTTTTAATACAAAGGCCAGAGGGCAATCATAAGGAATAAAATAAAAGCCAGGAGACAAAAAAGGATTCGGGCTGATACGGTCAGAACCAGTAGCGCCATTTATGTTCTTACAAATCATCGGAGCTTTCTCCAAAGTTTTGCCCCAAGAATCAGTTTTTTCAAGGATCTGACGAAATGGGCATTCATCATTTCTTAATCTGAAGGTACATCCACCGGAAGATTTCCCCTTTTGTTTTCTTGTTGATACTCAGTCTCTGCATTTTGACAATTTTTCGTTCTATTAATGGAAATGACTGATTTTTTTTAATTCTCTGCCATTTTTATTCTGTTTGGATGTTTGGGTTCCTTCTTACCGTTTATGGATTTGTTTGATTTCAGTGTTTTTAATTGTTTTGATTTATTTTCTAATATCAGATCATCTATATATGTTGTGGGTATGTGAGCATAAGATCTTTAATTGGTGATCGATGCTCATTTGAGGAATGTTTACGAAGAAAAATTAACATATCAAAAATATATTCATAATCTAAGTATGAAAAGAAATATTCTTTGTTCCACAAAAAGTTGTATATGAATTTTATTAAGTGCATTTGTGAAATTCTGAAACTTTGATATGAATTTAATTGATTTTGATTTATGCACGTGAAATTGCAAATACTACATTAACATTCAAACAAAGTAAATCCTGATTCTTTCGAAACAAATGTTACAGAGTAATAAATTCGCATTGCAGTTTGAATTTCTTATCTCACGTTCTTAGTAAAACTCAAAATTTAGATTTTTTCTGTGGATTTGGAGAAAGTAATGGACTAGTTAATAATTCGAAAACAGAATTTGTATACTGAAGTCTTAAAGAATTTTAATTATGACACAATAACTGAACTTGTGTAATATATCAATATTAATATCTGAACTTCTGAGAGTAGCTCGGGGACTTGAAAGTATTACTCTAAGATTTCTGATGCTGAATACTTTTCCTTCAAATTTTAGACCTCCCTGACATTTTCTGTGCTACCAATCCCTTCAGTTTTACGCTAATTGCATAATCATTTATTGCATTGTGCTGAGAGTTTTGGAAGTTGTAACGTTTTTAATTCTTGATAATTTTGTTCTTTTATCTTTTTCGACCTAAATGTGCCCCTGTTTTTTACCTTTTTTATCCTTTATTTCTGGATTTTCGATTGTTGTTGACAACTGTTAGAAAAAGCATGCTTACTTCATGGCTTGTAATCTTGTATTGTCTAGCCTATAAAAAGTTACTTATTTTGCTATTTTTGGCCTTCATATGTAGCCATTGATTGGTATGATGCATATCAGCAGCATATTACTGATTTGATGTGCAATATTATTTTGGCCATTTTCATGTCATCAGCTTGTACATTCTTTTTCTAATTTAGTGTATAGGTTTGTGATCAGCTTATTCGCCAGGTCGATATGCGACAGTAACACTTTAATTTCGAAATTTCAACTATGGATCCTCCTTTAGTAAATGATGGCGGAACTGAACGAGAGAAGTTTGAAGAAGTAAAAGACGGGGGTCCTATGCACCATTGCAATCTTTTCGATACAGAAGTAACTCGCAAGATAGCGCAAGCTTTTCTTCCAGGATTGGCATCGGCCTGTGTCGACAACACGACCGGGGGTCTCTTCAGAACCCCTGGCTCAGTGACTGTTGAGATTAGAAAAGAGATGGTGGACTTTCTAATTCAGAAAAGTGAAACTTTTGTAGCAGAAGCTGTAGTTTTAGAAGGTGGAGCGGAATCTGAAGTCCCTGATCATCCCTATGACATTATTTCTGATTTCATTGATGATTTTGCAAGTTCAAAAAGGAATTTCTTTAGCCGTGTCTCAAGTTGGGTTCTAAGTGATCGGAGAGAAGACAGGATAGATGATTTTGTACAAGAAATGGAATTAAACGGTTTTTGGTTGATTGGGAGGAGGGAAGCAGTTGCCCAAACTCTGCTTAAGAATGTTGATTTCAAGGATGCATTTCACTGCAATAAGAAATTTAATACTGCAGAAGAGCTTGCCGAGCATTTGCCTCAATGCAGTTTTAGGACTATTGACTGTCAAAATGAGGGGTGTGATGGCCAGTTCACTGCTGGTAACACGGAACTTCATGATTCGGTATGTCCCTTTAAAATACTTCCATGTGAACAAAATTGCTCAGAAACCCTACTGAGGCGTGAAATGGACAGGCATTGCATAACTGTTTGTCCTATGAAGCTCGTAAACTGTCCTTTTTATTCAGTGGGCTGCCAATCCACTGTTCCTAGATCTATGCTTGAACAACACAAAAAAGAGAATGTGCATTCTCACATACTCTGTATCCTACAAGGCATTCATAAGGAAGCAACAACAGAAGATCTGAAGCACAGGGTGGAGCAACTTGAAAAGGTGAGTTTCATAAATTTATAATCTCTTACTAAAACACCAATACCAGACTGTGTTTTCAACATAACTTAATTTATATTGTATGAGAGCAGTTTATTTATGGAACAACAAAAGTTCACCACAAATTTAGACATGGATACCAGTATACAAGTTTGTATTTGTATATTATTTGTGTTACTGATGATGGACAAGAAAAGATGTTAAAATTTGAACTTTTTCATTTTGATGACAAATGCGTTTTAACAAGGCAATTAAAAGCCAAAAAAGGAGATTCCTAGAAGCAGTATTTTCTTTTTAAATTTTCCTGATCCTTATGCGAACTGCTAATCTTTCTATATTCTTTGTTGAGTTCTAAGAACGTCATTAAAAAGTCTTCTTGGTAGCCCCTGAATTCAATTACTCTCTCACAGTTTGACTCTTAGCTGATTGTTGTGATGCCCCTTGATGACCCACTTCAAACTTCTCTTGTGCAACAGTTATCCTCCCCTGGCGAACTAGGAAGAGCTCGGGATGCACGATCTTTGACCTCTATGATCAAGAAGCTTGAAGCAAAGTTTGGGCCCCTAGAGGTTAGCGTCAAGCCAAAAACTAACGAGTCTGAAGTGATTACTTCACAGAAGCAAGAGTCTGCAGATTCACATGTGAAAAAGGAAGAACGATCAGATTTACCAAACAGAAAGGAAGGGCATGCAGAATCTCCCTCAAAGAATGAGAGCATTCAGTCTTCTACCAAAAATGGAGGCTCAATAGAATCACCTACTTCAAGGAAAGAACTGTTGGACTCACCAGCAAAATCTGAGGACTGCAGCCTAAATTCAGTGACCAAAACGGAAGATCCTATGGATTCGAAAAATGAAAGCAATAACGCGGAATCACCTAAGGAGGAACAGTCGATAGTGTCACCTGCTGCCGAGAAAGAGCTCTCTGATCCTCTGCCCACAAAGAAAGACAATTCAGAATCAACCATTAAAAAAGAAGAGCATACGGAACTTCCCCTTGAGAAAAATGAGTCGATGAGCTCATTCACCAAGAATGAAGAACATGTCAATTCACTTGAAAATGAAAGGAAAGACTCACCAAGCAATAAGGAAGAGCGCTCGAGGTCACCAGTTGAAAGAGAAGAGCATAGAGATGAGTTGAGAGGCTCATTCACCAAAAGTGAAGAACATGTCGACTCTTTTAACAAAGAAGATAATTCCAAAGACTCGCCTAACAATAAGGAAGAGCCCACGATGTCACATGTCAACTCAACTACCAAAACAGATGAAAACAATGACTCTCCCAGCAAAATGGAAGAGCTCAAGGGGTCACCTGTTAAAAGAGATGAGCACAAAGAATCAATCATCAATGGAGAAGGACACGGAGAATCACCCGATAAGGGTGGTAAAGGATCACAGGAAGATGAAAGCTGATCCCCAACCTACAATCATAAACAGAGAAATTTTCTTGTTTTTAGATACCAATCATACATAAAATCATTTTTCCGTCTATTTTGAGTTGTTAACTTCATGAGAGTCCTTCTGGTCTTAATTTTTTTCGATCCCCCTTTTTCTTTTTTTTTTTTTGAAAAGTTCTCCCCGTCCTTGCTGATGGCTGTTTGACAGTGTTCAATATGTGGACATGGACCAACTTCTTGTAGTGATTTTCTCGAATGGTTAAATTTGGATCAATTAACTTCAGAGTCCCTTGAAGATGCTACATAGGGTAGAGCGGCAGTTATGAGTACTCAAAACTATTTGATCACTGAAATACTTGAATGCATTAAGTTTGCTGATGTAAAACTGCGTTTCTTTCTTGAATTTATATTATATGCAAATATAACATCCTTCGTCTGAATTATATCAAATTTGTTTAAATGTTAGTTGCAATCATTTCTTCAGATGATCAGTTTGACTTTGCTTAGTTGATAAAAATGAGTGGAAAAATAATTCACGTTTCTTACTATTGTTTTCTAGCCGAAACTAGACTAGATGTTATTTTATTTAATGGAAAAAATAATATTTTTTGAGGTATCGGAGTAGATTTCTAACCTGAAATTGGAATAGAACTACATTTTTTCCTTTTTTCATTTATTTTTACACGTAGCCACTTTTGTAAAACATGATGTCTATTTGCATCATCCCATGGAAGGTCTACATAAATTTTTGACTTTTTGATCGAAGAATAAATTTGTAACATGCACATGAACCTCATCATAATTCTAAATGAAAATTGAAATTATTCAATCACTATCCTGTCATTACTTAAAATTAAAAAAACCACCATCTTGCGATTCTCAATCAAAACTACGAGATGTAACAAAAAATATATAATAATAAAAAATCAAAACTACTAACTACTTCATATGTTTTGGCTAATTAACATAAGTTGTGCAAATAAACTGCCAATCACATTAACCCCACCCCCCAATAAATAAATAAAAAAAGAACTGCTCCAACATCTTTTGGTACATTTTGAGATTCTCAACAAACCAGTTCAGCATGTCTTGATGTGCCTCTTCAGCAGATTTCACAGCCGTTGCATTGTCATCTTTGTACCTTACTGCTCAGCCAAGTGCAACAACAGGAAAGTCCTTTGTAAAACTTTTTACCTGCAGCATATAAAAGGGTCGGTTTACATACAAGTCTGAAGCTTTGTAAACTGCGGCCTATATATCAGATTGAACGAAGATAAATAGTTTACATGATAAACAAGTTTATAAGGCACAAAGAAGCGATACACGCCTTGAAAGATATATAGACAACTAAATATGAAAGAAAATACTCTAGCTTATAGGCCACATACTTTAGGAGCTAGGATCTCCCCAAATTGTTTGACGAGTTCTGGAGCAGCTAAACTGTCAGCCTCAGCTCCCAAAATCGCCATGGGCACCTTCACCTCTGGAACGAACTAGTGATTAGTATGTAGTAAAAACACACACACATTTGTTGCATCTCTCCTCACTCACAAACGTGATACGAACACAGAGAGTGTTACTGGCATATGCGACTTCAGCTTCAAGGAGCTACGAATTCTGGTAACGTATAAGAACCAAAGATCGACAATTGTGTGATTACTTCTACTAGTAAGGGCATAAGAATAATTCTCATTATACACTATAATTGGGCACAATCTGCTAATAGAGAGCAAGTACAATTGTCCTCGTTGCTGTTTTAAAATCATTCACCAAAACTTGTCAAGCTAATTTTGTTGCCTAAAACTCTAAAAGATCTAATCTTTGGACCCTACATTTGCTTTTCATTATGGTTCTATTTCATGCATGATATGGTAAAAAGCTGCTGAAGCATTTGACATAAACATGAGTCATTGATTCATAATAGACCAATTAGCTATCCTTTACCAATTTGGGCAAAGAACGTTTAAAAACGAGTAAAGAAGTTATACCCTTTATATCATCCACAGTGGTGAAGGAAGGGTGGAACAGCACTGCAGCTTCAATAAAAGGAGACTTGGTAAGTTCCACGGCCACCTTGCCTGATAAAAGAACAAGGAAATGAATCTTCAGCAGTATTTGGGAAATTAATTGTGGTATATATCAAAAATTACATGAAACAAGAGAGATGCTCCACGGTATTTAACTCTCTAACTCTTAGACATGTTCTAACATAAATCTCACCACTCCAGCAAAATCCTGCAGCTCCAACTTTTGCTTTGCCTTGATTTCTTAAAGCTGCAATAATTGGTTTTGCATCTTCAAATCCTCTAACCTATAAAGGACGGTAATAAAGAGTCATTCTTTAGATTTGAGGACATCTTTTTAGACAGAAGCAAGAAATATGGTCTGTTTCAAAAGGGGTGTGTGTGTGTGTGTGTCTATACGTCTTTTGAAGCGGGGGTCATATCATATCCAAACAAGATGAACAATGGGAAGTAAATTCAGAGGATAATGGGTTAAATATAAATGGATAAGAATCAGAAACTAACTGGATCGTGATCATTTAACCAGGCTTGCCAAGACCTCTGAGTATTATTAGGATTATAGGGTTCCCCGTGCACAAAATCAGGTACCACCACGTAGAATCCAGCATTAGTAACTTCATCAGCGATCTTCCTGCATAATAGCGGTCATGAAGTTCTAGTTCAAGTAATCAAATAATTAAACAGAAAAACATGATGCATATAAGATGTATTATGTAAAAAGTTAAGAAAACAATCATGTTGCCTCTCTTCATAGTTATGTTCATAAATTATACACTGAAGATAACAGCTGAAAAATGTATGTTCAAGAGAATCTATTGTGGGATTGCAAATCAGAACTGAGGAGCAACTGTTCTATATCCAGAAACATCAGCACCCAAGCTACATTTCAAGCTTCTGGTGAAAACTATGATATAAATGGAATTAGATGTTCCCTTAAATGGAATCATGTTTATCGGTGAGTATTTTGCTTCTAGATTTGAAGGTTGATTAGAAATATGACACTATATATTTCCTAACTGATGGACTCTTTAAAGCCACAGTTATGTCCCACTAGTAATTAAACGTCAATATTTCCAACAAACATTCTTCTTTTGTGCAAATATATTAATGTGGTGAAAAGATTTCTCAGTTTGGAGACAACATAAATAAATTCGTGTTGCCAATAATAGATAAATAAACCACAATTTTCAAGGGATACCATTAAGCAAGAAAAATGCATACCTCAGATTTGGCACCTCATAACCTATTAAAAAGAAAAAGTCACCCTTGTAAGGAAAAATCAAAACAAACATATAACCAAAAACTTTAATGCAATGAGTCAGGACGACAAGTGCAGTAAAAGATTTATTTTAGAATCTCTCCTAAGATCATCGGAGGGGCTTGTTTGATAATGTTTGGTTAAATGAGAGCTGCTTCACAATAGTGGAATGTGGCTTGATTCTGAGATTGATGCACCAATCTGTCGAGCGACAACTGATAAGCCAGATATAACACTTCATTTAGCTAATAGTATTTCATTTCAAGTAGCAAAAAGATCTCTCTTTTTCAATAATTCTATCTATTATATTAAGCGTTTTGGGTCTAGACTGCCGTTGTGATTTTGTGTCACACAAATTATATAAAAAAAAAAACTATCACAAGATGATTGGGAAAATTTTGTCGAACGATAATTTGAGAAAAGACTGCCCTGCATTCGTAAGCTTGTACCCCGTTATGCTAATATACATAAAAAGGTAATCAACTGGAATAAAATATGGCTCCCCAAGAAAAGCTAATCATAAAAAGTACATAGTTTTGAAAGGAAGAGAAAAAAATAGAGGACTCCATAATGATAGAAAACAAAGAATACAGAACTTAAAGATTTTCTTCGGCGACGTTACTAAGTTTATGAACGAAATCATGGTTCTGGGTTGGATAGAAAATAAAAGAAATTAACATTTAGTTTGAATGTTGTATAGTAAGTTGAGGCAAGGGTGCGAGAGATTTGCCACTCATTTTATTTTATTTTCTAACCAAATCATGTTAATTTTGTAAAGAAAACACATGCAACAAAAGTAGTCAATTTTCAATGCGAATTATTTTCTCTACATTTTTATTATTTTCCATTCTTTAAAAAAATAATAATAAACTTGAGGGTGTAAAAGAAAAGCTCAGATTACACAAGAATTAGCCATCTAAATGTCGACCTATTAGCAAACCATATATTGCTTAATGAAAGAACAAGAGCATCAAATTGTTATAAGTTAATGAGAATTTGAATGAGAATTGGTTTTTTTCATTTGGAATGGAAGATGCAAAGATGAGTTAAGTAAAAAGAAGTTTGTCCCACATTAAAATTTGGAAGGTTTGTTGCTTATCTTTTATATGAGAAAACAAGTTAACAAGTTAACTAATAAAATTGGTTACCTACATTATACTCCATCCTCCACGCGTACGGACACGATTCGTTTTGCTAGTTTTCGTGAGTGAAAATTATACATATGATCTTTTATTTTTCTCCCTCTTTTTCGTTGTTGTAATTGTCAAACTGATAATTATTAAATTAGACTAAATGTCGTTATTATTTATCTTTATACGAACTAAATATTATTGTTAAATATAAATAGTTCTAACAATAATATTTCTAGTTTGACATAATTAGTAATCCTTTTTTAAAACAACTTTACCATTTTTTTTTATAAAAAATTATTACATTCATCAATAATTGATCTTCAGTTTGACTTTTGAAAATGAAGTGTATTTAAATTTGTACTAGATAAACAAATATATAAGTGAAATGGCTATAACTACCCCAAAATAGAAATAGACAGTTCAACCCTTTTTTTTTTTGGTTGTTCAGCTCTGAATAGGTACTTGTACGTGTATAGTATACAGTGGCACATTTCTTCGTGAAGAATAACTTGGAAATTTCGAAGTTTAGGTGGGAGAAAGATTTCTCAATTTAGAGTTGAAATATGTTATTCATTTTTTTGAAAAATTCTCAATTAAACATGTATATTTAAAATTCGTCAAAAATTTCAATATAATTCTTATTTCGAAAAATCTTTCATCATAATCTTTTTATTCGGATAATTATATTGAATACAACAATCGGCACAAATATAATAAGAATCAGTGTTATAAAAGACCTTAGACAGACATAAGCGATCGAAAGGAAGCCTAATACCTAGATGAATTAGGTGATAACTAGTCTTTTCTCTCGATGTTTGTTTAGACGGATTATTATTATTATCCTTATTTTTATTGGTGAACGGAGTAATACTTTTTCAATAAAATTAATAATTATACACAATTAAATAATTCTCTTTCAACAACTATTTTAATCACCATATGATGAGCAAAAATTTCAAAAATATAAAATAAATATAATTTTTTTATTAAATTACAAGAACATTATCTTCCTATAGTGTTATTATTGCATATGTATAATCTTTTTCTCATCAGAAATTAAAAAAAAAAAAATTTAAAACTGGCCGCCTAGATCCGCCTAATCTAATTCCTAAAAGAAAATCCAATGTGTTGGGGCGCCAAACCAAAATATACAAGAGAAACAAAATCAAACCAGTAGAAAGTATGATGATGATAGGAGGCAGATCAATGAACCTAATCTCTTCAATGGTTTGATCGGAGAAGACCACTGACGTTGTCCTCCTCGTAGCTGAATTAACATCGTCAACATCAAAATCAAAACCAAAAACACGCTATTTCTACCCATCTCGATTTTTCTCACTATACTGCAAAATTAATGTACGTAAACTTCGTCTCGATTTGCGTGAAACATAAAAGAATATTTGTAATGGTTGGACAGTGCAACTAGTTGGATGAATCAAACACGTAGCTGTGACTAAATCAATACTGCAGTATATAAAGGGGCTTTTTCTAATGTCTTTGACAATTAAAAATAATATATAAAAATTTAACAAATTGAGCGTTTCTTTAATTAGTTATAAAGAGGTCACTGCAAAAACTAGCATATCAGATCATACCAATTATAATAAGAATTGTTTATACTACTATAATCAATTATATAATACGTAAGTAAGAGTACACATTGAATAGGAACTGCGAATTAATATTGATTAGTTCAATTGAGATTCTCGACGAACCAGTTCAGCATATCTTGATGTGCTTCTGCAGCAGATTTCACAGCCATTTCGTCGTCAACGTTGTACCTTACTGTCCATCTATGTTTAACACCGGGAAAGATTTTCACGTAACTTTTTATTCCCTACAGCATATAAAAGGGTTGGTTGAGTTAAAGATCGTAAACTCTTGCGTATGTATCAGATTCAACGAAGTAGTTTACATGATAAACAAGTATATCAGTTACAAAGAAGCTATACATTGACATAAAACAAAGACATGTAAATGATATGGAAAGAGCACTTAAAGCTTATAGGCCACACACTCTAGAAGATAGGATGTCCCCGAATTGTTTCACGAGTTCTGCAGGACAAAGGTTGTCAACCTCAGCTCCCAAAGTAGCCATGGGCACCTTAACCTCTGAAAAAGAACTAAAGATTAGTATTTAGTACAATATATACATATACATACATTTATACACGTGTGTGTCTCTTTGTGTATGTGTGTATCAATTGCAGTTCTTCAAGGAGATATGAATTTCGGGGACAGATGAAGGAAATAAAAATTGAGAAATGTGTGAATATAGTGTGCCAATCTGCTAGTAGTGCATAAATACTAGGGGGATGAGAAGAATTGCTCGTTATATAGTGGAAACGATGTGCTACTAGTGTGTAAATATAATTGTTTGCTTCGCTGCTTTAAAATCCTTCACCACAACTTCTCAGCTAATATGTTCACATGAAAGGAATATCTACCCTTTAGGCTCTACATTTAAATTTCATTCCAGCACTACTTCATGCATGATCAGAAGCTTCAGAAGCGGTTGAAGTAAATATAGATTCATAACAGATCAATGAGCTATCCCTTACCAATTGAGGCAAAAGGAAGTTTTGAAATGATGTATAGAAGTTATACACTTTATATCATCAATGGTGGTGACAGAAGGGTGTAACAATACTGCAGCTTCAATAGAAGGAGACTTGGTAAGTTCCACACCTTGCCTGATACAGGAACGAGGAGATGAATCTTTATCAGTATTTAGGAAATTAATTGTGGTATACATCAAAAATTAAATGTAACAAGAAAGATGCTCCACAGCATTTTAACTTTCTGATTCTTAGAAATGTTCTAACATAAATCTCACCACCCCAGCAAAATCCTGCGGCTCCAATTTTTGATATGCCTTGACTTTTTAAAGCAGCAATAACTGGTTTTGCATCTTCAAATCCTCTTTCCTATAAGAGATGGTGATAAAGAATCTTACTTTAGCTCTGTGTGTTGAAGAAATGGTCATACAAACAAGATAAACTATGTGAAGTAAATTCTGAGGATTATAATTTGAAAATAACTGGATAAGAATAAGAAACTTACTGGACTGTGAAAATTTATCCAGACTTGTAGAGGCTTCTCGACATTCTCAGGATCATAGGGTTCTCCATGCATGAAATCAGGTACCACGATTTAGAATCCAGCATCAGCAACTTTATCGGTGATCTTCCTGCATATTAGCAGTCATGAAGTCCTGATTTCTGTATACCGATAATTACAGTATAACATTGTGCATATAAGATGTATCATGTATCAAAACAGTCATGTTTATTATTCCCTTCATGGTACTATTCTATAAATTACACAGAGAAGGTAATAACTGAAAATTGTATTATTTAAAACAAAAATTCAACACAATCCATTTTCTAATTGACTAAGGTCATTGGTGCTACCGTTGAGCAAGAAATATGCATACCTCAGATTCGGCGCTTCATAACCTGCACCAAAAAAAAAAAAGGTCATCCTTGTAATATATATAACCAGAACACTTATTTACTAGGACAAGATTTTCAAGTACACCCAATTTATTTAATTCATTGAGTCAAGATTCTAGAGCAATAAACAAGTTCACTCAAGAAGCTTTCCCCAGATCATCGGAGATTTTATTTGATAAAATGAGGCCAAGTCAACTCCTCACAATAGTTAAAGTTTAATTCTGAGATTTATGCACCAATCTGTTAAGTGAGCGATGAGCAAAAAAACTCTCTTTTTCTCTATTTCTATATATACTAAAAGGGTCATCAACAGCGGTACAATATGACTCTCCAATTAAAGCTAGGAAATGCCATCTCATTCTAAAAATGCACAGTGGATACCCAATTAAAGAAAAAACTCAAAACCACAAAATGCCATGTTGATCTTGATATAGTAGCTACCCAAATGGAGTAATGAAAGAACAAATGCTTTAAAGAAAGTTTGAAACTTTAAATATCTATATCAAATACATAGTTATCAGAATGGTACGATACAAGATACAATACATACAATTCAATTCGATACAGGGACAAATTGCTACGTGTCATGGGGCGTATCAAAATTATCACCGCATCACAAGTATCGATCACAATACGATACGATTCATAGGATAACGATATATTTTACGATTATTTGGGAAGTAACATCAAGCTATTTAGAGTATTTTAAATACTATTTACCTATTTACAAATCATTTTTAGGTCTAAGAATTAATTTGTAATGCACTTTTACATTATGACTAGCTAATAATCTAATACGCTAGATTATCCAATAAAATTTATTATTTACATGCTTAAAAATAACTTAGTAGTCTAAGTTTTACATTGTAATCAAGCTAAAATGCTTGTTCGCCTCACAAGTTTTGTTATAAATTATGTCTAAGTGTATATTATCACATTTTGCATTTATCTTATGTAATGTGTGATACAATTCATAATACGAAACATGAAACACGATATGGGGATTTTCGATAGTCGATATATTTACGATTTAATAACTATGATCAAATACCATCACATGTTTAGGCAAAATTTGATAACTTACAACATACATTATGTATCACAAAATTATGCAAAATAAAGGTGAAATGGAAGATACCCACATCAAGAAATAGATTAAAATAAAATAAAATTAGAGAATTAAAGAAATGGGTATCACCATAAACGTCAGGAATAAGAAGGATTGCAAGCTTTGAGTCAGGAGGGCCAGTGACATAGGTTTTAAGGTCTCCAAATTCAAGAAATAAAAAGGCTCATCCTTGTAATACATATAACTAGAACTCTTATTTACTAGGACAAGATTTTCAAGTACACCAATTTATTTAATACATTGACTCAGGATTCTAAAGCAATAAACAAGTTCATTCGAGAAGCTTTCCCAAGATCATTGGAGATCTCGTATAATAAGATGAGGCCTACTCAAGTCTTCACAATAGTGAAAGTTTAGTTCTGAGATTTATGCACCAATCTGTTAAGTGATGCCGATATAATGCTTCATTTAGCTCATGGTTTTTCAGATCAAGCAGCAAAAAGATTTTCTTTTTTCCTCTAATTCTATACATACTTAAAAGGGTCATCAAACTGCAGTACAATATATGGCTCCCCAGTAAAAGCTAGGGGATGCCATCTCATTCTAAAAATGCAGAGTAGAATCCAATTAAAGAAAACACTAAAAAAAAAAAAAAAACTGCAACATGTAATGTCCTCTTGCTATTGATATAGTAGCAAACCAGATGGAGTAATGAAAGAATAAATGCTTCAAAGAAAGATTAAAACTTTAAAAATCTTTATCAAATACCATCACATGTTTAGGCAAAATTTGATAACTTACAACATACATCATATATCACAAAATTAAGCAAAATAAAGGTGAAATGGAAGATACCCACATCAAGAAATAGCTCAAAATGAAATAAAATTAGAGAATTAAAGAAATGGGTAATCACCATAAACGTCAGAAATAAGAAGGATTGCAAGCTTTGAGTCAGAAGGGCCAGTGACATAGGTTTTAAGGCCTCCAAATTCAAGAACTGAACCTGATCCACTGCTTGAGCTTAGTGATGGTGGATTATCATAACACTGGGGACCTGAGATTTTTTATTATTTTCTATTTTTTATCTTCTCCGGGAAGGTAGGTACTGAAATGTCGATTCTATGCGAATATCTAACAAGTCAAAATAGAGATTACAAGTGAACGAATGCCTGCACCTGCAAAAATATTCTTTACATTTTAAAAAAAAACCTATTTAATAAATACCTTCACCTGCATCTCCACCCGACTTAGACTGACCTGCACAATTGGAGCTTATTTAACAAGTGTTTACCTATATTCAGTTTATTTCAATGAATTAAATTATATGTTTGGCATAGTTTATTTTAAAATAATTTATTATATCGTGTTTGACAAGATTAGTCCTCATTTTAATATTAAACTTTAAACATAATTATTAATACTATATTTTTGTTACAAATTAGTAGTACTTTAAAAAAAAAACTTAGTAGATAAAAAGTAGGTGGTTCATAGTTTTAAAGGTATGACATCTCCTAATACAAAATATTATACGTTAAAAATATTCTTATACTTATCCATTATTTAAAATAACTAAATTCTATGTGGCAGATTAATGTGAAGTAGACGAGATATACATATCGTTGTAAATTATGTAAACAAATATTCTTTTTTGTTGTTTTATCAAATTGTACCAATTTTTTACTTATTTTCTAATAACCACCTCTAAACACTCACATTTATAACTTTTCCTACAAACAATAGGGCAATAAATAGTTGAAAAAAGTACTTCTAAATTTTCTGCAAAAAAGGCAATAAATATATTTTTTTTATTTAAAAAAGTAGTTCCATACAAACACATAGTTATACGGACACCCCTGACACACACATAAAAGAACTGTAACTCCTTTTCATTCATTTGTGTGATGTCAGATTCGGAATAAAACGGAGAGACAACAAGATAACAACCATATATGATCATTTGTAACTTGGGCAGAAATATTTAAAATTTTCGGTCTAACGTATAAACATATATAAAAATAAAATTAGGAGTATCGTTACAATTAAAAATATTGAAGCCTGTTATTTATAAAATGATTAACATGTATTTTACAAATGCCTCAGAATTCTCAAGGAGATTTAATGTAGTTAGCACTTGTGAAATGTAATAGATAATGTAACTTAACTCCAATAAATAAATCATTTTTATGTTCTCTCGCGCGTGAAATATTTTTCCACATGAGTTGTTACATCACCATCGTGTGATATATTGAGAGTCTTCAAGTTTGGCAGATCGAACATTGAGATCCGACCTTGATGAATGAGGGAACAAGGGTCAATCCTGTGATCCAGAGTCCTATCACAAAAGTACAACTTATTTAATAAATATTTTTTTAGAATAAATGATTGTTTTTAAAATCCATTTATTTGAATAAGTTAGACAGTGTATTTGACATAATTTATTTTAAATTAGTTATTTATGTAATAATCAGTTATATTTTGTAAATAAGTATTTTTTATATTGATAAACTTTAAATAAATTGTTGGATAAAATAAGTGATTAAAAAAGTACCTCTACCCCCAAAGGTATCTCTACCTTATATATATATATATATATATATATATATATATATATATATATATATTATTTTTTTGTTATATAAGAGGTCATTGCCTATAAATTTAGAAATACTCATCAACTATTTTATATGATTTTTTATTAACTCACACACATATTCATACACTTATCAATTTTTTATTAATTCATAACCTGTAAAATTCGAAATTTTAACATCCCACCTTTTTAGAGAAGTTGGTCGACGACCAATAATGTCAATTATGTCTACCCCAATTTATTATATGATGCTTAAAAAGATTATATCAGGTTTACCCATAATCTCTTATTACGATTCAATTTGACACAACTTATTAAATCAATACCGAATTGAAATAAGTCAATTATTTTTCAAGTTTAACTTATCTAAACAAGATTCTGCAATGTACAGATGGCAGTAAAGTCGTCGGTCAAAATCTTAAAAAGCAAAAGAGAAGAAGAATTAGCTCCACATTGCTGACTTTTTGCGACCCAAACACACACACACACACACACTTATATTTGAACAACAAAAATTCACCCCCACAAACCATCTTTCAGCACTGCAATAACAATAATTCATCACCATCTTCTTCGTTTCTCCCTCTCTCTCTCTCTCTCTGTAGTAATCCTGTAGCTCTTGCTTCTTAATTTCATGAAGAAACTTCCTTGTTCGATCTGAATCTCTCTGTATTACACATGGCGGTGAACGCGCAGCAGCAGCAGAGTATGTGGGACGCTGTGTTGGAGCTTACGAAATTGGCTCAGGCTAGGTCCAGTGACCCACTGACTTGGGCGGTTCAGCTCTCCTCTAACCTCACTTCCGCCGGAGTTTCGCTTCCGTCGACGGAGGCTGCCGAATTGATCGTTGATTATATTTGTTGGGAGAATAACGTACCTATTACCTGGAAGTTTCTAGAAATGGCGTTGACGGTGAAGATCGTTCCACCTATTCTCGTCCTTGCTCTTCTCTCCCTCAGGTCATTTTTATTTATTTGTTTATTTCTTTGTTAGTATTACATTTTTCTTGAGATATCCAACATTTTGTCAGTACCTTTTTCTCTCATTGATTTTTTTTTAATATAAATATTTTTAGTTTTTCATATGTCTGCTGCTGAAGAGATGAATTCTGTTGATGCTCAAGATTAGTCTATAATTGAAAATTGAGTGCTAGAATTGAAAGTTTGTAATGTTAACTATTTATAGCACTTGTAGATAATAGGTTCCTTTAGTAGTAGCATTATGTTTCTCACCATTCTTTGTTAATGTGGTTCATTCTAGCATTGCTACGTATTAGTTCTAATTTTGTTATATGTTTTAGATATTGAAGCATGTGTATATGTTTGTGTTTGATTCTCACGGTTAACAATTATAAGTTCTTGTCAATAGTATAAAGTGTACTTAAAATTTGTTGAGTGTTTCTCCATAAAGAATTGCTGATAAATGCAATTTCATGAACAAAAATTTCAGTGTTCTAAAGCTGGAGTTACTGTCTTTGTGAACTGGGGTTACTTTCCTTTCCTTGTGGTTTATCACCTTAATCAATTTAAAGATTATTGTTCCTTACGGATCCAAAAGCAGGTATACTGAGTTTGTGTGTTATGATGGAGAGAATCATATTATGATGGAAAGAGAAATCGAGAGAAGGATGTTGAAATAGGGTAGGAGATGTTCTTTAGATGGTTGTGATACATCGATTGTTGGGAATAAGATCTTGACAAATACCAAACCGCAAGCAAAGAGATAATTCAATTACAGAAAAGAACACAAAGATTTACCCTGGTTCACCCAAATCCGGGTTACGTCCAACCTGTCTGAATATTATTACTATTGATCCAAGTTTTCCATAAAATACAATTATGGTGGAATATCTTACACTCTGCTAATCTATCTTGCAAACTCTCAATAGTTACATAATATTCTCACCTCTTGTAAGAGACCCTCACAAAGAACTAAATATTATGATTTAATTTTTCTACCCATAAACACAATAAACTATTGTATTTATAGACCCTAACATAATGTTAGAAACTCAAAAGGAATTGAAAATATAATTAATTCCAAAATCCAAATGGAAACCTATTCTGATTGGAATAGAAAATAAAACACATCCCAATAGGAAATAGAAAAAACCTATTCCTAATTGGAAAAGGATAATGTTAAAGTATGATCCAACTCGAACATCGACGATTTTGACATGGTTATTATTAGAAATTCAGAACAAATTTATTTAGGAAATCATCGGAGTCACAATTTGCTCCTTCAGAAAGGATGTGCTCATGTGCTGATTATAATAGTAGTACTAGGAGAAAAAAGGTTTGGAAGTCTAGTAGAATAGTATTTGTGGTAGTAAATGGATCTTTTTGCCTTTGTAACGGCATTTAGATCTCTGTTGGATACAGAAATACTTTCTGGATGAGATCGGTATATTGGTCCAGAAGCTATACAACCACTTGTACCAGTTTATCTGCAATAAAGTTTATATCATATTCTTGTTATTAATTGTTTTTGACCTGGAGAGTGAACTATCTGTACTGCATCAAAAGCGCAAATTCTATAACCTAAGGGTATTGCGATAAATGTTATGTAATAAAATATATTTTTATCTTGTCACTTATATTTAGTTTGATGTTCATTTCTGCCTTCTGTGTATTGCAGGGTAATTCCACAGCGAAGGAGCCAACCTGCTGCGTACCGGATATTTATAGAACTCCTTAAAAGACATGTATTTCCTTTGGCATCTCAGATTAATGGTCCAAATTATCAAAAGTATGATTTTTCTTTTGTTTTCTTTATTGTTCTTTTTATTCATTTCAATTACGGAACTTGCTCATCATGGATTGGATGCTTCTCTGAAAATCCTTTGTTTACGGATCATGAATTGCTTCATTAAATCCACAATCCAAGTAGAAAATATTTGTGTACTACATTATCATTTAATAATATGGAAAATTTCATTATCTTAATCACCCTAATTTTTTTTATCTCTCTTAATATGCCACCAATTCCTCTCCCTTGTTTAGTTTGTTTATATTATATCTCACAGAGCACCTGGACAAAATTCTTTGTGTTGTCAAAAATATTTAATGATAGAAAGGAATGGATACAATAAAATACGTTGCCTCTGGTGGAATTCCATGCGATGAGATGGAATGCAGTATCTATTAAAGTTCTTAAATTATTTATATATTTATCTAATTTTTTTTTCTTTTAGGATTGTGCATCCTATGCCTCTCCTATTGGAATAAGTTCTTTAGTTAATATATTATTAACTTCTTCTTATCCTAACATAATTGCATGGATTTTCTTTCTAATATTTATATTATTTGATTATCATGTTTGATAACTGATAATTGAGCTCATAGAGAATTAATACGAGTATCTAACTGTGGAGCTATAAACTTATTCTATCAAATGTAATTGCAGGATTATGGAATCTGTGGATGACACTCTCCATCTTTCCCAGGTTTTTGGTATTCAGGCATGTGAACCGGGGATTCTTGTAGTTGAATTCATCTTTTCAATTGTGTGGCAGTTAGTTGACGCATCACTGGATGATGAAGGATTGCTGGAACTTGCAACTGAGAAAAAGTCTAGGTGGCTAATTAAGTCACAGGACATGGAAATAGATAATCGTAATAGCTTTGATGAAAAGATAGCAGAACGCCATGAGGGATTGCACAATTTAAATATTGTAATGGCTATAGAGGTAATTGCAGATTTTTTCCGTAATAAAGTAACTTCCAGGATCCTTTACTTGGCACGACGGAACATGTAAGTTCTCTCTCTCTTTCTCTCCTTCTTTTCCTTCTCTTTAGCTCCTGCTATGTTCACCAAGGATTGTTATTTTGTACAAAATAGACTTAACAATTTTATTTGAGCGTGCCAAATAATTGGGTCCAGTTTGTAGCAATTTGTCATTAGTGTTGAGATTGCTTATTTCTCCATTGTCTCTGTGTCTTTATTAGGCCTGCCAACTGGGAATGTTTCATTCAGAGTTTGCGTCTGCTGGCAACTAATTCTTTGGCATTGAGAAGCTCTAAAAATATTACACCAAATGCTCTGTTGCAACTAACATCTGATACACGTAGAGTACTCTCTAAGGAGTACAGGACAAGTTCGCATCAACAGTTTCATGCTGTTATGGCTTCTGGATCACTTATATCTTCTCCTGGACAGAGTCATGGAGCTACACATTCTGCTCTTTGGCTTCCCATTGATCTGTATCTAGAAGATACTATGGATGGGTCACAAGTGGTGGCTACAAGCGCCACCGAAACTCTTATTGGTAAATTTCATTTTTTTCATAAAGATTGCCGATAGTTTAAACCTCAGTCTTGCCTCAGATCAAGATTATATGTTTTCTTTTCAAGATGTTCCAAATGAGATTTCATTTTTGAATCATTGACCATTTATTGTCAAATAGAAACTTACGTTGGGGAGTTGATTCTCATCATGGAACAATGCGAGTATTTGCAATAATTAATCTGTTTTTATGTTTCAGGTCTGGCAAAGGCTCTTCAGGCAGTTAATCAGACCACATGGCAAGACGCATTTCTTGGTTTATGGGTTGCAGCTTTACGGCTTGTTCAAAGGGTAAGGCTCTTTGATATTTTTCTTTTTCTTTAAGAAAGTCAGATAAGTCGACGAAATATGCCCTGCCCTAATTATTAAATATAACTGCTCTAATTTCCATGAAGATAATTAAAACTTCTAGTTAAAGTATAGTTCTAAAGTGATCTATGAGCTAAGATTACACGAGCTCAATGGAGTTTCTGGCCGTCTACTGGTAGTCGGGTACTTAAAGAATTGGGCATAGGTACGACTCAATTGTGCCAATATTTTACTCTAGAATGAAGAGTCACACCCACAACATATCCGACTATTGAGTTTTGGACATGGGTACTTGGGGGAAAATGAAAAGTCCATGTAACATAGTCTATATAGATACTTCTGCATAAAATATGGTCACCTTTAGCAGTTGGACTGATGTTACTAAGAACTTTGTTTATATTGGTTTGTGGAAACAATACAAGACTGTGGTACATAGGCAAAAACATGGCCCACTATATAGGCGAAATGGGGTATATTTAGTGTGGCTTTAAGTGGAAGGTTATAGTTAGTAATTCTCTAAGAAGTTAAGACTTTAGGCGTTTCAGTTATCATGCGTGAGTTACGTTTTGAGTAGCCTATCGAGAGCTAATTACCACTGAATGCTGAGTACATGTATGTAGTAATCGTACCGTAAGATGAGTGCTCTTTTATTCCAACTATTCTAGACTTTGGAGGCACTACCAAGACAGCTTGCCTTTGAAAGCATGGAGTATCAAAAGTTGAGATTTCAAAAAAGAAACGCAATAAAGCTAATACATCATAAATAAAATTTAATAGTACCATCTTGCCAAGAAGTAATTATTCATGAAATTATGTAGTTGAACTTATCTGGTATATTGTAAATTCGGAGTTTTGGAGCTCAAGTGTATAATTTTGGGAATGCAAGTAGCACCTCATAAATCCCTAATTTAGCTAGAGTGCTTGCTAACTTTGGGGACCATCATTCTCAAGATCTGTATGGGCTTCTCCCTTTTCTTCTTGTGGGTATATGTTCTGGTCTTTGTTCAGTATTAACGCTCTGTGTGTGTGTGTGTGTTATTATAGGAAAGGGACCCCAGTGAGGGCCCAGTACCTCGCCTTGATACCTGCCTATGCTTGTTATTATCAATCACACCACTGGCAATTCAAAATATTATAGAGGAAGAGGAGAACTCTCCTATTGATGAAACTGAGCACTGCCTGACAAGTCAAAGGAAAGAGAAACAGGTTCCAGGAAAACTACGCAATGACTTGATTTCCAGCCTGCAGCAATTGGGTGATTATGAAGGCTTGTTGACTCCACCTGGATGTGTGAGTTCAGTTGCAAATCAAGCTGCTGCAAAGGCAATGATGTTTCTTTCGGGTCTAACAGTTGGGAGTGGGTACCTTGATGGAGTAACCTTGAATGACATGCCAGTCAATTGCTGTGAGTATTCTTCAATCCTACATCATGGCAAACCATTTCAAGAATGTTCCTATGTCATTATATTTTACATTTGTACTGCTCTACTACCTTGTATGCTACTTCATTGGAGATTACTTTCAAGATTATCTGCTTGTAGATATCTTATCCTTGTCTGCTTCAGGTTTCTGTGTTTTGAATGAATGCTCTTGATATATGATGTATCTGATTCCTCGTAGTTATTTGACCAGATTGAGCTTGTTGGTTTCACTAATTCTTTGTTTCTTATCATGTTCATTTAAAAGGGATGATGTATGTCAATTTTATTACTTTCATTTTGCAGTTTGTGTATATAGTTCCATCTGTTTCCTGTAGCTATCTTTGTCATTTTGTTACCTCTATCTTTATGTTTCCTTTTTCCTTGGGAGATTGATATTTGGACTTCAAATATGTATCAACAGTTTTGATAACTTCAAATATGTTTGCCTCTATGGTTAAATGACAAGTTTCTACTTAAATGTGACCTTGCAGGCGGAAATATGCGTCATCTTATAGTTGAGGCATGTATTGCTAGAAATCTTTTGGACACATCAGCATATACATGGCCTGGTTATGTAAAAGGACGCAGCAACCAAATACCTCGTAGCATTTCTAGCCAAATGACTGCTTGGTCATCATTGATGAAGGGGTCCCCTTTAACTCCGCCACTGATAAGTGCTTTGAGTAAAACTCCAGCTTCTAGGTATACCCACCTTTGACTGTCTTTTTCCTCCTTCAGAGTTGTTATGCTATGCAGCAATGATTGTGTAAAACATGTTCCTATTAGAACATTCTAATAGTTTATTTGGCACGTGTTCCAAGCACATATAATAGGATATATTTTTTATTTGCAAAAGTGAAGGAAAGATTTAGGGAGAGAAAATAAACGAAGGAAGATAAAAAAGGTTAGTTTGGAAGGGAAACTACTTTTGGTTAAAACTTGTTCAGATCTGGTGATCAGGTCGCTCATATTGAACACTCTGTGCGGGTTCGTTTGGCTAGAGTGTTTTCTCTGGGCTTGATTCCTGCTTATGGTTATAATTGTGTTATAGTTATAAGTTTGTGAACTCATCCCTCAAGTTTAGTTGGTCTCAGTTAAGGTATATCAGACGCCTCTTTTTTTTTTTTTTGGTGTAATGCCAACTGAATTTAAGCTCATGGATTTAATGGAAGCTTAGCAGAACTAGAGAAAGTGTATGAGATTGCTGTCAATGGTTCAGATGAAGAGAAGATTTCTGCTGCTACGATTTTATGTGGGGCATCCCTAACTCGTGGTTGGAATATACAGGTAGTGTTTTATGATAACTAATCCTTAATTCTTACGGTCCTGCTCTTTTATTCTGACCATATTGTGCCTACATGGTTGTAGGAACATACTGTGGTTTTCATCACAAGGTTGTTGTCACCTCCAGTTCCTACGGATAGTTCTGCTGAAAGTTATTTGCTAAGTTGTGCTCCATATTTAAATGTGATTCTCCTTGGGGTGACAACTGTCGATTGTGTTCAGATTTTCTCCTTACATGGCTTGGTAAGTTAAGTTCAGTCTTTTTCTATCTTTTAGCTAGAGAAAAATGCAGACATTGGTGTAGATTACTAGACTGTTACAGGTTACAGCTGCTGTTTTGCTCTAAATATTTGCTAGACCATCAGATTTCCTGTTCTTATATGAAACATGAGTATTAAACCACTCTGCAGATGGTTTGCATGCCTTTTTTTAAGTTTCAAGGTCAAGCATAGTTACAGGGTGAAAAGTAAATTTGTGGACATCTCTGAAATAAATGATGAGATAAGAATGGATGTTATACAATTGTTTATGAGATGACCTGAATGACCAAGCTTCTTTTTACCCTGGGTGAATGACGAAGAGAAGTAGAATCTAAGTCTTCTAAATTAAGGAGCTTAACATAGAGAAAACAAACCACCCATTGGTTATGTGTGGCTTTTTCTCATGTACTACATTTTGTTCTCCAGATTCCAGAACTTGCTGGTGCATTGATGCCCCTATGTGAGGTCTTTGGGTCCTGTTCACCAAAGGTCTCCTGGACTCTTAAATCAGGAGAGGAAATAACTCCTCATGCTGTGTTCTCCAATGCATTTACTCTTCTTCTGAAGTTATGGAGATTTTATCAACCACCTCTTGAACATGTGATGGGGGACAAAGCTCCTGTCGGTACCCAGATGACCCCTGAACACCTCTTGCTGGTGTGTAACTCCCAATTAGCATCATCAGGAAATTCATCATCCCAAGAGCCAGGGAAAAGATTATCAAGGCTTTCAAGTTTGTCATCTACAGAACCAATATTCATGCATTCCTTTCCAAAGTTAAAACTTTGGTACCGCCAGCATCAATCATGCATTGCATCTCCTCTTTCAAGCCTTGTACCCGGAACACCTGTTTATCAAATTTTTGATGGGCTCCTGAACATGATGTTCAGAAAGATAAATAAGGGTGGTCAATCCTTGACACCGACGACTTCTGGAAGTAGTAATTCATCTGGGTCTGGAGCTGAAGATATCTCTCTCCGTGTTCAAGTACCTGCTTGGGATATTCTGGAAGCTGTGCCATTTGTGCTTGATGCTGCTTTAACGGCCTGTGCACATGGAAAACTGTCTCCCCGAGAACTGGCAACAGGTTAGATAAAAATATGTTACAGGGCCTTCATATGAATTGAGTTGATTAACAGAATTACTTCGAATTTTGTAGCGTCCTATTAATACAAGTCAATTAAAATGAAAGGGAGAAAATAACAAGGAATTGTAGAGTGGTGCATTTTGTTGTTGTGGATGCAGTTAAAATAAATTTCAAAGAAAAGAAACTAAGAGGGGATAACAATGAAAAAAAGAAAAAGGATAAAAAAGGAGGAAGTGTCTGTTGGACAGCCTCAAGAAAACTACATTTTCCCTTTTATATCTCTTGGTAAATTAGACATTTCTTTCTTCTGAAATTAGGACTTTATATTACAACTGGAGTTTTACTTGTGTTACAACAATTGGCATTTTCATCTGGCATCATAATGTTTAGATTGGCACAACTAATATGCCAGTTCTAATGTGTAGAAATTCCAAAAGTTATATGCTGGCAATACTTCCAAAACTTGTATACTGGCAATAATGTATCTTGGGTTGTTCAAAACGCTTGTTATGTTTCAAAAGGGAAGGTTAATACCACTACCCACATGTGCTGGTCATTGGAATCCTAGAAAACTAGCCCCATGAAAAATACTTTTGTTTTTTTAACATTTATTTTATGTGAAACACTTGCTGACTCTGGAATCATCTTGAATCTGTTCTCAATATATTCTGTGTCAGGGCTCAAAGATCTTGCTGATTTTCTTCCTGCATCGTTAGCGACCATTGTGAGTTACTTCTCAGCTGAAGTGACGAGAGGTCTTTGGAAGCCTGCCTCAATGAATGGAACTGATTGGCCAAGCCCTGCTGCCAATTTAGCCTTGATTGAACAGCTCATACATAAAATCTTGGCTGACACTGGTGTTTCTGTGCCTAGTCTTTGTGCAGGTATTCCCTAGTTGACTTTTTTTGAAATAATCATTAGAAATCTATCGTATTTTCTTGACAACAAACTTGTCATAAGGCTGATGCTACTGCTTTTGAGCCTTATATTAACTTGAGTGCTATTAGTACCCGATGATATTGCCATGACTTAAAATTATGCGTCAAACTTTCAATAAGCGAATGGGAAAACTTAGAATTTAGGTGTTTGATGATGTTATATGACAGGCTGATTGACTTGTTATAACTTTTATCCTTGTAGTGGGGAGTGCTCCAGCAACTCTTCCATTACCCTTGGCTGCTCTTGTAAGCCTCACAATCACCTATAAACTCGACAGGGAAACTGATCGGTATCTCAACTTGGTTGGCCCTGCCTTAAATACACTTGCTGCTGGTTGTCCATGGCCATGCATGCCCATCATAGCATCTCTATGGGCTCAAAAGGTAAAGCGTTGGAGTGACTTCCTAGTTTTTTCTGCATCCAATAATGTTTTCCACCACGATAGTGAGGCTGTTGTTCAGCTTCTTAGGGTCTGCTTCAGATCCACTCTTGGGCTGAATTCCTCGCCCATCTTAAACAATGGTGGTGTGGGTGCCCTTCTTGGTCATGGTTTTGGTTCTCATATCTCTGGTGGGATTGCTCCAGTTGCCCCTGGAATTCTCTACTTGCGTGTTCATCGATCCGTTCGAAATGTTATGTTTATGTCAAAGGAAATAGTTTCTTTGTTAATGGACTCCGTCAAAGATATTGCCAGTAGTGGATTGCCTACAGAAGGATTGGAGAAGCTGAAAAAGACCAAGTACGGAATGAGATATAATCAGGTATCACTTGCTGCAGCAATGACACGTGTAAAGCTGGCAGCTTCACTGGGGGCTTCGTTGGTTTGGATAACAGGTGGAGTAAGTTTTGTTCAGTCTTTAATTAAAGAATACTTGCCAACTTGGTTCATATCAGTACAGGAGTCGATGCATGAAAAAGGGGAATCTGGAGGGATGCTCGCCATGCTCAGGGGTTATGCTCTTGCATACTTCTCGATGCTTTCTGGAACATTTGCATTGGGTGTAGACTCATCATCACCTGCATCAAAACGACGCCCGCACGTTCTTGGGAAGCATCTGGCGTTTCTTGCAAGTGCACTCGATGGGAAGATATCACTTGGTTGTTGCAGGGCAACATGGCGGGCATATGTGACAGGGTTTGTTAGTTTGATTGTGGGATGTGCGCCTGCATGGATGTTGGATGTAGACGTGAAAATATTGAAAAGTCTGAGCAAAGGATTGAGGCAGTGGAACGAGGAAGAACTGGATCTTGCTCTACTCGGAGTAAGTGGAATCCGTGCAATGGGTACAGCTGCTGAACTGATTGTTGAAAATGGTTTTTGAAATTTGGTAACGGCATTAGGTAGATGTAATCAGTAGTTTAGAGCAAGGAATTAGTTAATTGGAGTACAAACTGTTAGAACATTTGGATGCCTTTTTACCGAACATTGTAATATGTTTTTGATAGCTAGTGGATCAGTTTCATTTTCCAAATATCTAGCTGCAAGGCCAGTAAATTCATATTTTAATTATTTTTCTATTTCACTTAACAATCAACAAAACTCTTTGAACTTTATACTTTTTTTTTTTTCAATTTCAGTCGATGAATTTCTTCATCACTTATACCATTTAATAATTTTACCAAATTTACGGAAAGGTCAAATTTTAGGTTCAGTCACTAGCAATAGTTAACTTGTGTTGACTTGACCCGGCTATCTGTAATTTAAAAATAAAACCAAATGATGTTGCATCCAATATTGCTGAGTAATTCTTGTCCTAAGCATGTGACGTCGCATATTAATTAGTTGAATAATTATAAAGTGTTTAAGTATATTAAAAGTTACAATACTTTACACACAATTCAAAGAATAAAATACATTTTATAAAGTGAACAATATTTTGTAGTTTTAGAAAATACCAAATTATTATAAAAAATACTTTATAAAAGTATCCTGACATTGACATATTGACATCATGACATGATGGTAAGATGAGTTTTTGTGTACTTTTGGATAATATCAAAATAATTGTCAATTTAAATCATATTTTTTAAAGTAATATAATCTCGGCTTGTAATATTTTTAGAATTTGTTTCTCGCCCCGTACACAAATGATGCCGGTTAAATTGAGATGATAATTTTATTCGAATCGATAATATTTTTCTTAATTCTAATTTAAATAAAATTTAATTATTTGATTACTATAAGCTTAGAATATAATATGAAATTTATTATCTCATCTTATTTAATTCTGACTTTACTTTGTTTATATATAAAATATATTTTATAATAATTTTAAAAAATTTTGTAAGAGAATAATATAAAAAAAAATTAATTTTGAATAACGTGGCAAGGAGTTTAATAAAACTAATTTTAAGAATTTTATAATTTTAACGGGTAAAATTTAAAAACAATCCGTCTCTTTTGATATGAAAACAATTTTAGGAATTATATAATTTTGACCGGTAAAGTTTAAAAACAAGCAGTTCCATTCTCGTCCGGTCGCCGCCATGTCTAGAGTTAAGCGCAACTATCCGAGTTCAATAAAAGTTGAAAGAAAAAAAACCTTAATTGAAGCGAGACTGCACGCGATCATCGGCGTTAATGGAGAAGACGAACGGCGATTAAATTCAAATCCCGATACGATCCCAATCGGCTACAAGTTCACTTACCGATTGGGTAAGCCAAGCTTCACTCGCCGGTGACAAAATTGTAGCGATCTATTGGTGTTTTAGACTATAACCCAAATCACGGACGAAAACCCAAATTTGGTATTGATGGTCGATGAAGGATTTGAGATTTTAGCTTTTGTTTGTTTCTTTTCTGATTTTATTCGAATATGTTCTCTTTTATCGATAAAGGTGGTGTTTGGTTAACGCCGACAACCACTCATCGTCGTCGGCGTCCCTTCAGGAAAAAAAAAACAGATGATAATCTAATCCGATGGGCAATAGTTACATCTTGAGTGTTTTTTTTCTTTTTCTTTTTCTTTTCCCTTTTTAAATGACAAGGAATGATATTGTTTTCCGAATTTAATTAAAAGTTGAATGAAATGATAAAAAATATGTAAGAAGTAAAAGACATATCTACGTATAAAAACTAGTAAAAAGTTTTAGGTGAAAAGTTCATGTAGTGAAAATAAAAATGGTTTTTTTTCTAAATAAATATAAAAAAATAAAATCTTATTTGTCAGATAAATGTGATTTTTTCCTAAGAAAAAAGTGCAAAATCTTATTTGTCAGATAATTAGCAACATAATAAAATAATTGTTTTGTCAATGTATAGTTCAAAAATATTTGGTTCTAACTATGACATGATTATATATATAGCCACAAAAAAAAAAATAATAATAAATAAATAAATAAATATATATATATATATATATATATATATATATATATATATATATATAAATGCATGTGAAATTATCAATTCGCAATAATCCCTTTCCAAAGTACCATGTTTCTGTTTTATGCATGTAACGTTTCATTTTAGCTCCCACTCTACTACTTATTAAAATGGACATTTCCTAAAAAAGAAGATAAGTTCATTTTTTTGAATTTTTTTAAAAATACATACAATAGTACAAGGTTAAGAAAGAATCAAGAGCAAGGTAAGATGAATTTAAGAGACTTTAGGACTTCCTTCATGAGACGGATATTTACTACCCATCTTTGATTGTCTCTTGGTTGGAACAAGTGGGTTGTTCTCTTCATCATCAATGGCTGTTGGTCTCTCAAGCTCACCACCTTTAAAAACTGGGTGTATATATGCTTCCTCAAGATATGCTCTCAGGTTGAAAGTTGGCTCCCTGGCCCTCTCTAGTGTATCCTTCATCATTGCCTCCTGAAATCGAACAAACACGAAAAAAATTCAATAATACGCATCAATGTAACCTCAAACAACATATCGTTTCAAAATGAGTATCCACAAATTTGTTATAGACCTCGTATTGTTTCAGCTTAAATTTAGAGATTTTATATTCTAACGGTGTAAATTACATTTTCAGTTTCTAATTTAAGCCGAAACAAAATGATAATAATTTTATTTTGGGTTTATCCAATCTCATGCTATCTGACGAGAGGGCCTAGTTCAGATGGTTGAGCAGCCTTGCGGCGCCAGCTCCAAGTTCAAGTAAGAAAAGAGAACTTTTTCATGCTACATCATACGTGGCACTCGGTTATTTGCTCTAAGAAAAGACGTAATGCATAAGAAACTAAACTCACTTGTAACGGGAATTCCATGAATGCTGGTAGAAACCGCCCCTTGCAAAACTGATGGAACCATATTGTTAAAAAGGGGAGTACAATTAGAATTGGTGTTGACTTGGATGCCTGCTTTGTGTTCAGCAATCCCATCAGAAGAAGTTGTGAAATTATCAAACCAATAATAATACGTCGATGGACATCTGGCCAAAACGATGCCCCGCTCTCATACTTCTGATCATACACATTGATGATCTTGCAAGAAGAAACATTTTTGGAGAGTAAGATATTTGAATCATTCAAATGAGTACAATAGCACTCACATTTTATTAACATGATGAAAAATGTAAATGTTTTAAAGCATATATAGTACCTGATGGCGGAAAACCACGTAGGCAAAGGCGAAAAAGATGACAATGAAAGGAAGAAGTACAGGAGTGACTGCTGCGTACACAAGGCCGAGTACAAAATATAACTGTATGCGAGGTTCTGTTATAGCAAATGTCAAAGAACCAGCATCCATGGCTTGCTCCCTGTCCCTTTCTGTCTTTACCAAGAATGTGTTTTTTATGTGGAACATAATTAGTGGAATCAACCTGATGATCTCTGCAGCAATGGCAGACCAACCATCCACCATTATATAGGTGATAAAAAAAGTGGCTTTCATTGGGATGGACACACCAATGGTTTTGGGAATCCTGCAAGGAGAGCACAACTTTGCGAATTATGATTGTGAAACAACCGAGCAAAGACCTCCAGATATGTGCTCTCTCAAGAGTCAAGAAGATGTTATGTTTCTCCGTTAACAATATAAAAAATTACTTGCCTTTGAGTTCCAACTGATCTTATGCTTTGGAATGGAGGAAATATTTTATTTCACTTCAATTTTTTATTTCAACAATTGATTCAGGCCATCGCGATGAGACTACTGCCAACATAGCCCATCAATCTACAATTTCTTTCACTACTATTTTTCTCTTTTCTTGTTTGTCTAAAATCATTACTGTTGATCATATTGACAGAGCATAATAGCATAATCATCTTCAATAAATCATGAAAACTGAAAGGCAGTAATTGTTATTGGTCTCGAGTGAGGAGTAAGGGAGAGGGAGACATAAACATACATGAAATTTCCTCCAATGAAATGAACACTTGTGCTAATGAAGACAAATTTGTTCCATTGGGAAGTTGGAAGGAATATTGATCCACGTGTGATTTTATTTAATTTAGAATAACTTAACATGTATAGGAAAAATCTATAAAACTGTGGCTAAAAAGAATTAATACGAGAGCTAGTTTGTACAGGTGAAGCAACATACTCTGTCGGAGACTGGTTCAAGAACTCATGGAGTTGCTGAAACGCTGTTCCTGTAATAATGCTTCCAAGAAATACATTAACAAGTAAAAACAAATGATATTTTGCGGCAGATCTTCGCTCCAAAGATGAAAGTGATGTAAAGCCTTCGATTTTGGACATAGTCATTAGAATTGTTGGAAGAAGAATAAGGAATATCTTCAGTGCAATCCCAGGAAGAAAACCTTGAACAACAGACTTGACAGATTTTCTGTAAAGAAACACTCAGTATTTAGAAAATTAACTGGTGATCATTACACATTATAACCAATGACACTACAAATATTTCATATAAGATGGAAGAAAAGGTACACTATGCATTTGATGACAAAACAATAAAAATAATGTGCGAATAAATCATACAGAAAACTCCCAGTAACCATCCAAATATTCCACTATAATCTTCTAGAATGTTACGTTCAGAAGTTTTTCATGTTTAGACATTTAGGAAAATCTCTAGGAAATTGCCATGTTTTAAACGATAATATCAAGCTTAATTCAGTAGTATGTCTTGGGCAGGAAGAATCTCTTATCATCTACAGATGCCCTGTAAGAAATTTATATGTAGGGAAACTGGAAAGCAGATTAACAATTCCATGCCCCCATTTTTTGTATTGTTTTGGCTTAATCTTCAGCGGTGATGTCAGATATAACTTTTACTTATTTTCAAATTCGAATATCAAGAATCAACAAGCTAACTTAGCCATTGCTTATCTAATTGGTAACATGATATATTCATATCTAATTAAGCACTAAATAAATAAATCAACATAGCACACAAAGTGATTAGAAAGGTGCAAACTAATCACATACTACATAGATAACAAGTGTAAAAAAAGTTAAATTCAGAATTCGAAACTAATTACGCATAAATGACAAACCATGTTAAAATTCTATCCAAAACCGTAAGTTTTTTTTATTTTTTGTGAACGATGGAAAAATAGAAAGAAAGAGCAGGTGACTTACTTTTCAATAATTGGCTTCAAGAAAGGAAAAACCTTTTCAATGCCCTCAATGTTGGCCATGGATTGGACAATTGTTATAGGAATCATAAAGAAGAATACAAGGAAAAACAGAGCAACGGCCATGAGAAACCTTCGGACCGAAACTTCAACATATGGTATGGCAAGATTATCCCAGTAAACATCACGCGGCTCAGGAGCCCACTCTGTCAACCATATGGTAGGATTACTTGATTGTGTGGTCTGAGCACAAACAGCTGCTCCCCACCTCGACTTAAAAGAAACAAAAGCAGCAGGAATGATAGCACTAGGATCACTTATAACCTTTTGCCTTTCTGCAGCTTCCTAGTGGAAAAAATGACTGTCAGGGTGAGCAGAGGAATCCAGTATCCTAGTTGATGGAGAGTGCTTAATATAGCATGCTAAATGGTGTAGTCATGTTAAAACAGCTTAACACTTGCAAAGGAATAATAGTTTACTAAGATATGAAATAAGTTGTTATATGACAAGCCACCGAAAATATGCACAAACTCAATTGTGAAAGCTTCAATCGAGTTGGGTAACATATATGTTATTAGTGCAAATAAGATGGAGTATTATCACATGATTAGGTGTGACGTTTGCAAAAGATAAACAGAAAGAGATGCATAAGTACTCATTTGAATATCCACCACAAAAAGTTCATCGAAAACTTACTTCTTCACTCAGTTTTTCAATTTCAGCTGTGTAGTAGTCAATAGCATCCACTTTCTTTCCCCAGAGACCCCAAAAACCTGTCTATACAGAAGTGTATGCTACTGAATTAAAATGTTTGCTAGACGCTAATCAAGAATTAGCAGTTATCATGTGGTTATGAGTACCTTAGTAACTGGCTTTTTTTCAGGCTTCCTCTCATATTTGTTCTGGTAATAGGTAAGCCAGTTCTGCAAGCTCTTCTTATTTTCCACTATTTGTGCAAGTTTATTTGCATTGTAAACTACCTACAAGTTCATTTTAAGGCTATTAATATCACAATTTGAGGTTAGATGTTTAGAATATGAAAAATGCTTAGATTAGTCCATTATTAAGTAATTAAAATTTGCATTATAATACACTTCTCCATAATATAGGAAAACATCAACATTAAAGGTGTTCACGCTGATCATATCTCAATGATACTGCTCAAAAGCCTGTATCGACCCCCAAAGCAAAAAACAGAAAAAATAGGGCGGAGAAAAGGAAAATAGGAAGAAAAAAAATTGCAAAGTGGGCTGAGATATGAAAAATCTAAAGATGAACGCCACTAGTCCATCAGTAAGGAATGAAGATAGCAATTTCATGCATATCACTATGTCACAATCTCACTACTCAAAAGAATAAATTCTATTCCCACTCCTGGCCCTAGTCTCTCCCCCACCCCACAAAGAAAAGGTCTATAGAGACTTGAAAATAAGCAGACCTGGTGGTTAAGGTAATGATCAGGATGATTTACGCAAAAGAAGTGTTCGACATGCTCACTAATTGATTCATCAGGGTCTGGAGGAACATTTTTCACAATAACCTGCAAGAAGAAGTGGTTTCGATTACAAAATATTTAAAGAAAAATTTATTTCTAATACAAAATATATATATCACAATATTTAGCTCCTCAATGACTAGAATCGCTCAAGTCTAGGATCCTCGGTACTCTTCAAGTTCCCTTCAGCAAAGAAGGGCCACTTGTAAGTTGCTAGTCCAAATAAAAATTGATGTTTGATAACAATCCCCAAAATAGGGTTAAATATCATTAATACTTTAAACACAAAAGTCCTGAAACATTTAGCAGAGAAAGGCCCATTAGAGAACATGTAAAACTAAAATGATGTGAAAGTTGATACTCACAGTATATTGATCGGGACGACGATTTTCGGAAGCTAAAAAGTGCAATCTCATTTGGGCTACGATCTTGTATTCTTTGTAGAGTGCGCACCATGTCCAAAATGTAAAGACATACGCCATCGCTATATGTACCCAAAATCTGTAGATAAAAGTCAAAAAGTATTCTCGGTAAGCAATACAGAACTACAGATGGATGGATCAATAAAATTATCAACTAAAAACAAAGAATCAAACAGTTTCATGGTCTATGATTTTCAGCTCTTGTATATGATCTTGATAATATGAGTTCGCATAGTTCAGTAATATGTGATCATGTCTTTTCATGCACCCCAGATGTTTGATGATTGCCCTATGGAAATTATGAGTTAGCTTTTTGACTGACAGATCTTTTTTGGGAAATCATTTTGTTTGTTTATTCTTCAAAATATTATAGCAGCTGGCTTTGGGAGGTAAAATCTATTGTGGCATTCTTGATTTAATGATTTGTTGCCATTTTCTTTTCTTTTGGTATTAGATGTAGATTATATGTTTGTTACATCCTCCACACTTTCTTAGTTTAATTCAGTAGAATCTGGTTGTATTATGATTTTTACAGTTTTTGCAATTTTAAAAAGATAAAATTAGATAACATAATGTTGCCTAGCTGAGATAAAATTTTGGATCTGCCACTGGGGATGATTCATGTTTTAATACATATCGGTACAACTCAATATGAATGAACCTAAACAAGACATGATATGGATATAATGCAATTAAAAGCAGATGCTTTAGGTTAGTTTTGTGGGTGGGTTGGGGGGGGGGGGGGGGGGGGGGGGGGGGGGGGGGGGGGGGGGGGGGGAATGGAAATAAATGCATCTTCATTTTGTTGATGTTTCAGAGACAACCACTAGTAAAGGACATGCAAGAAGAATAAGAGAGTTATAAATCAAATCTAGCCTTGGTGATCCTGGGGGAACGTTGGATATTGAAAGCTTGTCGATATTACTGAAAGTCAAATCTTTTTGCTTCTCCAATGCGTTGGTAGTCCAATTTACAGGCACCAACACTAAAAAAGCAAGAACAGTTATCGGGACAAAGATCTTCAAACTGTACAAGAAGTTTTGTGAAATTCAGATTAGCTGATCAATAAAATCCTGACATGGCAAAAATAAGTAATATTATGCAGACAGCTTATTCTCGATGTTACCCTTTCCATTTGTTTGTCTGAAAACTCCAGAGGTCAGATATAAATAAAAAACTGTGGTTCAAGAATTGACTAGAAACAGATGTTAAGAGCATGTAAACTCACCCAAGAAGGTAAATTCGAATATATGCAGCGGAATCAAGCCCTGCATGATCAATAAGCTCAGGTTCAGGCATCCGTAGTGCTGCAGGCATCCAGCTCCAGAACTTCAAATACATTTTTGGATCCAAGTTGACAATTTTTTTTACTAAAGCTCCAGAGCTTATAGGACTCGCTCTTACACCCTTCAGATACCATTTTGGGAAATAAACTCTATCATTTATTGGTTGAAGTCTTAACATTGCAAAGGCCATAAGAAATATTAGTGCAGATAAACCATTAATTCCAGCTGCAACAACAATATCTTGAAGGGTAGCCATTTTCTTCCTTGAGGATTAAACAGTTACCTGCAATTTTTCATGATAAAAATGAGACACGTCATATGACTAATTAAACTGCAAGTTATCACCTTTCTTTAATCCTAAAGTAAGATGTTATATATTTCACTATTCTCTCATTCAGTATAGATTACAATTTTTCATATGATTCATGTTTGTCAGAAACATACATTTTGGACCCTTAAAGTGATCTAAAAAGCAGAGAATGCCCAGGCATATATTGTATAAACTCCATTTGCAAAAGAAATACACATAATACATATTAAATATATACTTTGTGAATATAACATGAAAAATTATTTGAAGAAAATATTATAGAACATAACTCCTTGATTTCAAGTGCAATAGTGCTTTAAAATCTTCACTAGATTGATGTGTTAGTTACCCAATTTCACCTAGGTCAATATCCAACGAAATCAAATCGTGTAGAGGACAGTCTAATGCCTACGAAGGACACATTGGACATTGCCATTAGAAGTACATGAAACTCTACATTACCTAATCAATTCCTTGACATCGCCAATAGAAGTACCTGAAACTCTACATTACCTAATCAATTCCTTAACATTGCCAATAGAAGTACCCGAAACTATACATTACCTAACCAATTCCGTTTTTATGACTACCATAATCCTTGTTTGCCCGTCATAAATTGAAGCATAATATGCATAAAAATTATTAAATTGGGAAGGGACAAAATAACAGTACAGACAAGTTAATTACTGATTCCAAATCCCTTTAAATACTTGAACCAGAAAGGAGATGATTAAAATAACCCACTCCAAGTCCCATACTACCAGAATGCAACAAATCATTACTTTGATGAACAATTAGCTAATAAGAAACAAAAATGCAATTAGGGGAGGAAACTGTAAATTAAACTACTAGCATTGTCATCTCTACCCCAAGCCAATGTCATACTGATTTATATCTGCAAAATAATAGTTAGAAACAACAATATTGAATGCTTCAAAATTTTCATTAAAAAATGCAATAAAATTGTCCATGCAGCCCATTAAAAGGTCAATATACATGATTATTGCAGAACAATAAATGGGTTGTCTAATTCTGCATTCTATTTGATAAAAACAGAGGGAAAATTGAGAGAAATTACCTTGAAATGGCCTGTTGTAGGGATTGAGTGGGAGCTAAAAGAAAACGAAAAACTAAGAAAAATCAATAATGATAATATAATTTATTGGGAAAGAAATGATCTGGGTATCATTTAATTGGTTTAATGAAAATTAAATATTGGTTTTGATCAGTTGAAATGATTTGGAAGAAGAAAAAAATAAAAAAAGGGGATGGAAGCAGGTCGGTGAAGAAGGGCGGAAACAAGCTCGGAGGAACAACCTGCCCTTCGACGCGCGACAACTAATTCAAGTTCATGTTCCACCTTGTTATAGTCCTTAAATTTTCCATATATGAAATAGATACAACCACCTTTCCTTTTATATCTTTTCTGTTTTTTCCAAATTACCTTTTATTTCCGTTTTAAAAATAACATACAAAATAAAACAATTTTTTATTATTTTTTATTATTCCAATATGTTATAGGTATACCTATTAGAAATCTAAGGAAAGGCTTAAAAAGGGATTATCTTATCGTCTTCGTGTTTTGTTCTGCAACTTACTAGATTTGTAAGGATGAATAACCTATAAATTTTGAGTGACCTCGACTCTCTCAGTTTCACCTTTTCTAATTAAAAACATAAAAAGGAAAATTCATTAGAAACAATATAAGAAATTAGTTAATTTTGAAACCATGATAAAGTAACCAAATACCGATTTAATCCTACCTCCGTCTTCAAAAGATACCTTAAATACACTTTAAAAACATATCGTAAAAACATATTTAAATATACACATTTTACACAACATTTTTTTCTCTTACACTTTTTTCTTTTATTTTTGGTGTCACTATCTTTTCACTCATTATCCTAAATATACGCATTTATTATCCTTAATATACGCATTTGAGTACTTCAGACATTATTTTAGGGAGAGAGTGAGAGAGTACAACAAAATCCGGGGAAAAAAAAAAACAAACAAGCCCACATTTTAATAAAATTTTCTTAATTCCTAATTATTATAAGACTTTTTTTTTTTTAATAGACAACTAGTCTTACAAAAAGGAGATACAAAATGATGTGCACGCAATACATGCATGATAAGACCCACAACAAATTGCATTCGTTTCTAAGTCTCGACTCTTGAGTATCTATTTTTCCTCTATCTGCAACACTCCTGTTCTTTTTGTTATTATTCCAACAACAAAATCACCATATGGCTTAGCTCATCTACATGTTCGCCCATTTGAAACAAAACTGCAAGTTCCATTATTAGCCGTCTGATCATCAGCTCCCCTATAATCATCACATTCATCACCTCCCCTATAATCATCACATTCATCACCATCATCAGTCTCATCAATATGTTCATCGGACGACAATGGGACTAACCAACACGTCCCATATAAGTGCCCGTTTACACAAACGAAGTACTCTATTCCACCATCATGCGAGCCGAGCCGTCGAGCCGCCGACTTCGGCACCAGCCGAGCCGCAGTCATACTCCACACGCGGGACCCACAATACGGACATCTGGACCCTTCTTCGAGCCCCACGCCACGTCGGATCAAACATTCCCTCGTCTTGGATTTCATAAATCCCCGAAATACCCCTCTGTAAATCCCCAAATCGTCGTCCCTCTCCCCGATTGGATGCTCGCACGGATCACTCACGTACAGCATATCGGCGCCGCACTTCTTCGTCAAGAAGCTCCGACCCGAAGTTTTCGAGAACCGGGTCGACCTTATGAAATGACCCGGCGTGGCTTTACTCACTCTGAAGTACCGAGTCGACTCGCATCCGCAGCAGAAGAACAGTAGCTTGGCCAGCGCCGGCCAGCCGCCGCTAAGCCGACTAGTTGAACCACCGTCCGTTAACGACGGCACCATCCGCGGAGCTCGGTACAAGCACAACTCCCTCCATAGAAGCCGCTTGGCGACGGCTCGGAGCTTCCGGCTCACGGAAGCCGTACGACAGAGAACGTGAACGTCCCATTTCAATGACTCGAATACGAGGAGAAGTATTCGCTCGTTGAGTATGCCTGACTCGGAATCGTCACTCAGTGAGTTAGAGCTAAACTTGAGTCTCTGGTTCGAGTTCGAGCTCGAGCTCTTGTTTTTTTCCTCCATGGTTTCCCGCGAGACATACATGTGGTATATATATAGATTTGCATTACATAGAAAGGCCTCAATCTATATTGTTGGACACGTGTACGGTGAAGATAGAATAATTTACACAGATTTCTTGAGATTCGTGCACCTGTCTTTGCTTTGCTTAACAAGGGTTGTGGATTCGTGTTGGCTTGCAATTGGTGGATTCTTGTGTCATGTAAATGATGCAAATGTCAACAGATCAGTCTAGAGGATTGGGATTTAGCCACGTGTCATAAAAGGGATAAAGCATGATAAATATCTTGGAGATTGGGGTGGACAGGTGTGTGTGTGGAAGACGTACACGTGTTAGTGGCTTTTGGGAATGGCACATGCGGATTGGAGCATTGGTGAAGGAAAGGCCGAAAAGGTGGGAATTAAATAAATTAAGATTATTTTGTTTGTTGTTTGTATATGGCATGATAATTACACGTTTGTCAGAACCCATGGATTTCTTTTTACCCTTTCTTGAAATTTTGAGTATTTAAACCTTCTTGTTCTCCGATCAATTTTGGATAATTTGTATTTGTCCCTTTTAGTATAACGATTATTTCTAAGATATATCTGAAATTGATTATGATTTTTATGTAACAGTGCATAACTATTATCTAATAATATTACTCTCTCCTTTTCAAAATATATGAAAATTATGATTTTTTACAGGTATTTTTAGGTGAAATTTATAATATGTTAGATTTTTTACTTTTCAAAAAATAAAAAATATTTTTTAAAATGAACAATTAATATAATATAAAAATTAAACAACATTAAAAAAATTACTGAAAGAGTGAATAAATGGTACCGTGAAAATTCAAAACATCATGCATTATAAAAAAGACCAAGTAAGCGATGAGGCATTGAATTTGTTTTAGATATGCAACACACATACTATTGTTTATTTTGTGACATTAACTTTAAATTTCTCATATTTAAAACATTCTTCATATTTTCAACTCCGAAAACATATGACTCTATTATGGAATTCAATCTCTTTTTTTTCATCATATTAAAGTTTTAGGTCCAGGTCAGGACCATTTAATTTAAATTATATATTATTTTGTTTCTTCCAATATAGAGGTGCATTTACTTTAATATATTTTCTTTAATGTAAATATAACTCTATTTGTGAAATAAATATTATTTTTCAATATGATTCTTTTGTGGAATAGAGGGAATAAAATAAATAATGAAATTCATTTTATTACAATTTTCCAGTTGGAGGGGAAAACAATGTAAATATGACCAAAAAGGATAAACAAATAATAATGGGCTTTTAATGGAATGGCCCAAAACTACAACCAAAATCTCTTGCAATTTGTTATTGTGTTTGTACTTTCAACCAGAATCTCTTTCAACTCTACATATAGCCCAGCTCAAAATAAAGAAAATAGTTCATATTTAGAATCTTCATTTAGTTAAGTATTTTAAAGCCCAACCCATACGGGCACATTTTTTTTGAACCAATGACCAAATCTAAGGCCCAGACCACGTACTCATAACCTAATCACCCTCGGCGCACGTTATCAACCACCACTCAAACCCAATTCATATCTGTTCTTCCACACAGGAAATTCACTCACTCACCGTCACCGTCTCTCTCTCTCTCTCTACATCAAGAAATTAGGGTTTTTAGCCGAACTAAGCTCTTATTATTCTCTGTCTGCACACAAATGATTCTCTAAAAACTGGGGATTTCAAGAAAACTAACCAGTGATTGCAATCTTTCTCCTTTTTCATTCTTCTTTGATCTTTCAATGCCTAGTTATTCATTCATAACATCGGCCGACGAAATCAGTGAAGGATTTGAAAACGCTTGCTTTCTCGTACGAGAAACAGGCGATTTCAGTAGCTTTTCCTCAAAAAAGCCCTCAATTTTGTGCTCTTTCTTGTCTTTGAATAGGTACATGAGTTTAATTTGATACCGATATCTGCTACTTTGTTTCTGTATGGCGCCGAGTAGGAGAAAGGGTGCCAAAGCTGCTGCCGCCGCTGCCGCTCGCCGGCAGTGGAAGGTCGGCGATCTTGTTCTTGCCAAGGTTAAGGGGTTCCCGGCATGGCCTGCTACGGTATGTATTTTGAATTTTATTTGTAAAGATGCACTCTTTGCTGTAATTGTATATTTTTAAGTTATTTCCTAGTTAGGGTTTATTGATGCATGGTGTAGGCAATGTCTTTTTTGGAACCTTGTGGTAGGAAGTACTTTTTGAGGGTTAGATTAACTGTTTTTCAAGGATCTGGGGTAAAGATTAAAGTTTTACCAAAAGTTACATTCATGTGTCTGTTAAATGTGCATTTGTTACGAGCTTTTATATCCTTTGTTTTGCGTACATATCTGAGCAGATGTATTTGGTTTAATGTGCATTCAGCATTTAAAGGCCATTTAACTTGAATAATAATGTCTAAGTTCATCATGAGTAGGGCACACAAAGAGAGTACATGGTAGGACATAAGTGGAACAGGAAACAAAGAACATAAATGGATATGCCTATTCTAAGCCTTTTGAAAAACAGCCTGCATTATTCTTGGGATTTGGTTTGTGGTCTCACGAGTGTTGGAGTTGTCATTCTTGTACTAAAATTTTGTTGCTTGGTATTGTCAGGTGAGTGAGCCAGGAAAGTGGGGTTTTACAGCCGATTGGAAGAAAGTATTTGTCTATTTCTTTGGCACCCAACAAATGTGAGTATTCCTACTTCCTAGCCATTGAGGAAGGACTATTTATACAATATTCATGTGATGGCTTTCTAATTATGTGATAGTTCTTAAATAGCATTTTGTGTCTCATACAGCTAGAGTTTATCGATTTCTAATTTATATTATCAATGAACACAGAAATGATTTTGTAAAAATAAATATAAAATTGTACAAACGGTTAATTATGTTAAAGTGGCTAGTTTATATTCCCCTGAGAGAACGAGCCACTAAAATTGATAGAGGTACTTCTTATGAGTAATTATGGCCCGAAGTGTTTAAACCAAGTGTAGTCTCGCTCACTGAGAGAGAAACTCGTGAAAAGTCATATTTTGAACTGTCGATTCCTTTCTGATCTTCAATTCATCATCAACAATTCCAGCTAATCAACTAAGACTGTATTAATAATGTGCACATAATTGGGGGATAGCATCTCAGTGATCAGATGATATTGATTTTTTATTTTTGGGGGATGGCTGGGTTGCAGAGCTACATAAAGTGCTTCATTGTTTGTATTATATGTCAAATTAGATGTGCTCATTCTAGCCATACCCTCAATACGTGATTGAGACGGTGTCCTTGTTGAAATGGTGATACTAGATTACATGTCCATGCTTTAACGTTTGTCAACCAAACACAGTCGTATAATCCTATAGGCAGCCTTTTTCAAGGCCATTCGGAGAGGCAAACCACTTTGGATTTTAACTCTTTAAGATTTACATCTTGTCTTGCATGCTCATGTTCCCTAATAAGATTACAAGAATCCTATTTATGGGGTGTATATTAATAAACTTGGGATTCTTGTAATCCATCAAAGTTAGGAACCAAAACCTTCTTTGATATGGATTTTAAAAAAAAAAAGAAAGGATTCACGCGGATATTAATGCGAAAGCAGTTTTCATGAATTGAAGTAATAGATGTTTTGTAGCTCATCACGACATCTACATATTTAACGTTATGATTCATCCTGTTGCTGTAGGGCATAATACACGAGGGATATTGCATTGAGTTGGAATTGGTTTGAATCTTACGATCTTATACTGTCTATTATGAATTGTATTATTCTATTGTAAGATAATAAATGTACAAGATAATTTCATTTATCTGAGTTTACACAAGTAGTTTGTGCTGAATTTCCTATGCATTAGCTACCATTTAGTCTGCATTAATTCAAATAGTTCTGTAATGCATTTCTTTTGCGATAGGTTTTACGTGCATTGAGTTATTGCGACTGCAGTGCCCTCGTATCAATGTCTATTCCTGTTCATTTTGTCTTGTAGGGCAGTGGTTAAAACAGACACTATTGCCAGTATTAGTTATTGTTGATCTTTTGCATCCCTATTTTCTACTCCAGTTTGCTCTCCAGTGAAAATGAATAATATGTGCCATTTCCAACCCATCAGTTATCATGTTTTTATGTTTTTGCCAATAACAATCATCTACAAATGATGATATTCAATATTAAATTTTCACGAGCCCTACAAATGATGATATTCAAGATTGAAAATATTTCCTCATAATCACAAGTAGGTTGTCAAGTTTATTTTTGAATTGGGAGGGTAAAAATGTTATTTGAACTTTATCTTAGAGAACAGGATGCATAGTTACCAAGCCGAACATTGAATTAGTTTAGGCATGTCCTCGTGTTTAACATGTATTAGAATTTTATCATTAAGAACGTAAGTATATATTGCTGGAGAGCTAAGGTGTCGAAGTTAATGAATAGTGTCCCAATTTTATATAAATGATCTTGTCCAACGAGCTAGGACTAGAGAAAAATTATCTTGATCCAATACTGAAGGTCGATCGATTATTTTATTTTGGTATATAATATTCATTAGTGAAGGCTTGTACGTTCTTTTCACCTCTCTCTCTCCGCATAGCGTAGTCTTCTCCTTTTGGGACCTTCATTTCTCCTTCCAAGACCTTCTCCTTAAAGGTTTAGTCCTTTTCCTAGTTATCTTCTTCGTAAGTTTTAAGAACTCAACTAGTGTAGTTAATAGTGCGTGGCACAACCGCTGCGCAACCATGAAAAAGAGTTGCGGTGAACGGCGATAAAAAATATATGTAAAATTTAAAACTATTTCTATTTTTAAAACTTAAGCAAATAATAAGTTTTTAGTAAATATATAAATTGCAAATAATTGCAAATGAAGTATTTAATAAAAATAAAAGGTGTACTATAATATTGTAATTACAAGTATTTAAAAATTTACACTTAGAAATTACACTTAAAAAATTATTCTTAGGTCAATGGAGATGATAGATATGTGATTAGGTTTCAAACTTTTAAATTGCAATCAAACTGCTGTAACACCATCTTTGTTTTACTTTTTCTTTTTTTGGTTTTCTTCACTGTTGACCGTGCCTTTGACTGTCGCCGTTGTGCCATGGCATCACCTGTGTTTGAAGCCTTCAGAGTTCAGAATCGTGAAGGCGCGACGACACTGCCCATTTGTGCCATGGCACTGAACTCAACAAACCCATTCATGAATTTTCTCACCATTTTTCTCATTTTGCTCCATACTCTCCTACACAGTTGTGTTGCAAATCTATCACTAATCTTTGTATATGCAACAAAGGCAACCAAATCGACTAAGACCCTGATATGCTAGAGGATGATTAAAATCTGGTCCAGTGAAACACGACGACCTATTTTCTTTAACGCCAATAAACCCATAATATCTTATTATTTTGTTATTTCGTTATTTCTATAAAAAAAAAGTTCTAGAAGAGATAATACTATTACTTTGTAAACGATGTCTATACGTTATTTTCTCGATATTTCAGAGAGTAATTTAAGCTATCTATTCTTTAGAAGTACATAAATTATTTAATTCTTTGTTATAATAATTTGTAATTTAAAAAATTAAATTTATATGATATTGTGAGCCTCCCGTGCCTTCAATGGGTTTGCAAGCTTGTATGTATGAATAAAGAACGAAACTGGTGCAATGTTCAGTTCATGAATCAAATGGTAAATCTTGAACAATTATTTAGGCCTTTCTATATATGCATGTGCATTTATAACACAAATGTTACTGGCCCCGATCCATTTCCTTCCCATTCCCTAAATAACTTGAGCTTAGAGCACCTTTCCCTTGTTTCTTGCAAGTCCAACCTTTCTAATTAGTAGCTGAATATTTTGGATGTCTTGAATTGATATGAATATACGATCCATCCGGAGTGCTCGCGTTGAGCCTCTTACGATATCTATTTGAACCTTGCCAACCACTTTCTTGAGGTTATGGGGAGATTTCTTTGTCAAAGCTTGTTTCAGTTGTTCTGACCTGACAGGTCTGATCCCTGCCCTTCCCTTTTGTGAAAATAGTTTACCACCATTGTCAAATTATTTATAATTAGTTCTGGTACCTGATTTGAACACGGCACGATACCTTTTTGTGTCAAGGTTTGAACCTCCTGTCTCTTGCTTGGAGAAGAAAGGAAAAACCCTCGGAGTAGCTCTTCTCCTTGCCTTACTGATATTACTATAAACCAAAGGAATTTATGTGACTTCAGGTTCAATTGAACTTGTACCTAATGGCCCTTGTATCCTTATTCAGACGTAGATAACAGCGACTGTATTGTAAAAACTTTTGGAGAACTGTAAGTCACCTAATTGTAATGTTGCAAAAACTGTTTACGAACAGTTATATTTTTGGTATGGATTACATAATACTGTTGTGCATATACGGACACTTCCAGCTAGGATTGTGTGTATGTGTTGACCGTGTGAAAAGTTTGTGAGTACTGCCCTTCAGGGCATCTTGTGGTCAGGATGTTGATACTTATAAGCAAATAAACATTTTATTTGGAGTTGGTGGGTGGATAAATTTTGCTAAAAAGCATGGAAATAAACATTTACTTTCTCTCGATTCTGGAACCACATATGAAATCTATACCATGAGCGGTTTTCTTACAAGTCCTGTGCCTTTTTATACGTCTATTCTGTGTGCTTGTTTCTTCAGCATGCAACTTTTTGGGTATGATCAATTCTGCTTACATTATGTTTATGCAATTTTTTTCTTCAACATAATCTGTTTTCTATGATATTTGCATGCAGTGCTTTCTGTAATCCTGCTGATGTCGAAGCTTTTACGGAAGAGAAGAAGGATTCTATATTAGTGAAACGTCATGGCAAAGGTGCTGATTTTGTTCGTGCCGCACGTGAAATTATTGACAGTTTCGAAAAGTTCAAAAACCAAAACCAAGTTACTAATGATCACTCAGGTGATGAAGTAACCATGACAAATGGTAGCCATTCTGTGGAATCTTTGGCTAATTCCGAGATGAAGGATGGAGCTCCTAAAGCAGTAAATGGAACATTACGTGAAAGCACTGATTCTACTAAAGCCAAGTATGATGATGACTCTCCTGTTGAGGAAACTGCAGCTGGAACACAAGAAGATGCTTTGCATGACAAGGAGGACGCACAATCTGAGGATCACATGGTGAATACCCTAGTTTCAGAAACTCCTCATCCAGCAACTTATTCAAGGAAAAAGCATGGAGCTACGCAAGCACATAACTTTGTCTCTCAGAGAAGGGTACCATCTGCTCGAAGGTCTAGAAGTTCGTCCCGAATCGATTCCTGCAAGTTTCAGAACTATATCATGCCCTCTAGCAACAGCAGAAGAAAAAGTGCAGGGAATTCAGCTCTGTCTGCAATCCATGATGCTTCAAGCAGGAGGAGCAAAAGAATCAGGAAATCGCCTGATGCATCTGAAGTTAACCGTGAGGATTCACCTACTCTTCTTTCAACTGGTAGTGAAGAAAAGGATTGTTCAGAAATTGGAATATTTGACTCTGACACTCTTAGTTTTAATGAGGGAAGCACTGTAGAGTCTGGCTATAAAATGATGCAACATGAGTCTGTTCTCGAACATACTCAGGGGGATGTTGAGTTGAACCAGAGGCTTGACTTCCAAGCAAATACTATAATTGTGAAGAAGAAAAGAAAGCCAAGCAGAAAACGAGCTCACAGTGGTACTACTGAACTGATTGATAGACTTGAGAAGGAACGAGTAACAGAGATTGAAGTCCATGAATGTAGAAATAATATACCTGCGAATGATTTGACTATGATCAATTCGAAGGACGACGGGGATGAGCACCTACCATTACTCAAAAGAGCCAGAGTTCGAATGGGTAGACCATCATCTGGAGCGCGGGAACCTGATTCCTTGGTACAGCCAGAGGAGAAATTTTCAGAAGTTCCAGATAGCCGCTTGGGGCAGTCTTGTGCATCCATGAACTCTGAGGAAGATAGTCCTGCTGATAGAAGTTCATCTGCTGCTGCACTAGAGATGGATAATTCGTTGTCGATGAACAAAGTCCCTGTAAATAAGCCACCAGTTTGGGAGCTCAAGAAACAGTTTTGCTCTTCAGCAGATGGTGAATCTGCTTTACCACCATCTAAACGCATTCACCGTGCCCTGGAAGCAATGTCAGCTAATGTTGCTGAAGATTGTCAAGCAACTTTTGAAGCACCATCCTCTATGAAAACATTCATGAATGCATCCTGTTTTTCTTTTGTGAGGGATTATTCGTCCAATGGAAACAAATCAGAAAGTGAATTGCAATTGCATAATGCAGATGCTTCTGGCAAGAATGCTTCTCAGGATTGCACCTCTGGGTGCTCTACTAATTTAATCCCTTCTGTTGTCGAGGACGCTACAACATCTTTTGTTGAAGTGGCAGCTAGCGACACTCCTACCAGAAGTAGTAGCAACCCAAAACTCACCTCCTGTGATGATGTTACTGCTGTGGAGGCTGCTGTGTGTGCTGATGGGGAAAGCCCTGTTTTATCATCTTTGGGTAACGACACTGCCAAAGATGTGGTGCTGCCTCAAAGTGCAAAACCATTGTCGCCTGTCTTGGCTGGAGAACAGAGTAGCCTTGAATGTAACCAAGGTTTAGAAGATCTCTTGCAGTCTTCGGTTGATGATCTCAAAATTGAGAATCCTGACTTGAAAGAATCTTGTAAAGAGAATGTTCTTTCAGGAATACCTGAGAAGGACTCAGATCTTTTCTCAGCCAATGCAGAGAGTCATAATGGCTCAGCTGATCCAATCTTAGTGAATGTGGAGATTCTTAGTGGCTCCGCACAATGTGATACCAATTTGTTGTCTAGTGGTTCACAGAAAGATGGTGAAACTAGTAACTTGTTGAATAAAGGCAATCAAGGCAATGCAGTGTAAGATCTTGTTGATTTGATTTGCGTTTGGTTTCTTTTAATTTCTAATTATAGCTTTCTAATCTTGTTTTAATTTTTACTGCCTTTAGGTCAATGGTGAAAGGAACCCTAATATCAAAGGATTCAAAAGCCATTCCATCTCCAACTGTAGATGTAGCTAGGACAGCTGCTATCCAAGAGTCATGTCTCTCTCAATCAAATTCTCAGTCGGAAGATCACACAAGCCCCATGGCTGACTCAGGTATCCGTTCATCTTCATCTCTGACCGGCGGGTTGGACTCGACTGCCCAAACACCTCCATCTAATCCTTCCGATTGCAACATGTCCACATCAGATATTAGTATGTTCGCAAATAATAGCTGTAGTCATCTTGATGCTCACCATGAGAAACCTGCTGGAAAGTCTAGCATTAAAATAGAAGCAAATGCTACTCTGACATCCTTTGAAGTCGTTCTTGGATCGTTAACAAGAACAAAGGATAGCATTGGTCGTGCAACACGAATTGCCATTGAGTGTGCAAAACTTGGTATTGCTGCTAAGGTATGTTAAGATGTTCCTTATGTTCATGAATAGTTTTATGTCACAAGTTCTTCGGTTAATTTTTCTCTTGCGTTTCACTTGTTCTATTTTGATTGTTGCCTCCTGGTGTTTAGATTGGCTTGCCTTCTATAACCAGTGTAACATCATATCTTACTTGGTGTTTTTATCACATGTAATCACTGTATCCCCTTGAATGCCATGAATCTCCAAGCTTTTATCTCCTTCAGCCTCCTGCTGGAACCAGATCACGTCACCTTCCTTTTGACCTCAACATTATGTGTCCAACTTTTATCACTCTTTTGGTTATTTTGTCTGTGATTCTTATTATACATACATACATACATACATATATGTATATATATATATGTGTGTGTGTATATGTGTGTGTGTGTATTTATCACTCTGTTTTAGTTATTTTGCCTCTGTGATTCTTATTATATATGTGTGTGTGTGTGTGTATATAGGAAAATGCTAAGGTACATGCCCCTTATATTCGCTCTAAAAACACGGTATATTTCAGTCTTTTTTCTGAATTCAACCGTATAGATGAAAAGAACATTAAAAAATATACGAGTCTTCAAATTTTCATACCTCGTGGTATTTTATAACACTAGTTTTATAACCATGAAAAATTAGAATATATCTGACTATGTTTTTTCTTATTTTTCATGATCATAAAATGGTGTTACACATCACCACATTGTGTAAAAATTTTCGCATGCCCCCTTATTTTCTGATGCAGATTTCATCCATATGGTTGTATTCATGGGGGGTGGGGGAGTTGTGGTTGGGTGTTTGGGGAGTCCTTTTGGTCCTCAATAAATAGGTATTACTATTTCAATTACTGCATTGCCTTCAAGGATCTCCAGGTTCCTTAACACTTGTGTAGTTGTCAACTGTTCTGATTGCTAGTGGCTTCTCTCCAGGTAGTGATTTCAACTAGATAAACATTTTCTTTCAAATTTTTTTTTTGTTATTATTTTTTGTGTTGGGTGGAAAGGGGGGTACGGGGTGTGTTTGAGAGTAGATTTGAGCTATTATAAATTGAATATATGAAGAGCGAAAGTGATTGTAATTACTAAGTTTATGGTTAATGTAAGTGTTGAGTGATTTACCTGGTCATCTAATGGACTTCTCATTATGGTTCTGGACTATTGGTTTATTTAAGGAAAGCTGAAGGATTAGAAGTCTATGTATTTTCAAAAAAGAATAAACTTATCTTTATATTTGGGCTATTATTTTTATTAAGAGGGAACAATTTCAGTGAGCACTCATAAACATCAAAGGACATGCTCAAAGATGTGACTGCTATGCGCTGTGTGAAAGAACAACCACAGAACAGCTTAGCAATAAGCAATATAGCAAGTCTAGATGACCCAAAAGGTTTTCTACTGTTTGAGATTCTGAGGTTTTTGTAGCTTGTATTGTTTTCTACTTCTCTCACCTACGTGGAGCTTATTCCTGTGGAATACTCTGAGAATAGAAAACAGTGAAAGAGTGTGTCGAATTTCTTGCATGTAACCAAGGAAATGCTGACATTGTTCTGCAAAATCCTGCTACAATAGCACATAGAATTTCAGGTTAGATGTTCTGCTTGATTATTACATATTTGTGATATGTGGAAGTGTATATATTATAGGTGGTGGAAATACTTGCACAAAATTTGGAGAGCGAGCCAAATCTTCATAAAAGGGTGGACTTGTTTTTCCTCGTGGATTCTATTACTCAGTGCTCTCGTGGATTGAAAGGCAAGTCAACAATATATTGCAATTCTGCTGCTTTAAACTGATTTTCCTTGGCTTATTTTGGTGCTCAGTTCAGTTTCACATTTACTCCAAAAGATGTCCAATTGGATGCAAGTTGTAAGTTTTATTTTTTATTTTCCAGGTGAGGTTGGGGGTATGTATCCCTCAGCAATTCAAGCAGTGCTGCCACGTCTTCTGCTAGCTGCTGCTCCTCCTGGAAGTAATGGTCAGGAAAACCGTAAGCAGTGTCTAAAGGTATGTAACCAATTATTCTTATCCTCTTCTGTTCCCGGAACCTTTTTTCTTTTTGTTCTTTCCCCTCTAACTTTTAACTGCTGAACAGGTATTGAAGCTTTGGCAGGAAAGGAGGGTTCTTCCGGATTCGATAATTGGCCGCCACATTAAAGACCTTGATTCTGTCTGTAATCCAGTTCCTGTTGATCCCTTCTGTCGACGCCTATTAAGAACAGAACGGGCTTTTGATGATCCACTTAGAGAAGTGGAGGGCATGGTTGACGAGTATGGAAGGTGTGGCCTAGTCATTTTCCCTTTTCTATACGTTGTATGTTAAACTTCTCTAATTTTTATAATTTATTTTTAATCAAAACAAAAGACAATCTGTTGATGAGCTTAAATATTTTAGATTTTTGAAAATTTGAGTCATTCTATTGCTTCAGCAATTCAAGTTTTCAGCTTCCTGGATTTCGTATGCCTCCTATGCTGAAAGATGAGGATGAAGGATGTGATTCTGATGGGGAGAGCTTTGAGGCTGTTACCCCTGAACATGTTTCTGAATGCCCTGAAGGTGGAGAGAAGGCCCAAATAGCTGTAAATGGAAAGCGTGGTCATATACTGGAAGACGTTGACGGTGAACTCGAAATGGAGGATGTTGCACCTTCATGTGACGCTGAATTGCATTGCATCAGTGGAGTTGGTACTGCCGAGATTTCACATCATCAGATTGAACAAAAATTTCCTTTGATCCTTGCCCCTCCACTGCCCAAGGATGTAAGACCATCATCTCCTCCTTTGCCATCATCACCCCCACCCCTACCACCCCCACCTCCACCTCCACCTCCACCTCCTTCACAGCTACCACCACCACCTCCACGGCCACCTCTGCTGCTGCCACCTCCCCCACCTCCGCTGCTGCCGCCGCCACCACCGCCACCACCATTGTCTACACTTCCTGATCCAGCTAGTAACTATGTGGGTGTACATGTGAGTCATTTTTAGTTTTTCTTGTTTGGTATAGTGAGAATGTCAAGTGGTATTTATTTATTTCTGGGTTACAGTCATCAAGTGGTATTTACTGCTTTTATTGGGCATGCAGTCACAGCCTACTGGAGATGACAGACAACAATTTGTCCCTCATCAGTCAGTTACGCACAGAATTGACCCTTTGATCTCGGAACCAGTTCGTTATCATGCTCATGAAAACCGAGATCTCCATATGCCGATGCAGATACATGAGTCTTCTAATGCATGCTCTTTTGGCAGTTTATCTGTCTCTTGTCCACCAATTCAGGCGGCGGATAGTATCCCGCGGGTAGATGTCCCTGTCCTGCACAACAAGGCATTTCATTTAAGGCCACCTCACCCGGCTCCATCGGATCAGTTTTCTTACATGCAAGCAGATCAGCGGCTGCAGACAAGGGATATGCCACAACATTCCTATCCAAATAGATTCCACTCTGTGCAGACCACAGAAAGAGGGAATTTTTATGGTGATCATGATAGAATCGAAGTTGCTCCACGTGATGTTAGCGAAGGCTGGAGGCATTCAGAGCCTTCTTTTTCTGGTAAATCAGAGTGGTGGCATTCACAGATATTTCAGATCTTGCTTGGTGTCATTTTCATGTTTCTCTTTCTTCAGTATCAATATTGAGTTAATTATTGTGCTTCTGCCTAGGTCCATATTATCATGACAGCGGCAGGGTTTCTTATGCACCTGCTCCATATGGTGGCCCACCATGTGAGCCTGCATTTCCAAATCATAGCTGGAGTTTCCCTCCCCGAGGTATGATGAATCATAAAGAAAAAATCATGCCTCATAGACCACCCATGGATGGTCCTATCCCAGTGGCAAGTAGAGGTTTGTGCTGCTACTCTAATTTTTATGCCAATATAGTGTTTAGATGTATTTCTAATTGTAAGTTCAGGAATTGCTGCACTGCTTTTCTGTCATTTCTGAAGTTGCTAATATCTGTTTGCATTTATTCTGGCGTTTCAGCTCCCAACTTTTGGCGACCAAGATGACCATGACTAATTGCTGCCTTTGTTTTACTGGTATTTTTGCCATATCCTACAGCCGAATATCTGGGTTTCCTTTTTAACTTTGTTCCTTTCTGATATTTGATCACATTGTTAGGAATAACCAATTTTGACCTAGATCCCGCAGCTTGTTTGATAGTTTGAGATAATTTGAGCTACATATGAGGAACTTCAATGGATAATACCTGAATGGAGTGGCACACAAGAATAGCGAGTGGTGTGGGTGGCTGATTGTACATATGTTTTTTTTACCATCGTTTCTGCAATTGTGTATTGAGGAACAGAAGCTGTAACCTACCCGTAGTCGCCAATTGTATGTTGGTAATAATGCTTTTTTTGTCCTAGATTCAAAGATATAGTAATTACTCACATAACTTAATCGGCGGGATTTGGGCAATTAGTGTAGTCAATTCTTCTTCTTTTCTTTTAGTAATAGTTTCACCCGAGTCTTGTACATTGTGAAATGGTTTTACACTGGCACAGTTGGCAAGAACAGATAATGTATGGATAAAAATTCTTGCAATTACATATCAATTTATTGTGAAGGGCTGCCATTGTTGAATATTTTGTAGTTTATGTTGCTGCCTTTAAAGTGTGTACAACACCTCTAAATACTTGAACCGTCGGGAACTTCAAAATTTAAAGACTGCATGTGTGTGGCATGTCACAAATTTGTGGTTCCAGCTTTAAGGTGCTGGCAAAGTTTGCAAGCGCCGTACCAGCCCCGTGAGTGCTTTTTAATTTACAAGAATTCTGTAAGTGAAATTGGTAATAATACACTATTGTTATTACTTATTAGTCTAAAATTTCCAATCAACTTTTTAAGTCATTCGTTTTATAATCATATGTTTGCAACTTACACCCGTAGTTTATTTAACTTTTTGTAATTCAATGTTAGTGATTCCATAAGCTAGCGAACAATGAAAATAAATACTATATGGCGGTGATTGGGAATTTAGTGATTTCCGTTGCGAAGTGAGATTATTTTCATTCAATAAGAATGGATGAATGAGTTAAATCCTATGTATTTGCTAATATCAAGTTTCCTACATTTAAATTTTCAAGTCCTGATTTCAGTTTCAATTTATGTTGACGGTCATCACAACAGATTTTTTTAAAATCCTATTCAAATTCTTTATACATCCTTCTCATAGATGAAACCCAGATTATTGTGGACAAACTCGATGTATTTTTTATCGAACAGTTGGAGTGGATTTTTAAAAATCCTCTGCCTATGGTTCCATACCGTTCTATTTGCACAAAATTTTAAGATTCAAAATAAGTTAATTTGAGAATTAGTAAAAAATATGGAATTATAAATTTAAATTTTGGATGAATTCGAAAGTAAAATGATGCTGTCATTATAGAAATATCTAATTTCACACAAATTATGGTAAATAAGTTTGTGAAATTTTATAATTGATTTTTTTTATTTTTAATAATTTTAAAGTAAAATGTCGTGAAATTTATAAACATTATTCTTATATACAAAATTTTATATTATTGTATCCATCATAAGTGAAATTATAAAATTTAAAATAATATTAAATTAAAAAATAAATATATCTATAATTTTAATTTTAATTTAGAATGAAGAAAGTAATTTGGTACATTTAAGTGAATGACTTTATAAAAAGGACGGTTATGAATGCATTGCAACATATCTTTTTATAAAAAACACTATTACCAATAAATTGGAAAAGAGAGTGTATTCAGAAATTTTAAAAAAACAAAATTGATAGATGGGCAAAGATATAGAAGCTGGTAAAATCAAGTATAATAAGAAATGAAAATGGTTCGTTTTCCTGTTTCCTATGAAATGAATGTAGATACAGTGATTTGTTCATCATCCTCAACTTTTGCATTTCCCTTTTTTGACGATCGTGGTCTGTCTGACATTAACACCACATACAACGTTTATTTTAATATATAATAGAGAAAGGGCTCCTTCATCTTCTTCATTTCCATCGAATTTCGCGGGTAATTTACAGAAAGAAATCACAGATGGGTTCTGCTCCTTCAATTCCTGAGAAATCTGTCCATGATTTCACTGTCAAAGTACCGTTGTTCTCTCTCTCTCTCTCTCTCTCTCTCTCTCTCTCTCTCTCTCTCTATATATATATATATATGTTGTATGAATTTTTCTACCCCTTTCAATTGCAAGATTCTGTGGTATTGTTTCTCGGAAATTAGGGTTTTCTTTTGAATTGCAGGATTACAAGAACAATGATGTGGACCTTAGCATCTACAAAGGGAAGGTGCTTCTAATTGTCAATGTCGCCTCCAAATGGTTGTTTCTTTTCCTCAATTATGTCAATTATAATCATATTCTTCAATTTTTTTTGGTTTAGTTTTACTAATTATTGAAAAATTATTTATATTTGGGGGAATAGTGGATTCACAAATTCAAACTACACCGAGTTGACTGAACTTTACAAAAAATACAAGGATAAAGGTTAGATCTTTGCACTTTCCAGATACCCGTCTTTATAGTATTTGTTTGATATAAGATGCTTTACTTTTTTATCATAAAAAGGCTCTTATGTTGTGGGGATGCTAATATTTATTTTATCTAGAAATAACATGATGGCCCGTATGCCCTTTTTTGTGTTAAAAGCAATTTGGGTGATACAGCAATTCTTTTAGTTTGGTTTATTTACTTTGAGATTTCAATTTATTCAACATATATGTCTGTTTTTTTATATTAGATTTTGAGATATTGGCCTTCCCGTGTAACCAATTCTTGTACCAAGAGCCTGGGACGGCCGAGGACGCACAGCAATTTGCTTGTACAAGATTCAAGGCAGAATATCCCATATTCCAAAAGGTAAAATGTTTGATATGATAACCTTAAGAATTTTATTTTAATTTTTAATTTCTTCTTTGTTTTGCCCCATGATGCAAGCTAGTCCAATGCCCCCTCAAGGTTCAGTTTTGAACTGTGCTTCTTGTTCCCAATAATTCTGAATTGTTATTACTGATAGGAGGCTCCATCATACTTTTGCATGCTGCTGCTTTTGGTTAATTTTGTAGTACCAGTTCTTACATGATCATTTATGATAATTAGATTGCCTCGCAATTTCACTTATTTACATATTTTAGTCTATGTTAGGGGATTGACGTACATGCTGAATTTTCATTTTAATCTTGGATCTTCTTAACTTACTAGATTCATTTACTGTCTCAGAGTGAGATCACGTCTGCTTTCTAGACAATAGAAATAGATAAAATAAAAAGTGAAAGTTGGAGATATACACTTATTCAGATGTTTTTTGTTTTTGTTTTTCTTTTTTTTGGGCGCCTTTCCTAAGTAAATTTAGTTCTTATAAGTTAAAGTTTGGGCGGTTTAGTTTTAAGCTAAGACCTCAACGTCAAACACTTGATGTGTGAAAGTGAACTCTCTTGCATTATTGTATATTGTACAAACAAAATTTTAAGCGCCAGACTGCTGATTCAATCCTCAAAATTGTTTTAGAATGAGTAATTGTTCTTTGACGAATTATATCAAATTACAAAAATCTAACTCAGTCAAGTCATTTATTGTGGAAATAAGGGCGTTAAAATGTGTTCATTCCATGTCCAGTCCATACCATGTCACAGTCACTAATTTAGTGATTTGTATATTAGAGCATTTTCAAGCTGGTAATGCAACAACTGAACAATCCTCCATGAGTCCAGTTAGTGTATGCTAGTAGATAACTGTTGTCATTACCAAGTGAACATATCTATGGATTCCCAGTTGTTATATATCTGATGTATAAGACTATAAAGTATAGCAATATAGTAAGTTAATAACAATATATCAACTTCTTGATGGAAGTATTTTTCCATGCCACCAAAATTTGTTCTGTGCATATCTAAAGAATCATTCTTTTCACAGGCCAGCGAATTTCCTTAGCATGTGCCCTGTGTGGATACCTCAGAAGTATGTGCTTTGTTTGCGTAGAGGTTATATGATGTTTCTCTGTTCTTGGTAAAATCACCTGTTTTATAAAAACTGTAAAGCAACTAGTGAAAAGGACATTAAGATACCTTCCTTATTAACTGGGTCTCTAAAAGTCTGATAGAAACGTGGTGGTCAGCTGGGAGAAGAATTTCACAGAAACCTATGTACAGGCAAATTGTTATAGGCATGTAGTATTTCCTTAATCACTCGAGATTAGACTGCTTCACTTAGTCTTGTCACTGAATTTGTAGCTCCAATTACATCATTTTCTTATCCTATTATATTCCAACAAAAATTTTCTTCTATTCTATTTCATAATGAATTGTTCATTTGATAGGTACGTGTCAACGGGGCAAACACAGCTCCTATTTTCAAATTCCTCAAAGCGAATAGTAAAAATGGACTTTTCGGGTCTAGCATCAAATGGAATTTCACCAAGTTTCTCATTGATAAGAATGGGGAACTTATTCAACGGTATGGCACAACTACCTCTCCATTAGCCCTCGAGGTAAGGCCCCTCAATCGCTGATCTCGTACTCTCATTCTCCTTGATCGTACATGCCCTCCCTAACATCCATGAATATGGCCTACATTTATATTTCATCTTTGTTCGTTTCTATTGTTTAATGCAGGAAGACATCAAGAAGGCATTGGGAATAGAGTGAAAGACATTGGGACTTTAAGTTGAGGACACGATGAAGCTATGGAGAGAGGTTGTGAGTGTATAGCGATATGTTCACTTTAAGTGTTCTATGTTTAAAAATTTAGCAATTTCCTTGTATGTGTTGAAATCTATATTAATGTGAGTTAGAACCATGTAGTTGTGTGATGAATGTGAATTATTTATATCATAATGTTTTCTTCCTTCCTTGTGTTAGATTACCAAGCCTTACACACTCTGCTTTGCGACTTCTCACTCCCAGTTGGCCACCAACCAGCAACGAGCATGCTCTCTCTCTCTCTCTCTCTCTCTCAGCATGATAGCACCGTTTAGCATAATTTTAGGAATTTGCTATTTTCACAATAAATTTGACGCGTGAAACTCACATGTTGTAAACATAATTTTTTACTTTGTGCATGGAAGATAATACATATGAGGAATGTCTTGTGGAAATATCAATTAGTCACCAAGGTTTTGGAACTGTATTATGATGTTTAATGAAGATTTATTTGACTCTGGTGTTGCTCCAAATCCTATTACTCAACATAATGAGAACATTTCGCTTAATTCATTTCTCGAGTGTGAAGTTGAGTCTTAAATGTTTGGATTGATTTCTCAAACACCTCCTGATCTTTTTTTTTTTTTTGTGACGGTACCAAATTTTCTTATCGGACCAAAGATATCACATCAATTCATAGAATAAATATTGATAAAAGAAAATAGTGGCGAGTTATTACAACTCAAACTATTACATTTTTAGCGGAAGTTAATTTAATTCTAAATTACAGTCCATAACATTACAACTTCAAAATATCCTCCTTCCTTCCTCAACGCCAAACTCGGTAGCCAATCATCTTTACTTTTCCTTTGTCAAAAGGTTCAGCCTTCGTACCATACCCTGCAAAACATTGAGTTCAAAAAGAATGAGCAATCTACGCTCAGCAAGTATATAAACAAAACAGAGGAACAAATTTGGAACATTTGTGGAGATTCAATTTTGTTTTGTGAGGTTTAGCGAAACAATACCAATGTCTCAGAATTTTTGAAGAACTTTGAGGATTACTGATGATAAACAACGTGTAACCCTCCTCGAAGAAAGACAGGTATACACCTATGCATATTTTCTCAAAATATTTATCGGAGGCTAAACCTGTTGGATCTGCTAACCATACGATATATAGTTGGCCTAGTTGTGCCCGCATGATCCCTTTTTGTGTGAACATACGTAGTCACTGATAATTCCTCTAGGTCAGGTGACAAAACAAATCACACATTTCATTTCCTCTAGCCAATCATTTGGCTTGACCCATTTAAGGGACATATCATTCTCATTGGTTTGTACGGATATAACAATTAAAGAATTGCTAATACATCAAAATTTAGTTATATTCATGCACATTCAATCATATCATGCTAGTGGAATTTAAAGTATAGTATTCTCATTCATAAAAGCAATTGGAATATATGAATCATAGACTTGTACGCATATCGAATCAAAAGATAATACGTTAAATTGAAATAAGCATTAGATTGAATATATATATATATATATATATATTCTTGCCTCAGTCCTCAGTTAAATCTAATTCAAACCACTCGTGAGCGAAAAAACCTATAAAATATGCATATCACATGATAAATTTAATACTTTGGTTAAAAATATCAAAGAAAATGCATATGTGATATCCTTAAACTTTTAATGTCTCAAATCTGATAAAAGAACCGTTGAGGTTAAAGGAATAACATCATAAAATAATTTAAGAAAATAATGTTTTATAGTTTTGAAAACAGACTGCGCATCAGGGAATAAACGTTGAAGCATAACAGTGGTCGTCAGGGTTCAAGAATGACCACTGGAAGATAATCTAACCGTCAGTGGATATTTAGTCATCAGAGGATAATTACCCGTCAGGGGGTGATTGGTCATCGGTGGGTAGATTACCCGTCAGGGGATGACTGGTCATCGGTAGGTAGATTACCCGTTAGGGGATGATCTCTCGGTCAACAGGGGATAGCCTTCGACTATCAGGGTATCATTCACTCGTTAGGGGGAAAGTCATCAAGGGATGACTTACCCATTAGGGGAAAATTGTTCACTGCCAAACTCGTTGGGTGATAACTTTGACTATCGCCAAACTCTCTCGACTGTCAGGGGATGATTTGTTCATCATCAAACTCGATAAGTCACAACTGAACTTCATCAGTGGATAATTGTTCGCGCCAAACTCCTTGGAGAAAAGTTGTTTAGCGCCGAACTCGCTAAGTCATCGTTGAACTCCTCGGGAACTAAATACACATCAAAGACTAAGAAATTTTCTTTATCAGAGACTAACAGTTTTAGCCCATCAGAGACTAAATTTTTAAACTGTCAGAGACTAACTTGGAATCTCCCATGGACTAATTTATACAGTCAGAGACTCTCCAACCCGTTGGAGACTAACTCCAAACTGTCGGAGACTAAGTTAAAACTTGTCTTAGATACAGTGGTGTCTTCCTCACTCCTCCATGGTGACATTCTCAACCATAACCATGTTTAGGTCAACTCTCATCATCTTCTCAGTGATACATAACATTTCATATGGTGTGCAAACTCTTATAGACACGGTTTAGAGTTCAAATCTCATATTGAAGAATACTCAAGCATGGTGTTGTAACCATTAATAAAAAGAAATGTTTGGTTTGTCTACCAAGTGGTTGTCAACATTCTTACACTCATCTTAGATAGCTTTTAAAATAAAAAGACATTAACTCCAAGTGTTAAAAGCATACATTAAATTGCACTTTTGAAAATGAATGAACAAAGTATTTAAACATGACATGCATGACAGAACAAAAGTGTAAAAAACAGAGAAGGACTTTAGTGTAATGCTCTTACCTCCTTGGTTGCAAAGAAGAAGTTAAAAGATTGAGTTGTTCTCCCAAAAAGACAGTTATTGTGAAAGTGAACCTGGATTTGGTAGTATATTGTATAGAAGATTTATAAAAATGGGGCTAGGGTTGTACTCCAAAGTTATATATATAGCTCATTTGCCGAACAACAAGAATCGTTGGATGATTTGGAGTTAGATTTCAATCGTTGGCTGTGAAAGGAAATAACAATCTTTAGAAAGAAGTGATTGGTGAGAAAGGGTGGATGCAACGACTGTTAACGTCAGTCGGTCATCTATCATAGCTCACTCTAGTATACTGTTGGAGATGATATACATTAATTACTCTTGTCTCGCAGCAGTCTTAGTTCAAAAAGAGTACTGTAGCATTTACTCATTCACACTCGTGTGCTTCCATCCACGTGAAAACATACACATACACTTGAATAAAATAATCTTTTAAATACTTGTGCTCAAAATACATTTAAAACCTTTTGGACATCACATTGTCATTGAACTTTCATTTAAAATATGAATTCATCATTCATACCAAAAAGAGAAATTAAACATTCATGCATAAAATAAATAAATCACAAAATAAATTAATCATATAACAAAACTCATTTAAAATTTTTGGGTTCTCACACTTTCAGACTCTCCCTCTAAAAAGGAAATATCTTCTTCTTTGAATTTATTTTTAACAAAAGGAAATCCCCTGGAAAACAAAAAATGAACGAACGAATGGAGACAACGTTTGTATTTGGAATTATTCATGAGTGGAAGGCTGTTAAATTTCAAGTTTTGGTTAATATTAATATTTACACTCGAAAATTGTATAGATTATAATTTGTGCTTGCATTTCAAAGATTTTAATATGGACAATATACCTCAAAGAGAAAAAAGAAAATTCAATAGAAAAACAACTTAATACAATATTTGGTATAAACAAGACGAGTTTGGAGAAGATCTTCCGAAACTATGTCCAAACATTATATTAAACGTGGAGGATCAAAATCATCATTTTGAGGGCTTGTATAGCTCTATAGGAGCAAACCTACTTCCCTTTAATTGGTCGAGTGGACAACCTTTTTTTTTCTCCCTATATTAACTTAATTCCATCAACCCCAAAACCCCATGTACCATTGTATGCTATATAAATACTCATTTCGTTTAATAATAACTGTCGTCTAATTTTTCTTTCTGCACACAAATTTTAAGTAATTTTTTTATATGTTGATGCAATAAAAAAAATTTACATACAAAAAAATTAAGCGACAATTATTATAAAACAAAAATAACATATGTTGGTGGCATATATAAGGTTAAGAGCAGAGATTTGGCACAGCCAGCAGCAGCAGCTATACATCTTGTCTTTTAGAAGCTAGCTAACAGACAGTCATGGCTGGAAAATTAGAGCTCAAAATTTTCAAAGTAGCCCCGAACTGGCTATTTCTATATATACCCTTTTGCTGGCAGTAGTGCTCCAGCCCCCTACTAATCCCTTCCCAATTAAGTGCCAGGGGAGGTGCTACTACAATGTGAGGACATTTTGCACCCCAACCCATCCCTCCCCCCCCCCCCCCCCCAAAAAAAAAAAAATTATAAGCAGAGTGATATTTTCAATTTATAGTTAAAAACAAAGAAAATTAATTTAAGAAAAATGATATATTGAAGTACCCAATTTGAAATTTTGCAAAATGTAATTGTCCCGATTGTTAGAAAAATTGGTCATTCTTGATTTCGCGAAAAGAAAATATATGATCGCTTTAATTTAAAAAGTCCGGTTCCGTCAGTGTCCCACATCTGAGTAATATGTATATATGCAGAGGTTCCAAACTGATCTGCCAAGTTGGTTGGTAGGGACAGAATGTCACGTATCCTCATTACACACCAACGACTTTTCTATCTTCTTCATCATGTAGATAAGATAACAAGATTCTCTACCTAGCTACTTAGCTATATTAGCCGGACCGGCGAGATGGTTCTTGTCACGTGGACTCGGACCTACCCGTTTTCGGAATTTTACGAGCAGAACCACCCGGGACGCGACGTGGCGTCCCATGGAGTCATTTGATCCCATTGGGTGGCCAAATGTGTCTACTAGATGGGTTGCATTGATGGTCATATGAAGCTAAATATGAAAGTGAAATGTAACCACTGGTGTTCTCTTTAGGAAAGCTAGGACAGAGATTTTTCGGAAGGCTTGCTATAATTGTGGTGTGTGCAAGTGGCTTTAAAACTGGTTTGTCACGGCCGGCAATGATAAGTGGCAAGCATTATGTCGGATTGACTTGGACTATATGTGGCTTGGGTAGTTAATGTATATGGTTCATGTGATGAAGTTATGGCATTTGCTATGGACCATCTATTTATGTTTGATGCCATAAAACATAAGACCATGTGAGATGTAAATTTTTTGGACGATTGTGATTACTTCATGAAATCTATACTTATAAAAGTTGAATTCCTCTTGATTGTTTTTATTGGTTAAAAGTTAAAACTTTGGATGAATGTGTTGTTTCATGAACGCACCAATAGAAATAGAATTTACACTATAACTCCCTTATTTCAAGAAGTGGTTGTACAAACGGAGGAAAGCACGAAATGTTGGTCCAACATGTTTCGGCTTAAATTTTTTAGATTTGAGATTATTTTAGTGTAAATTACATAATCATAATTTAAAATCTCAAAAATTTAAGTTAAAATAAACAGGATCATTAAAAACCTTAGGGAAAAAAAATCAAACACTACCTAAACGTAGAGAAGTGATATTTTTACTAGGAAAATTGATATTTTCACAAGACTCTATCTCACATGATTGTTGAATCCATTAACTATTCATGTGAGATGAATTTTATCGAAATATCATTTTTTTTTATGTGAAAATATCACCTCTCTAAATATATTATATATAGGAGGTATAAACTTTAGTTGTTGTGATAACTCTTCTACCGCACGGTACTAATAAAGTGAAATACATCAATTTTTACTGTATTGTAAATACGAAAGTTCCTACAAAATTGCTTCAATTTTCTTTTTTTCATGAAAATTTTAAAAACTCACAGGAAAAAATGCTTAAGATTTCCAATTTTTGATAGGGTTGAAATTAAAGTTTACCCACTTTTTTTTTTCTAAAGTACATTATATATGAAGTATGGGGTTTTATATGTTATTCTTCTCTTCAACCATCATACATGAATGAAATTATACATGTGTCGGAAATGCTTATATAACAACTGACAGATCTGCATTAAAAATTTATAAACAAGGTGGTGTGTTCTTTATCTATATAAAATTATGATTGATATCAAGAAATATGAAATAAAATAGAATTATAACATAACAAAAGAACATACATATGTAAATCTGTATGGAGACATGTATGCATGTAGATAAGGGGTATCAAACATTAAATGAGATCATTAAAAGAGACCCTCATTAGGAAGGAGTTGTTGGTAAATCCTTTTCAAGAAAAAAATTATAAAAGATTACAAGACTAGTAGGTTTACAAGTTTATCATACTTATTCAATGGACCTAACCTCAGGGCAGCCAAAATAAATATAAATATCATTTTTAAAGTTTTATTTGTTTTAATTTATTAAAATTTAATTTTCCATCTAAATGGGGACCATTCTTTATCCTCCACCACATATTGTTATGTGTCACTTTAACATCTCTCTCCAGTTCCTCTTACTATATAAGGCCTTAGTCCCCTGCAGAAGTTCTTCATCACACAAGCTAAAGTCCAACAACTTACAAGGAATTTACTCAAAAACTTGCTTATAACACTCAAGCTCTACAATGGCAGCAATCACGGTGTCCGTTGGGTGCTCGAAACTGCGGTCTTGGCAGCGATGTTCGAAGCAAATTAGACAGCAAAGGGCAAGACTTTATATCATATGGAGGTGTACAGTTCTTCTTATGAACTGGCAAGAGTAACTTTATTTTGCTCTAAATGGCTGTGTTCTGGAAATATCGATCCGATCAATATCTGGTCCAGGCGCTAGAAAGTCTTCTACCACCTCAATCTTATTCGCGCCGAGATCTCTGCCTTGGGAATGATGTCCACTTAAATTTGATAATATTCTACATCCACCTTCATTTTACCGCCTAAATCCATCTAGCGACTTCACAACACTGCTAAATGGTGAACTTTGTATATATTTGGTGCTGAGCAGTGCCAGTGTTGTGAGGAGAAGTTCAGTAGTGTACCAAAACTATGGTTTGAGCAGAACAGAAAGAGGTCAACTTAATTACTAATTAAGAAAGGGTGATATTTTACATGTATGTATTAAGAAACATTTTTGAGGATATAATTAACAAACCCTTGTGGTTTAATTAATTGTACTTGTATATGTTATGAGCAAGAATAATAATATGAGTAACCCTTTATAGTTTTAAATTTGATAAACCATTATTTCCACATCTGTTGAATGTTTGAGAGTTTGTGATGCTCCCGTGGCTTGGATTAATCACATTTTCTAAGGGGTTGGAACACTAAATTTTAAAAAATAATAAAAATGAATTTTATAAAGAAGAAAGAAAGCTGTGTGTGTTCAATCAGTTCATCAATAGTTTATAGTTTCTTGGAGTATATTTTTAAGTCATAATCATCTAAAGTTTTTGGGAATGTAAGAGAATATATTGATTAGAAGGCTCAAGCTATAGTTATGAACTTTTAAGTTAAATAGGTTGATATGTTTACACAAAATGATAAATCTATAATATTAAAATTTTGGCCGATAAAATTACTGTTTGAGGATTTGTGTAGCACTGAAAAAAGAAGAAAAAAAACATTTGTCAACACATTTATCTCCTCCTTCACAACTTTCCACAAAGAAAAAAATTACACACGTGTCAATATATTAGTAAGATATTAAGAATTTTGGTAAGAATGATAAACAAGGACATTATTAATATTTTTTGTTAAGAATTCTGACGCAAATAATATGTCCACGACAATATTTATGCCCCTGATGTTGAAACTGGTTTGATATTTCTCTATTGGCTAAAATTCTGTCGGCAATCAAGCAGATAATAAGTTATAAATGACCACCAATTATTGACCACCTTTCATTTTATTTCCTATTTTGTGTAGGTTGGGCTTTTTGACAACCCGACCTATCTCAAAAATAACCACCAGCCTTTCCTTCATTTTCAACCTCTTCCACCCCCATATTATCCAATATTTATTATTTAGCATTTCTTTGGAAATTGATTTTCCAAAATGTAATTCAGAAATAATTATTACCCCAACTTATTAGTCGCAAAATCTAATCAGAAAGATAAACACTTCATTTTTTTTCTTTTCCCATATTGCGTTGAATTTAAGGAAAAATCAAAAAAATATTTTTTTCCTTAGCCCAAAAAAAAGAAAAGAAATGCTCGCATCCATAATATATTACAAATTTAAATCTTTTTCACGCATCCATTTTCAATCAAACTGGCCCCAAATTAGTTTGGTTGTATGGCAAGACTCAATAAAAATTTCTCAACATTGTTTTGCAAAATATTTTATATGAAAAAATAAAAAATAAGTGACCATTTTGATCGCATGTCACATATTTACACTTATAATATGATACATATTTTCTCCTTACTCCCTTATATCATGTTAAACTCTGACTGCTTTTTCATCGGCAGTTACTTAAATCTCACGACCCCTATTTTATATTTACTTCACAAAACATTGTCAAATCAAAAATATTAGAACGACTTCAGAATTTCTCGAATCCAATATTTCTAACTCCTTATTTCATAACAAGAGAACAGTAATATTTATGGGCTTATCTATACAAATAATAAATACTCCGAACTCATCGAGCAATAAACATACTGCAATATATACATATATATTATTGAATTCCATAAAATTTATTAAAACCTGGGATATTAACACAAGTATGATGCTTCTGTACCATAATAAAAATGCAGTTCACTGGGCTGAATTGAATCTGCATTATAAACGGAATTCGCTGCCGTAATTGTGTGTGTCGAAGAACTCCCATCCGTCCTCCAAAAGCTCCTTATTAACACTTGGCACCTCCTCTCCATCACCAGTGTTATTTGATGCAATTGCGTTCGGGTTTTCGGGGAAAACAATCGCCTGAGGGTTTTCCTGCAAAACAGTTGCTTGTGGGTTTTCAGGTGAAACAGCAACATCCGGGGCCTGCTCAGATGCCATACTTCCTGAAGAAGAACTTGAAAAGGCCAATGCAGATATTGAGTTGCTGGAAGACAAAGATTTGCCTAGTGGGATTCGCTGGTCGAATTTCTCTTTCATAAACTTTACGTCCTGGCATATAACAGATATTTCTCCTCTGCACCCCAAAAACACAGAAAAAAAAACGAAGAAGAAGAAGTTTTAGAAATAAATAGATAAAAAAGATATATACCATACACGTTACTATTGGGGATTTTCACGATTATATATCACAACCTTTTTTAGACTTCCGAATTCTAACCTTGTATTGATGAATATACATATGAATAAGTATAGAATAACTCTTGCAAGTAAGAAAACCACAAACTATACATACATAGATCAAGGATATGTGCTTTGGAAAGATCTTTTTGACATCTTTTTATCGTTTTCTTCATATTGTGTGACAGAGAGAGATTCACACTAATATTATTCTTTTTAAAGAGAGAGACTTCCTAAATTGGAAGGTATTGGTGTAATGTGATATGCTAAACGAATTGAAGCATAATTAAATTTTATTGATATACTACACTTATGAGGATTACAGAACTTACTGCAGCGTATCAACTAACCGGCCACGATCCATAAGGAATTCTCTCAACTGCAAGACAGAAGGAAATGAAATCAGGCACCAAAGTTGATCCTTCTTGCAGGTAAGAGGCGGACCAACAAAAATTATTTACAACAAAAAAAAGCTAATTGTCAAGAAATTACAACCTTAGAATTCTCCTCTGCTTGTTGCTCCAATATTTTTGACTCTTGGACCACCTTCTCCATAGCACTTTCTTCATATGCAAGACACTTCTGAGCAGAGTCTTCCTTTTCTAGCTTTTTGCACTTTGCTTCTTTAATTTCTTCTTCCGCTGAAGTTAATCGTGCCTCAAGCGCTTGACGAACCTGCAGGAGATATCCTTGAAGAGATTACAAGATGAACAAATTAACCACCGTAGAATTTTCCAGCATACTCGAACAGACAAAAGCTAATCCCTACGGGATTAGGTGTATAGAGATGACTGAAAAAGACTCGAGTGCCCCACCAGAGAGCTGCTTTTTCCTAGGCTACATTTTAGGTAAGTCATTTATCCATGTGTAATAAACAAATGCCGGTATCAGCTTGCTGACATGATAACCAGCAGCAACTTAAAATCACTTCATACCCAAAGTAGAACCAGAGAACAACAGAAAATACTAGTAAAACAAATCAAACATGTGCTGTACAATAATGCTGATCATGCAAACTTCAAAGTTAAATTAATATTGCTTATCCCAATACTGACCATCCGGAATCCTGATCCCCGCCCCAATTTTAAAAAAAGGACCACACACACAAGCATAACACAGACAAACCAAAAACAAGAAAAGATGAACTTTTTAATTAGCGGAGAGAAAGACTTCAGCGTGAAAAGAACCTCATCAAGAGTTGCAAGAGCTTTAACCCTTTCATCTGACAAGCTGTGCAGGCGAGATTGAAGCTCCCTCACTTCAGTAGCTAGAATAGCCTTTTCACCATATACTTCACCAGCATGCTGCATCATAGCAAAAAAGAAAAGGATTAATGTCAACCAGTCCAGAAAAAATATATTTTAAAACCATTAACCTAGACTTATACACAACCATGTCATTCGCTTCCTTGGCATGTTGCACCATCTGTTTCAGGACTTCGACTCTTGCCATTTTATCCAAGCCCACCTGAGTAGCTTCTTCTCTAGCATGCTCTACATATTTCTCTTTTAATTCCACTTCATTCATCAAGTTGACAAGTAAATCCTTCACCGAACACAATGTTATCTGCAGCATTAGCTATTTGTTGGATAAATCCAGTCATGTCCACAAATGAACAATATGTCAATGAGCACAGGCTAATGAGGAGGAGGTGTTCTAGAAAAAGGTAAAACTGCATTCTCTTGATATGTGCTGAGGCATTTTCTCGATAAAGTACTTGATGGACATTGATCAAAATCATTAAAAAAAAGCGAGAGAGTAAAAAACCATATACATACTAGTATAATATGGTATTCAGAATGTTGATCTAACCAAAACAAGAAGTTTAGTCACATGCACGATAGCAGCAAGCCCAATTTAGTCAACTGAACTTATTTTCCTAGTTACAATAGAAGTTGGTCCTTTTTTTTTTTTGTTCTTTTTTTCCCCTCTTTTACTTGGCCTAGATCAGAAGCTCAACTAGATTTAGATTTCCCACACACCCCAATCAGTTGTATGAAAAGAAAAACTCTTGCTTAATAAGCAAAGAGACTTAAGGAGTGAAATGAGAGTACCAAAAAAATAACAGAAATAGAAGATATGTAGTGATCAAAAGTAAAGCCCAGACTGTTGCAATACTCAAATATGTCCCAACTGTTGCGAAACACAAATATGTCCCTGCTTCAACATTTACTAACCTAAATATTCACAGGCACAGAGAAAAAAGCAGTCATAGACTCATAGTCGTAGCAAACGAGACCCATATCTAGAAATCATAGTAGTGGTAATAGTAGTAGTAGTAGTAGGTAGTAGTACAACTGTAAAAGAAGCACAAACAGGAATTATGTTAGTTGTAGAAAACGAGAATAACATAGTCATAGCATTAATAATGAAATTGTAGGAAGCACAAACAGGAATTCATCCAGGAGGCCTACAATGCATAATAACAAAAGGGGGCACAAGTTCAGAAAGCTAGCAACAATACTGCTTTTAAATTACTCCTATAACTTCTGAATTATGATTCAGAACAACAAATTAATTAATAAAGAAAAAATAGATGTCACACAAATAGTACCTTCTCATTTTTCGCATTTTCAATAAGATCCTGAAGAACTTCAGTACTACAAATTTGTCCAGATCGGGTCATAAGTATATTGTTTGTAGAAGTTTCATCCTCAAGATCATCCATTCCACTAGTCGACAAGTCTTTCTTAGAAGCAGCATTGGAAGAATCACTTGGCTCTCCCTTTTCTAAGTCCACAATAGATGTACCAGGAAAATTTGACTTGGTCTCAAAACAAACCATTTCACCAGAGGATATGTCTTGTTCAGGAAGAGGACTGAATAGAGCACCTGATTCTGGTTCCTCAACACTTGGCTCCCGCTTCTCAAAATCCACAATTAATGTATTAGGCAGCGTAGACTCATTCCCATGGTCAACCATTTCACCAACGAACATATTTTCCCCCGTAACGGAACTTGGTAAAAAACCTGATTCTGGCTCCTGACATTTGGCGATTGGCTCAACATACAGAGATACCAGCGGAATGCTGCTTTTTGGAGCATCTAAAGAACAATCTGGAACAGATGACGGAGCTACCTGAGGAACAGAATAGGTAATGTCCAATGGATTCGCATCTGTACTTAAATCTTCTTCATGACCAGATAAACAATCCACAAATGCATTTGAATCATCCAACAAATAATTGTTGACCCCGATTTGGTCAGATGGGCAGTCTAAAACATCCAAACCCTCCTCTGTGCTGCTCTCAGGAAACAACCTTGATAAATTGATATTATCACTAACAGCATCTATGTAAACTTGATCATGATCTTCATCTGCATTATTTCCATGATTCAAAGCAGTAGAATTCATGTAGGAGAAATCAGACTTAAGTTGAATTCCCCCGCTGCTTTCGTCAAAATTTCCACCCTTCACGTGTGTAAGCGCGTCGGCTACCTGATGAGCTGTATCGGACGCTTCCACAATTAGTAAAATCAGAGTTCCGTAGAAACTATATCAGCCGTACAAGCTAAAATGCAACACTGAAGAAGCACTTTAGAACTTGAAAGTGTCAGCTTCAGTTTTAACTTTTGAGACATGATTACAAGAAAAATTTGCTATATTCTATAAGAGGAGGTTAAACATGCATTAACTTGTATTTCATCGGTCTTCGTTTATGTGATACCAAATAGCGTCACATCGCTAGTGGGTTACTAAGTGAATGATCATATAAACCTCAATAGTTAATGCAGTAGGTACCTAGGCACAGACAGTCACAGTCATCCAGTTGGTTTGTTTCCAGAACTTGGAATATTAGTTTTGTACTATGACAATGTGCAATCATTGTCAGAGTAGACTTAAACGGGAAAGATTGTGATAACCGTATTTATGTCAAAAGATGAGGGCGATTGAACCATATAGAAGACCTAAATCTAGTATTTTATTACTCCCTCCATTCCACAAAAAGAGCAGCATTTGAGTGTTTTACGGATATTAATATTGCATGTTTGGTTGATGATTACATGTTCAAATAATAAGTTCTTCCATGAAATTTGTTATAAATGTTCAATTAATGATAAGATAAAAAATTATAATGACAAATTTTAGAAATTATTAAATTATAATAAAAAAATTATTCAAATGTTGCTCAATGGAGAGTATTTAGGATCCAAACTTCTTGTATTTAGTGAACGCTTGGGTGGGTCACCGTCGCTAAGACGACCCAAGTTTATGTTTCTCAGGTACATTGAGCATTTACTTTGGCTCAGGTTTAGGCCTACACAGTTACAATTTATATGAACAGGAATTTAACACTTATATGCATGTTCGTTTACCTTTAAATGGATTTGGAAAACTCCGACGCTCTTTGGAAGAAGAAATATGTGGTCCTGATGGTATAGAAAGAGAAGGCATAATCTCAGCAAGAACAACCTCAACAGCAACATCAGCATCTTTGGAATTCTCAATTGCAACTGCCCTCAGTATACGAGAGTCAACCTAATTCAGACATTATTACAGAATTTCACATAGTTTATCTTAGATGAACTCTAAAAACGAATCTAACAATAAAAAATCTTAAAAAAGAACACACAATTACAATGAATTATGACCCGGAACATACAAATCAAGTTTCAATGAAGACAGCATTAAAAATTAAAATTTTATCATGATAACATGAAATAAATTGGGGTCGATCAACTAATAATCTAATAAGCAATTAGTTTAACTTGGCAACTGGGGAAAAATAATTAATGTTAAAGAAAGATTTAAGATTATAAAATAGAGACTAGTAGCAGTACTCCATGAGATATACCTGTGGAAAAACCTCCTGTAAAACCCTATAAACAGAATTAAAACCCATTTTCAACAGCTTCCTCCCTGCAATCATCACCCAAAAATAACCTATAAATTTCAATAAAAAATTAAAGAAACAAAGGGGAAAAGGGCTTAAATTCAATTGATGATTCAACCTTTTCTTCTTCTTCTTTTTTTTCCTTTTGGGACTTTTCTTTCTTAGCAAATAAACAGGACAGAATAATAAAACACTGGAGGGCTCGATGTTTAAGAGAGAGAGAGTAGAGACGATTCAGAAACTTAAGCCGCTAAGCTATTGGATAATTATGTCCTTTTGATTGAGGGCATTTTCGACTTATGGGGATTGATGTTTGCCTACGCGGCACTGTTTTTGATTGAGACAGTATTATGGGACAAATAAATATTTACGTGTGCACCAATTTTCATCGTCCTTGCCATTTTCATGAATCCGTTCGGATTGAAACATTTTAATACGAATTTATATTTTATTTATAGGTTAAAATTCAAAATAAATTATAGAATAGGTTGAACGGTAGCAAAAAATATTTGATCAATTAAAACAAACGTCTCAGTTTAAAAAATATATATTATAATATAAGATCCTCATGATCAAAATGTAAGTAATGAAAATTTTATTTTTCTTTTGTCAAAAATGATCGTATTCACCAAATATTGATTTCTAGGTAATTTAACAGTGGAAGTTATCACTTATGGTGATAAAAAAAAAAATTATGTGTCCTATAGAATAATGCTCTGAACTTTAAATTTCGACATCTAAAACATAAGATAGCATTGTGGTAGAAGTGTTTTTTCATTCATGAAATTTTTAGCTATCATATTATCTGATTTGATTATCTAATTTAAAATATAATAAAAGATCATTTTGAACTTACCTGTCATCTACCTCAAAATATAAGGAATTTCAGTTTGTTTTCCCTTCAAAATAAAGGTTTGTTGAAAATGGTCAATTAAACAGTGTGGAAGAACCAATTATTTACAGTATTATGATTTTGTGAGAATCGACGAAACAATGAAAGAACCAAGAGAAACAATATAGAAACTGTTTATAAACAAAACTTAATGTGTATGTTTCAAGTAGGCCTGACAAATTTGAAAAATTATATAGAGAATCACAAACTGTTTAACAACATTTCGCTGTAATTGACATGTTCTTCCATTCCAAGAGTTAAAATGTTCTTCTATGTGAAGAGTTGTATGCAGTTCCACACCAATCATAGAAACCTATTTTGCTACAATCTAGAAACCTAGTTCTTAAAGCTGCAATAATTTTTTTTTGGCTACAATCTTGAAACCTTTTTTCTTTTTTTTTTTAGAATCTATTTTTCAAACATAGAATTACAATCGTATGCTCAAGGAGAAGGAGATTCCCCACAGAACTTTACAGCTATAACCTGTCTAATAGAACTATGAAATCATCTGCCACTGCTGAGCAAGAGTTCCCTGGTGTTCTCAAGTGATCTTGAATGTATATTATTCTCAGAAGACTTCTTCAGCATTTCTCCCTGCTTTCCTTGGCTTCCCTGAAGTTTCTCGCGAACAAAATAAAATTAAACGGCAACATTTATCACAAGACAAAAATGGACACATCAGCTCATTCTGCTAATAGCTTTTCTAATGTCTTTTAGTAGTTCAAAATTAAGCTAGGTAATCTATTAGTAGAGAGAGAGAGATTTGAAAAAACAAGAAGCAAATAGGGAACAAACTCTGCTTATTAATATCTTAATTTGCGACTCCCCCAACCTCCAACACCAGACAAAAGATAGTCTTATTTGTATAAAATAATAATTGATTAACAAAAAAATTATTCCACAAATAGCCTCACTGCTATCTTTTATGGTAGAGAAGAACACTATCCTCAAGTTTAACTCATAATTTCATTATCAAGTCACGACTACTCAATTAGCCAATCATTAGTTTCAGACTTTCAGGAATAAATATGGAACAACAATATATCATCCATATTTCCATAAATCTCTAAATGAGATTTTCTTTTGGGTGTGCGTGTGTATTACAGGAAACATTAAATAGTTTAGCATCAAGCTTTTTGCAGGTAAATCCTACACAGCAGGAACTGAGAACCAATATAAACCTTAGTGCTAGATGACGATGGAAATATCAAATCATAGTTTTAGCAGTTTCGGTTTTATTAGTTTAATATATTGCTACAAGTTCTGACTATTTTGACAAGTTTGAACTGAGCACAAGAAAAGTATTAGGCTTCTCGATAGTCTCAGTTGTAAACTAAACCAATTACCACTTCATACTCTACTTGGAATAATTACTTATCCTTGCATAATAGATGCTGAAGATAGTTTAAATGAACGAGAATAAGAATTAACTAAACTGCTCTAACTCACAGCGATCTTGTGTCCAATCAACTTTCGATTTGAAGGTGCTCGTGCAACAGATGAAGCAGCAGCAGCAGCAGCTACACGTATCCTGTACATATTAACGAAATCATGTCAATTAAATGATCACTTTTCAAGAGATGCATATTAGAAAAGGGGAAATATTCTTGTGTTGCATACCTCTTATGTACATCAATATATACATCAGTCTCGTCAACAATTTCCTCCTTCATTCCAACAAAGAAAAGTTAAAAAACCTTTTTTCCTTACTGAGAAAAAGAAAGGAAGAGCACTAGAGCAGTCTAGGCAAAAAATTAAAATAAAAAACAATAACTTCATAGGATTGTAATCAATCAAGTTGTGTAATCCCTCTGTTTTCTAATGTTAAAGACTTTTTAGCGTACTTTTTAAATTTTTTAAAGTTAGTTACTTCTATATATTCTGGGTGAATTAAATACAAATTTTCCTTAAATACCTTCATATTAAGTATTTAATCTTTCTAAGAACTACATTAAATTAAGGGTAAGAGTGGAATACACTCTTGAAAATAGAAAAAAGTTGTAACATTAATGATGGTCTTGGTCTGTGTGAAAAAACCTTAAAAGGACTAACATAAAAACGGAGGGAGTAGTTATCGGGATGTTTCAGAGAATATGTGTCTTCGAGAATTTCCATTTCAAACAGACACAAAAGTCATGCACATTGATTTGACGTTATACAATGAAGGAAACGGATATTACTTGCAAAAGTTCTTCAAAGACATCCTCTAGAGTAATGATGCCTATGACTTCTCCATCTTCAATATTCTCTGGCCCAGTGATGAAGCCATTTGCTAAGGTGCCATTTTGTGGGAAGAAGGTTTGCTTAAATACTGCATCAGCCTTTGAAGCATTATCAACATTCAAAACAACTCTATCAGATTCTTCATCATGCTCAGACAGCAGGGGCACAGTTATTTGGTAATTCCCCTTTGTAACTTTATTTGCAACGACCTTCTCTATATCAGCATCAGACACAGGGTTCTGGCTTTTCACTTTGACCACAGCTGCCATGTGACTGCTACCCTTTTGAAACTCGTTGAGTATATCATACAAAGGCATATCTGCTGGAACTCTGCAATTTAATACAAGAGAATTTAATTTGGATTAGGATATTAACATAAAAAGAAATGAAGGTAAAGGAGAGACCCAAACACCTAGGGATTCTCCTGATTGAAACAGCACTAACTGGAGTTTCGGTTTCTGCCCGGACCGTCAGAAGACTTTTGACCTATCTCCCAAGCATAACAAAAAAGGAAAAAGAACAGCTTTACAATCAGCAAGCTATGAAGAGCAGCATATGAGTATCATTAAGGTCGGTAATTATAGAGTTTAAGAACACACCAGTAGAAGTCCAATTATGTTCTTTGGGTTCCCAGAAAAGACTGGAACACGACTATGACCTCGTGCAAGGATTTTTCCAATTGCTTCCCTGAACGATACATACAGTAAGTCCTGTTTAGAAGGCAACAGGAAGCAGAGGAAAGAGATACAGAAACTTATATATATTCCAAACAGATACGATAGTCATTTCTCTTAAGCTATAGAAAATAATACATAGCTGAGTTTTGGACTTTTGGCTGTCCCCAGCTGCCCAACCAAACTCTTCCCATTCCAATAAACTTGATTAATCTGAGCCATTTGGTGTAGAACCATATAGGTAGCTCTGAAGCTATTGAACCAATAGGCAGTGATTACAGGTAAAATAAAGCAGGGAATTTCCACCTATGAATTTTTAGTTGGTCCAATTCTTGGAACTATCCAAGACATTGCCCAAATAAACAATCATGTTTGATCTGGAAACTTTTCCAAATAAATAAAAAACATCCCAAAGAGACAATACAGATAAGAAAAAAGAAGGAAGAATACATGAAAAGAAACAAAAGTAAAGTAAAATTTCAGCAGGCAAAGAAACTTCAAAAAAGTATAAAAAAACTAAACAGCAATATTCACCAGTCTAGTTTTGAATTGACGTCCAGTGAAAATGTCGATTCAATAGGTGTCATGGCCTCCTCTGCAGTCTGCATTACATCCAAAAAGCATTGGCTCAGAATCATTCCATTAAACAAAGGCCCATAACCAAGTGAATTAAATAAATCTAAAAATGCCAGGATATCTTTAAAAGTTGATGGTGAACATGCATTTTATCAGTAAGGATGTCTGATTATGATGAGAAACAAAAGTTAGATTCCTTTGACGACCCTATAAAATTGAAGCGATTCTGACGCAATTGTAACTATTTTTCGGATATGGCATGGATAAGAAAATCGTTAGGGTAAACAATAACGTGCACATTCGGCTTATGCTCTCAGCTATGCCATAAATAAAGCAAGAACTATAAAAATTTTCATTTTCATTTTTCCTGTAGCTAAATCTAATAAACAGTACAAGGATACTCATCTAAAAAAATTTTTAGAGAGTGCACTTCTTTTTAGCATAAACAGAGTCAAGATGTTAGATGCACTGTATGTAAGTTTGCCATAAACATACAGAAGGAAAGCATGGCTTTAATGACAAAACATGCTAAAGCAAAAGGCAAAAGAAAGGCGTCTTGGCAACAATTCTTTTATAAATTTACAAACCTTTAATGTTAAATCAAGTGCTCCACTTATAATAGTAGTCTCGTCGTGTGTGAGTTCACCTCCTTTGCCAGCCTAAGAGAGACAACACAAATATATGATGGTAAATAAAAACAATATAGCCGGTTGACCTAGTACTAAAGCATTACTTTGCATACTAAGATACAGTCCCGTTGAAAATTTTTGGTTTCTCAAATAGTACATCTTTGAAATAGAAACAAGAGCTTGTAATGGCTTTCCCTAGATGGTTACCTCTTGGCCATGAATAGAAACAAGAGCTTTCAACTGAGCTCGTCTGAACAAAGCATCATTATGCCCTAGAACAGCATCCAGAACCTGAAAGTTAGAGATGAACTTCTAATGCATTGGCTATCGTGTTTATTCAACAATTACCTTTACAACTATAACTTGGTTGAATGAAACATATAAAATTAGAAAAGTTGCAGGCCGATGAAACTTCTAAACTTGATTGAATTACAATACTGATAAAGTGATAAAGTATAAGAAATTACCTTTCCAATGGGATATGAAATCGGATAGCAAATGACCATCAGAGTACGGACAAGCCATACAAGATTTGCACCTACTGCAAGTCCATATCTGGTGCATATAGCTTGTGGGATAATCTGAAACATTAAATGAAGTGGAAGTGTGGGTTCTGGTAAATGGTCTCAAACAACTGTTATAGCAAGTAAATTCAATAATCAAAAACCAAACGTACCTCTCCAAAAACTAGTACAAAAGTTACTGATAGCACAACAGCAACAACAGGATGAAAAATCCTATCTAGGTATATTGGGAGAGCCTACAGTAAACATTGCCATCAATAAAATTACACTTAATAGCTAAAGAGTAAGAACAAAGGTACCTCTCAGAAGAGGTCAGAGTTCTATTATTTAGATAAGACTTCTTCTTGAATATTAAGGTTTTCCGATTAGGACCCTTTTATTCACAAATGCAATGGGGAGAAAAAGTGTAACCACCACTATTTTTCGTTTTTCTTTTTTTTCTTTTCTGATGAATAAAATAAATAAACCACTAGTTTACTGACAAATACAAAAATTTAAGACCAACAATGTGTGAATATATAGCCACTCATACCTCCATTGCAGCAGCATTACACAATAGCAATGTTACAAGAAGTTGGTGTTGCTTTTGAACAACTGGAAGGATAGCAGCTGAAAAACAAGAAGAGTAGTATACTGAAAATTATACATGCATACATACATATATATATATATAATCTCAAAGAATTAGCATTGTTACATGAATCATTAGCTTCTAGGCACTAAAAAATGTTAAGATAATAAATTAAAAAGGCACTTAAGTGGTACCGGTTTAGTTATAGCTTAACTAGCAAAACGTTAGCTGCCATATAGCATAAATGATGTACTCTGTAATACTCGTATTTGAAAACTAGGAAACTGACAGGTATTATCAAACTGTATGCACCGTTATTAAGTGCTACTAACAGCAACAATTGATCTACTAAAATTGCCCAAGGAAAGAACAATTCATGTTTTAATTAGCAAAATCCAAAATTGGGGAAGAAGCAAAAATCAGTATTTACTCGGACGAAATATAAACTCGTCATTAGTTATCAATTAATTGCATATTTGGATTATAAATAAATAAATAAATAATTAAATACAGTAGATATTACTCAAAAGTCAAAATTAAATAACCGAACATTGGGGAAGAAGACCAAAACCAGCCACGTAAAGCGAAAAATGAATTCATACATCAGAGAGAGAAAATAAATCATGACGAAGAACAGTAAACGCATGTTCAAAACGAGGTAAACAGAGAGGATCACAAAAAGATAAAAAATATATATAGCACCTGCTTGTTTCTTCTCGGTGGAGGTACCACTGCGTTGAAGAATTTCAAGCTCAACGACGCCAAGGGACATTAAACCTAACGTAAGACCGGACATTATTCCGGCGAAGAGTACGAGAAGGCATGAAATTCCGGCGAAAACGAACCACCAAGGGTTTCCGAATTCGATGTCATCAGAAGCAGTGCCGAAGGAGGAAGTTGCCAATACGGCTGCTAGGGTTAGAGAATTGATCAACCTCATCGCCGTCGTCGGCGAGCTTCAGTCTCCGATTCCGGACCGGAGTAGTCGAAATGAAGGGCTGCTGGTATGGGGAAAAGTAAACAAAAAGTCGATTGAAAAATCAAAATTAAACAAAGGAGCTTGGTCTCAAGGTGGCATGTATGTATGTATACGGGTAGTTAGCAGCAGCAGCAGTGTTGTGTAGTTGAAAAAGTTTGGGAACAGCCACATGGCATGGCACACGTCCCATAGACGAAATAAAGTGACCATTTTGTCAACTGGATCTTCCTTTTTGGGATCTTCCCTTTTTGGGTCTCGTTGAATAAGACCTTAAACGAAGTTTGTTGGTCCGCTTAAAACTCCTTCCACTCAATCTTTTGTAAGTCAATTTTTTTAAGAATGAAAGAGAAATGCTCCGTTCGAATTCAGCGAGCGGGATTAAGGGGAATTAATAAAAAATTAGAAGAAATTTAGCAAAAATTAGTGGAACGAGTGACGAAAAGGAATAAAAGAAAAAAATCACAATGAAAGAAAAATGACTGAATCCTTTATCCTCTTTATATGGAATGAAATTACATAGAGGAGAATGGTTCATTTCACCACCATCTCCCATAGAAAAAATAAAATTTTGTGATTTTCTATATAATTACATATGAATCAAATTTATTCCGTATTTCATTATATTCTCTTAATTCAAATGCAACCTAATAATTTTATAAAGGTTTGAGTTTCTTTTATATTCGAAAAGTTCGAATAAATTTAACAGCCTGGGTCTATTCAAATATTCAAAGAGTTTAATTTAAATATAACTTTTTATTTATTAAATATAATTTATTTGACTCGATTAGTGCGTAATTTTCATTACGTTCAACTGAAATTCATCCCAGATTCAAATGGGACCATCATTTTTTACTTCTTGTTACATATATTTTTTTTTATTATTACATAGGAGGTCATTACCTATAATTTTTTTGTTACACAGAAGGTCACTGTCTAAAAATTACATACACACTCACACATTTATCCATTAACTACCTTACAGGATAATCTCTAAACCATTTCAATTTTTTCATATAAGGTAATCTTTGACCAGTGCAGTCAACGATCAAGTCAATGAGTCCATTTTTTACCTACTACTAAAACATGACGATTAATATTTTGACATTATATAATTACCTCCTTCGTTCCTATTTAACCGACACTTATTCGCTTTTTTAAAATAAGTTCACTAAATTTTTAACTAAAAATATTTTTCTTTATATAAATATATATGTAAGAAAATTATAATCAAAAGAGAGTTTATAAATTTTAATTTTTAATTATAAATATATATGTGTAATTTTAAGGTCAAAATAATTTAAATTCATCGTAATAAATTTTTAAGTGATAATTATTTCAGAATCAGAAGGAGGAGTATTAAATAAGATGTTGTATATGAGGACAATTTCGTTTTTGGTACTACTCATTAAATAATATGACGTGACTTTGCGTATTTTTTGTTTGATTACTTCAATGTTATATTTTAACTTTAAATATTAAAATAAAATGCTTGAATTATTATCACCAACACGGCAATACACTACCATGAATTTCGGGTTATTATTGTTATATTTTAAACGTATCTCCAAATTAAGAATAAAATATATAGGCAGTTAGATAGAAGTAACATTTTATATCATTAAAAGTTTCGGTTCCTTTTCGTATTCCGTACATTAGCATTTGGCTGATACAGATTTTAGTTGATTGTGTGTATATAATTATGTTATACATACATACATACATATATATATATATATATATATATATATATATATATTTGCAAGTAGTTTATATATGTGTGTTAGTTATGTTTTTGGATTACATAAAACATTTTATTTCTATTTTAAAATTAGGTCATATAAATAAAAAAGTGTAGCTTACATAAAAGATTTTCTTTATATAAACATATGCATAATATATGCGTAATTTAAATTTTCATATTTACATTATTTGGGAGATTAATAACTCTCAAATAAAAACGATTAACATGCATGCAAAGCATGCAGGTTTAATTAAATTAGATTATATGCTGTTCCGTCAATCGAACAAGATACGAAAAGATAGAATATTTAAACCAAAAAAAACAAATTGCAAAAAGTTGACTAGAAACGTGAGTTTACTTTACATATTATTTTATATTTTATATTTTATATATTTATATATTTATATTATAGTAACAACTATGAGCTACACTGACACACTTCTCGTTTTTCCATAATACGTTACGTGGAATTTCTAATTACGTATATGTGCGTGTGGAAAGCACTCGTAATTAATTTCATATTTAGTGCTAGTTTTATTTTATTGTGTGGAAAGTACTCGTAATTAATTCCTTATTTGGTGCTGATTTTAGTTATTAATTCAAGAAGTGGTTGATGACAACTTCAACTGTGATTAAAATATAGAGTAGATAAAAAGGAAAGATAAAATATGTTTAAGATCTGCCTATTGATTAATTAAAGCATACTATTTTAGGTATCCGAAAAACGTGTAAAACTTTATTACTCCCGATGTTTGAAATTGACAGTAGACTCCGTTGCCAATTTCCCTCAATTTCTCCCTATATATCTTATAATTTTAAATATAATTTTAATTGCACGGATAAATTTAACATTAAAAAAAAGAGGGTGTATCAATTTTCATAAGATTTAATAATATAAAATACATAATTTTAACAATACAAAAAATCATCAAATCTCTGTCATTTAAAATATTATATTAAATTTTAACTATTAAGATGAATATGATATATATTATTAAATTGTGTGAAACTTGGTTAACTCTTATATTGTTTCGTGTTTTACTTATTCATACGGTTAAAATTACATAAAATAAATTTTACTAAAATATATAAAATACATTGAACAAAGTTTGAAGGAAATGATGACGGAGACGAGTCAAGTTCCACAAATTTAGAAATAAATGAAGAGTTAGATTATAATTAGTTGAAATTAGGTAGAATCAATTAAATAAAAGTTATTCTCGAGCGATGGGTGTATATTGTCTAGAATCTTAATAGAAAAATAATTCGATTAAGTTAAGAATAAAGATTATTCTCACAATAAATAGTTTTAATACATTTTGTTAGGTCCCATAGAAAAAATATTAAAACGGGGTTGAATAAGAAATTTTAAATTTTAATTTTGCTTAAAAACTTTCTTACTGAAAATGTATTCCTTGCCTAAATAAGATTTGAGAAAAAATTTACTTAGAAAATTTGAATGCGACATAATATAAAATCTTCTTTAAGTATAAGAGACTAAGCAAACAATATTTAAACAAGACAAAAAATAAAAATAAGTAAGAGATAAGAGACAATATATTTATAGTAGTTCAACAACGCCTACTTTATTTTTTTTATTAAGAGAATGCACTTGCTAGAGGACTAGAGTACAATAGGACACCTAAATTTTACTTAAGTCACACATACTTTTTAAAGTTATTTAGACTTTCTAAAAGATGTAGAAATCTTGTTTTGTTGGTTTTAAGCAAAATTTCTTGTTGAGTAGATAGTTAGTAGTCTGTTCAAACTTGTAAAATTTGTGTGTTGCTAAAAGTTTATGATGTTAAATTGTCAGACCAATTTCTTAATAATTCACTAGTCAAAAATGAAATTTATAACTGATCAAAAAATATGACTGTTGCTAATTTAAAAAATAATTGTTAGAGAGTTATACTTTCTAATCGTTTGAAATATGTACTTTTTAGCGTTGTTAAAAATTTACCCTTATTAATCGTTATTTTGTCTTGTAGTGATCATTTAGAAGTTTAACAGTTGTATTAAGCAAGCATCAAAAAATCACATTTTTGTCTTCCAAAAAAAGTAAACAAAATTTAGCAAGATTTTTCCTAAGTCTTACTTAAGGAATCCTTGCTTAAAGGATTCATTAGGTAACACGCTTAGCAAGGAAATCAGGTGAAACCTTATTTAATCAAGCCCCTTAACGAAATTCCTTAGTCTTGCTTATTATTGAAGTCTGCTTAAACATGGTATTACTATGAAGTTCCTTACTTAAAATAACTCTTGCTTAAATTGTCCATACACAGACATACTCAGCAGACATCTGGTCTTGACGAAAGTACTCAGTCATTTCTTGAATTTGACATATTCTCACTTGCTGATAAAATCTTGTTAATTATCATTATTGCTAAAAAGTTCCTTGTTTGAACTATCCTTGCTTAAACTATTATGCTAAAATCCACCTAAAAAGTTTGATTTATTCTAAATCTTTTTATAATATATTTAAATAAGAACTATATTACATCGTTAATTTTAAATAAATATTAAGGTAAAAATACTTTAAACAACGTAAATAAACAGAGTTGACTTAACACATTTTTAATGAGATTTATTATAATACAACATTGTTATTTGTTGTAAACCATCCTCTGATTGCTCTGGTTAAATTCTAGCCCTTGGTTTTAGTAACAACAACAATCCAAGATACTTTGATAGAATAAAATAATATAAAAATGAGATGTATAGATTGAAAAAATATATGTGAAAAACAAGGATGAGAAACTTAATTATGAGAAAATAATCAAATGTGTATGAAATTTTGGGTTTGAGAAGATCGACACACTCCTAGTGTCATAAGATTTACACACAAATATATGGTAAATAATATAAAATTTATTATATCTTCATATTATTTTATTCCATCAAACAATGTTAACAAAAAAATAGACAAAAATGTTTAATCTCATTAATTTTGTATTAACTATGTATGCATAGTTTATAAAAAATAACAAGTGCTATTACAACATTTGTTGACTCAGATACTTTCATAAAGGTAGAATAACATTATTTGGCAGTTGCCAAAAGCATATAAGAAAGTGCTATTTTCCCAACCACTTAATTTGGAATTTCATGAATTCAAATATGTATGCAACTTGTTTATTCAGATAAAAATTTATGGAGTTGAGACGAGTAAAACCAAAATGATAATTGCATCCCGAGTTAAGTACATCTTAATACTTTAAAAAAGAAAAAGAAAAAGAAAAAAAGAGTTAATTCAAACATTAATTTAAATAGCTATTTTAATCTTTCAAACGTTTCAATGTCATATACACTGACACACCTAAAAACATCTTAATCTTCCTTCTTTTTTTCTTTGCTCAATTTTGAAATACTACGAGTGTTATAAATAACCCTGCCAATATATTCATTTTTTTCCCCCTTCCGAAGTCTTAAACAATTACTTCGAAGTGTCAATGACCTTGCGAGAAAAAAAAAAAAGGAAGAGAAAAAAAAACAATTATGACTTGCCTTTCAAAATTATACCCCGCACTTCATAAAACAAATTTTAGATGCAATTTCATCGGTTCTCAATTAATTGATACTTATAATATTTTTTTTATCAAAATTGACTCATTTTTTACTTAAGATTTTCATTCTTCTAGAAATATATATGTTGTCAAATTATTATCACAAAAAGTCGTATAATCTGCAATAAAAATGAGTGTTTTCGAGGAGGAAATGGAGATCGATTGGAGGATGCAGAAGAAGGCAATTGAGATTATCAGGTACGCTCTTAATTTAGCACCTACATTACTTTATCTTATCGGTTGATGTGAAAATTATCGATAATTCCAGAATTAGGGTTTGGATTCAATTCACGGCAACAAACAGGACATAGTAGCTTGACACAAGGAGTAAAAACTAGACTAAAGTCGATAAAAAATGGAGACATTGTATGCTGAATGTACTTGTGTAGTTTGTTAGAGCACATAGTACATGGCTCGTTAATTGCGAGAAAACTGCGAAAATTTTATTAGTAATGATTGATAAAGATAGTGCGGTTAGTGCTGGTAATTTAGCAGACGTTGAAATGGACTTTGGATTTCTTAATGATTTGTTGGTTCTTCAGGAGAGGGGAACTCTCTCCTAGAAGGCTAGTATTGTGGAATGAAGGGCAGGTGAGGAATCCAGTTTGACTGGATAAAGGGTAAGCGGTTGTTCAATGTGAAGCTTTCTCTCGGTTTATTTTAGAAAAAAGAAATGAGAGAGTGATTTAAGAATTGGATGCGGCTTCCCTCTATATCACCGTGTGAAGATGATTTAAACTTGGATCAATCATTGAAGTGGAGAAGAGGAGGGTTGTGGCTTTCATATGATGCTATCCGTTTCTATTAATAGGAGAATTCAAGTATCAATATTGTTTTTTCTCTGTGTGTTTTATTGGCATTCCTGATTTGTATGTACAATGGAATTCAGATAGAAAAGTTTAGGTAAGCATACAAGAGTGTTGGTTGATGGAGATCCACTTTTAGATATCAAAGTTGCATGTGTTGACTTGTTGAACGAGTGGCACCATAACAGGACAGAGAAGTTGAGGATGCAAAGAAAAGCTATTGAGAAAGATATGGAACTAGTGGCAATAAGGAGTAACAGATTAAAATTAATGAATAAGATCTTCGATTCTAAAAGCCGAATTAAACTTCAATTAAAGCAAAGAGTATCTTCGACTTTAAGAGCTGATTTTTGCCTCTGTTGTAGAAGTTTTGAACATGAGAGTAAGCTTCAGTGTTGAGGACTGAAGAAGAATGAAGATGGTACAATGATGATGAGAAAAAGAGTTTCAAGTCTTTTCTTGCCAACATGTTAAGATTTGTCAGTTAAGGAAAGTAAGGTTTCCAAATAATGTGACATCTATCCAAACATATACTCGTATGCAAATCACTAACAACCATTGGTACATCTCTTGGTAAAGAGTGTTATAATGTGAAGTTACGACAAAAATGGGGTTGCTTAGTTTGTATATGATATATAAACAAAACCATTTTTTTGATCCGTCAATGAATTTTGATAGTCTGTTGGACTTAGTAATTTGCAACTTGTCTTTAACGAACTCTTGTGTTTTTTGATGCCTTGCGATATGTTTACTTGGAGGTGATTTCTGCTTAAGTTCAGATATTTTTCAAGGTAACTGCCCTAATAATTATGTTCTTCTTTGGTATGACCCCCTCGTTCCTTGAATCTGATGATGTAACCTGACATGTGATACATGTGCATGCATTTGCCTTCATTATATCATCTGAAATCTCGTGACAATATGTTGCAGGTGGCTCTGTCTAAAAAAGAATGAGATTGCAGCATGTAGAATTAGGTGAAATTTAGTACATGTTAAATATTATATAATTTTAATTTTAATCTTATTTATCTTCATTTAAAATATGTTTCGTACATAATTTCTATTAAATAAAAGAAAACTCTATTGTGTACTAAAGTATACTTAGAAGTATGTGCAAAAATTGAGTTCAGTCATTCTTTCGGACGGTGGTAGTAGTACTTATTCTTAAGGCATGCACAGTAACTTTTGTAAATCTGTAGAATATAATGATTAGTCTATGTAGCTGCAGATTTTTTACATTATCCTATTGATATAACATCAGGTTTGATTTTGTATGTTTGTCTTGTAAATATCCAGCGGTGGAGTAAATAGATCTTACTGATTTGTGATTTGATATGCAGGTCCCAACACGCAAGCTCGTGCAATTACAAATTAAAGTGAGTCTGTAATCTTTTTTCTACCATCTTGTTTCTTTTCCTTGGTTTTAAACTAGTTTATGTAATTTTTGTTATTTGTTAGTTTCTACTTCCAGTGATTTTTTCCTTCGATCGACAGCTGTCAATAAAAGTAAGCCAGAAAAATATTTGGAATGAAGTCATATGCACAATAACAAATGTACAATTGCATTGTTTTGGTTGTTGGCGTGGTACCAAATAAAAGACTGATGTCAGAAACTTCACATGTGAATTTTTTTAGATAATAGCTTAAAATTGTATAATCATCTTATATTATTGGCTTTTAGTAAGCGATTATTATGTTTAATAAAACTGGATATTCATTGGTTTGAAGATCAAAATATTCGGTTCATAGAGTGGTTGACCAATATCATGCATTAAGTATTCTTAATTGCTTGATTATTACTTCCTCAATTTAATTGTGTTTTCCTCTTGGTTGTGTTTTCCCTAGTTGCCCTTTGTTGGGCACTCCATTCGTGCAAGCAAAAGTTTAACAAGAATGGATATTGTACATGACATTCCTAAACTAGCGATTTTCATACTGTTTCTGGTAATAAATCCAAAGGTAGAGTTGTCAACTAGGATGCCATCTGTACCACCACCACCTCCTATACAACCTACTCCACTCTGTAGATCCCAGTTTGTACTGGCCAACCATACATGTTCCTTGCTGCCATCTACCCCAGTTCCTCCTCCACCCTAACCTTACATTTTATCCACTATCGATTGAATGCTCTCATGTGCGTGAGGTATTGTACGCTATGGAGAGGTAATGACCATTCTCCTCACGGTTTTGTTTCCTAGGACGAAGACATCGACATAGGTATTGGGAGCAAAGTCAAGCCCTGTTGAACAGGAGTGCTATCGGTGGTTGCAAGAAATAGACAGCGAGTGTGTTTGGGACATGCTGCTCTGTATGCCTGTCTTTCTTTCCAGGCCCATCCACAAGTATACTGTTACTGTTGATCCTTCATGCGGTGTCACTTACACGTGCTCGGGGCAAATCATATCAAAATGATAAAATATGGAAATTGGAGGAATAATAACTATACTATTGTTTAATTCCATTTAGGATTACTAAGGTCTAGTTCTGCTATCTTCATCTTCTACTAAATCATCTTATCTTCCACCCTACTGTGATCTTATAACTATAGAAGTTATTGGTTTGGACATTTATCATCTTATCTTCCATCCACAAGTATACTGTTACTGTTGATCCTTCATGCGGTGTCACTTAGACGTGCTCGGGGCAAATCATATCAAAATGATAAAATATGGAGATTGGAGGAATAATAACTCTAGTATTGTTTAATTCCATTTAGGATTACAAAGGTCTAGTTTTGCTATCTTCATCTTCTACTAAATCATCCTATCTTCCACCCTACTGTGATCTTATAACTACAGAAAGTTATTGGTTTGGACATTTAGTGCTTGTACTAATAATATTGGTGAAAACTTCCTTTTGGTTCTATGGTTTGTGAAAATGTGGAATTAATGTTCATGTTCTATGGATACAGTTCTTATTTTATATAAGTAATAATCTTTTATCTTATTCAGTTTAGTGATTATATGACAAACCTGGAATTCTACTATTAATATTTTGATAAAGACCAGAAGTAATTTCTGTTAGGAATTATAACATTTGATGATGATGTATAAACTTAAAATTGTTAGATTTTGTAATTGTACGAGTACCTGCAGTAGTGTTCTATCAAAGACTACCATCAAAGACTGCCGAGAACATCAGAGACTACAAGGAATGCATTTGGAGAGTTCAACAAAAGTCAAAGTTGGTCAAACAAAATTAGCATAGGAGACTAAGTTTTTGTTAATCGGAGACTACAAGGAATGCATTCCTTGTAGTTTCTGATGTTCTCTTGCAGTCGTTGATGGTAGTCTTTGATAGAACACTACTGCAGGTACTTGTACAATTACAAAATCTAACAATTATAAGTTTATACATAAAATGCTATAATTCCAAACAATCTCCCCCTATTTATGATTTATCAAGGATAAGCATACATCAAGGTTTGATGATGATGTCAAAACACCAACCGTATAACACCATTACTTAGAATTGAATTTAAACATGTAAGAACATAATTGTACATGATGAACTTAACAACGATGGTTTTGATGTTTCAGTTCCTCAATGTCCAACCGTCAATCTGTTAATCATCTTTAACAAATCTCCCCGTCTTTATTAGAATTGCTCTTTGCTCCCCTTTCCTCATCATTCTCCCCATTTTTGACATCAACATCTTAATGTTGGAGTGTAAAAATCACCAGATTAGGTTGACTAGTAGGAAGAAATGTTTGAGCTTTGTTTGAAAATCATTGATTATGAAGTGTTGGTGCTTCATGTTGTACTTTCTTTTATTAATGCTTCAAAAACATTTTGTGAGTACAACTGCACTTGATCTTTGTGTGATCAAATATTCTGATAATAAGTGTGTTGCTTGCATCCAACCAAACAATCACAAGTTTTTCTCTCAGTATCCTCTGATATTTGATCAGAATTGGGGATCAGAGAATAAATGAGCTGCAAAGGTAGTGAGTGAAACAATTTTGTCTTTATTCATTTCTTCAAGGATCTCATCCTTGCTCGCATCCTCTCCTTTTACCTAACTTTTACAAGTCAGCCTCTCACTTATTTTCCAAAAAAAATATTTTGCTTTTAATTTCTTTTTCTTCACCTTTTTCCAGACACAAGGTCTGACTCTCATTTTGAATTCTCACAGGCTCACGAAATATAAAATTTTCCTGTTGTGGGTGACCTGGAGTGGTGTAGAAAATATAGGAAGTGTTTTGCTTCAATGGATGTTTGATAAAGTACTATTGTAGTATCCACTAATGAGTTCGAGAGTTGTTCTTTGTGTTTCAGGTTTAAGAATTGGCTTCTTTGATGATTGAACTATCAAATAATCTGAAACCAATGGAATTAAGAAATTTTTAAAATTGCTTCTAAAGAAATATTAAAGAGAAGAAGAAATAATAAGGGTAGAATTTGAATATTGGATGCTCCTCTTGAAAAGAGAAAAGAGAAGCATCAATGTGAGACCCTGTGTGTGCATTAAGTGACAGGTTGATCATTAATCAGAGTTTGTTTCTTCTTCTTCCTCTGAAAGATATTTATAGGTGATCATTGTAGACTCAAATACTTGTGTCCTTGGAGGTGAACTATTTTCAATAGATACAACCTTTTGAGAGGTTGCACCTAGAGATGTGTTTTTTCCTTTTAGAACTTAATATTCTTTTGAGAGAATATTAAGTAGTCTCTAAGGGTTATCATTGTTCCTTATTTTTTTTCCTCATAACTTCCTCTAAATGCTTACCCTCCCCCTCAGCTATTGCTGGATGTGGTTCTCATTTTACAACCTTTATCTGTTGAGAGATAGAAGAGGTGACTTTTGATATAGACTTGTATTAGAGGGTTTTGCTACTTGGGCAGAAGAAGTTGGATCATTACTAACATCATTTATTGTAGCAGAATTAGAAGAAATAAAAAAGATAATCTCAGAAATTAAGAGTTTAATTTCTGCTACCAGTAGGTAATTATCCACTGATGAGTAATTCATGAGGGGATGAATTATCTACTGCTACTTTCAGCTGATAATTTAAAAAAAAATTATCTTTGCTTCAATCTTATCAGCCATGCACAAGATATTCAAGATTTTATTCACCAAAGTTGAGCATACATAACTCACTTGCCAACTTGTTGAAGGTGGCTTCATCCAAAGGTTTAGTGAAAATGTCTGCAAGCTGCTTGTTTGTTGCAACAAAGTGAAGTTCCATTGTATCATTCATCACATGTTCTCTGATGAAGTGATACCTGATGTCTATGTGTTTTGTTCTAGAGTGTTGCACATGATTCTCTATGATGACAATAGCACTGGTGTTATCACAATAAATAGGAATTTGATTACACACCATATCATAGTCTATTAACTGAGTTCTCATTCATAAGATTTGAGCACAACTCCCAGCAGCAACATATTCAACTTCAACTGTTGAGGTTGACACAGAATGTTGTTTCTTGTTAAACCATGACACTAGTTTGCTTCTAAGAAATTGACAGTTTCCTGTTGTGTTTTTCTTGTCTATTTTGCAACTTGCATATTCTGCATCTGAGTAGCCTATTAGCTTGAATCCAGAATCTCTAGGGTACCAAATTCTAAGATTTGGAGTACCCGTAAGATATCTGAATATCATTTTAACAACAATCAAATGAGATTCTCTAGGATCAGCTTGAAATCTAGCATATGTCTTCATTTTAACAGCAATCAAATGAGATTCTCTAGGATCAGCTTGAAATCTAGCATATAGACATGTAGAAAATATTATATCTGGTCTACTAGCAGTTAGATATAAGAGTGAGTCTATCATTCCTCTATAACTTGATATATTAATTTTCTTTCCTTTTAAATCAGTATCAAGCTTAGTGGATGTTACCATGGGTGTTTTCGCAATTGAAACATCTTCTAAATTAAATTTTTTTAAAAGATCTTTGATATATTTTGATCGACTAATAAAAGTACTATCAGTGGTCTGTTTAACCTGTAGACCTAAAAAGAAATTTAGTTCACCCATTATGCTCATTTGATATCTACTTTTCATCAGTTTTGAGAATTTAGAACGTAAATTCTCATTAGTAGAACAAAATATGATATCTACATAGACTTAAACAAGTCTTATGTCACCAACATATTTTATATGAAAAAGAGTTTTATCTACAATACCTCTTGTGAAATGATTTTCAAGTAAAAATTGAGATAAAGTATCATATTATACTCTTGGTGTTTGTTTAAGTCCATAGAGTTCTTTGTCTAACCTGTAGACATGATTGAGAAATTGATGATCTTCAAATCCAGGAGGTTGCTGGACATACACATTTTCTTGTAATTTTTCATTCAGAAAGACACTCTTTACATCCATCTGGTACACTTTAAAATTTGCATGAACAACATAGGCAAGGAATATCATGATTGCTTCCAATCTTGCTACTGGTGCAAAGGTTTTATCATAGTCAATCCCTTATTCTTGTGAATAATCTTTTGCAATCAGTCTAGCCTTATTCTTTGTCACTGTACCAACTTCATCCAGCATGTTTCTGAAGACCCATTTAGTACCAATTATTGATTTGTTCTTTGTTTTTAGCACTAGTCTCTAGACTTTGTTTCTTACAAATTGATTGAGCTCCTCTTGCATAACAATCACCCAATCAGCATCTTGTAATGCCTCAACTTTTTTATGTTCAATCTTTGACAGAAAGTCGAGGTATAGGCATTCATTATGAGTAGCACTTTTTGTTGTCACACCTTCAGTTGGATCTCTTATAATCTGCTCCATAGGATGATCTCTTGTCCATTTTGTCTGTGGAGGAAATCTTCTTGAAGAATAAGCTTCATTTGTTCCTTGTCCTCCATGGTGTAAAGTGCTTTCAGCTTCTTGAGAAGCTCCCCCTTCCTCAGCAGGTATTGAATTATTCACTGACAAAGTAGCTTTCGTGGGGTTCAGCTTCATCATCTAAAGAGTCTAGAAGATCCACTCCATCTTCAGTCACAAACCTTAGGATCTCATGATTTCCTTCATCTTGCATTGCATTCCAATTATCTTATGATCCATTAAATGCAACATGAATAGATTCCATTACAATGTTCAGCCTAAGGTTGTAGACTCTGTATGCTTTGTTTGTTAGAGAATAACCTAGGAAAATTGCTTCATCAGCTTTAGGTTCAAATTTTCCTAAGTTTTCACCTTGACATCTTTGCACAAAGCATCTGCCGCCAAATACATGAAGAAATTTAACATTAGGTTTCCTACCTGTCATTAGCTCATAAGGAGTCTTGTTGTGAGCTTTGTTGATCAAGGTCCTATTTTGAGTGAAGCATGCAGTTGAAATTGCTTTAGCCCAAAAATAGGTAGGCAGCTTGGTTTCTTTAAGCATGGTTCTGACAGCTTCGATCAGAGTTCTATTTTTCCTCTCAACTGCTCCATTTTTGTTGAGAAGTTGTTGGAGCAAAAAATGTATGAGATATTCCTTTGTCTACACATAAACATTCAACTTTGGAGTTCTTGAATTCTGTTCCATTATCAGTTTTTAGAACTTTGACAGATCAGAAAAGGAAGTTGTGTGGAAAGTATACAAGTCAATATATATACACAACACAGAAGAGAAAAAAAGAGGCATACGAAATACAGAAAGAGAAAGAATTTATACACTTTGTAATTCAACGCAGCAAATTCACATACAATTTGAGAAGGAAGTTTTTCATAACTTGAGAAACTAGAAATTCATTTCTAGATAGCAGTTGTACATAGTTAAACAGATTTCAGAAGCTGGTATCAATTTTGATAACCAAATTGTAATTTCAGATTCCAATATCAATAAAATACATTATTATTGATTGATATAATTTGTCTTGTTTATTAATGCCGCAACTAATTTACAAATTATAACTTGATCTTTACATTGGGAGAAAAAGTTGAAATTGTATTCAACCCCTCTACAATTACTCATCCGGGAATAACAATATTCCAAAATGCCACGACAGTGATTGATTAAAGTATTCTATGCTCATCTTGTACTTTCAAAAAGATGATGTTTTCATTAAATTGATTCCCCAATTAGTGTGACCCTTCTACTACCATTTATGAAATTTGTTTTTGCCTCTTAGGTGAACATCACAAATTAAAAAAGTAGGTAGACTATGAACTGGGAAATAAATTGGTGCTTCTGTATTTTCAGTCTTATAGTTGTATAATTAGGCAACAGGTCTCAATTATTCTGATATTGGTGTAAAATTAAAAACAATATATAGTGGGTAGACCAAAGCAGACATGGATACAAAGTTGTCAATGGAGCCAAAATTTCCCGACACTGTTGCATTATGAATTGGTTTTGCACTTTTAACGAGTTGCAGTTACTATGGCCTTCTCCATTGCAGTCTCTCTAATAGTTGTCGAGTCAATATATACCTTAGAGCCAAAATTGTTGAGAAATCGACTAACGATCAACATGCTTGGTCCCACCACGAGCTCATTCCATGCCTTATTAGACTCTACGCCATGCTTTTGGAATGCATCCGTCGCATCAAGCCTATGAAGTTTCCATCCCTTCGTGTTTTGTAGCCCATAAATCTTTTCTACCTGGGTACAAGCTAATTTACATGTATTGTTCTTTACCTCATTTATAGCTTCTTCGAGCAGTCTTGCTCGAGTTTCTCTATCTGCAAACGGTTCAATACGAAAGTATTGATCAAACTCAGGTAATCCAATTGCTTTCCTTATCCCCCTGGAATAATCAGCTTTTGGACTAAACATCTGTCTCGCCTCTTCCACCATTCCGTTCTCAACCATCGTATCAACTCGCTCTGATACAAAGCGACGGAGAACTGGCATTGACACATCTACCCAAAGAAAACAACACTCATACCTTGAGTGGAATTGATGGATTTCATTATCAACAAGTGCTTCAATATATGAATTAGAGCCTCCAACGATGATTGGAAGCTTCCCACGACCCACAATTGATCTCATGGCTAGGGATGCCATGTTACAAAAATTTGTGGATGTAAAATCCACGTCAGGATCTATTATACCTAAGAGATGGTGTGTTACACCGTGGCACTCTTCCTCAGTGATCTTGTTTGTGATTATGTCTAAGCCTTCATGGACTTGCATCTTATCAGAGTTCACTACCTCAGCATTGAAACGGGTGGCAAGGTCGATTGAGAGTTTCGACTTTCCAGTTCCAGTTGCTCCCATGAGAATGACAACCTTTTCTTTGGGTGGCCAGGAGCGGAGAAATGGCAAATTAAGTCTGCCATATGGAATATTTAGTGAGGGATGAGCTTGTTTGCACGTGAATACAGACATTCTCATTCTCTAAAAGTAACTAAAGTGAAACACAAAGAAACGAAGAAAGATGATCTGCTGCTGCTAGCAATTATATCTTGAAACCAAAATACTGAGAAAATTCTTGAACAAAAATGGCTAGACATGCACAGAAAGATTCTTCCTGATTACTGTAGCATCTCAGATGCGGCTACTTGAAAATGAACTAGTGGTGAATGCACGTGTGCTAGGAAACTAAAGCAGAGGGAGAGAGATGGGTCTTTAATTAAAGTTCTAGTTGGTGTTCACAACACACATGAGTTGAATGTGCATAGTCAACAATACGGACTCATATGCTGATGCAGAAGCTTAGCATAAATAAATTAGTAGGTAGATGTGTAAAATAAAAGGATGGAATGGTTTATTGAAGATTGGTACTCTCTTTTAGCAAAACACGAGATGGGGTTGATGATTTATATACTGGAGGCCTCGTAGAGTAGAGACAATTTAATAAAAAATGCATAGCCTCTTTATCTCTGTGACAAATGGTACTAGTCAAAGCAAGTGGGATTAGTGGTGCATAAAAGAACCTCTTGAAAGTTATGTTCTCTCTCTCTCTCCCCTTTTGTTTTTTCGGTATGTAATGCAATTTTACTCTATTTTTACTGTTTTATTTCTTACTATCATTATTATTGATATTTGTTTTTGATTGTACATAGATTGTTTACTCTTTAGGAAAGACGGACTATTTCTATGTGGAGTATTTTCTAACCGGTGTGGTCCAAACAACTCTCCATCTCGTATGTGAGGTAAAAACTTTCTACATTTTTCTCATGTTTCATCGGTGCTGTGTTGGTTAGGCATTTTTCCATCTACAAATTTTAGTAGCAAATAGCTTGTGTTGGTGTTAAAGATTATTCATTGGTCCTTGTGCTAATTTTAACCATTTCTGATGAAATTTGTATAGACCAAATCCATCGGTATTATGGCTTTCTGCCCGTCTATAAAAGTAATTGTTCCTCTAAAACATTGTAATGATCAGAAGAGGTTTAGAAAATTCATATGAGATTTTTGTTGCAAGCCGAAATTTTTATTCTTTGTCGAGTTATTATATTCTCTTATTAAGTGGGTGGGCTCGATAGTTAAATGTGGTGATAATTGGGTGGTGATGAGTGTGGTAGTACGGTCAAATAGTTATGAAGATTATGATTCCAATTGTTGCTTAATGTGGAGGTCCTAAAATTTTTGATGTATTGACTCGTATCTCTAATCATTACTTCACATACTTTATTTTGCTAGATAACATAAACAAAAGCTCAGCATTCTTTATTAGAGTATTAGATACTTGTGGACAGTAATTAACACTATTTATCTTAATCTACCCTTTATAAGATACTTTAAGTCAATGCTAATTAACTTTAGTTGTCTTAATTAGTATTCTCAGTTGGCACAATCAAAGTCTCAACTTTCTTTAAATGGGGATCAAGAGATTGTGCATGTTATTGCACAGGCGAGCTGCAGTTCCTAATGGTTCAATTCTATTGCCAATTTAATGTTTAAGTGCATGATATCAAGGGGGGCTCTTATGAAGTTCAATGAGAGAAGTCTAGATAGATAAAAAAGCTGTTCATGTTACTCAAGGGACTTTGGAGTTTGAATGTGCTGAATAATAATAATAAAATGCGGTTGAACGAAAAAAACTAAATGCTGAATCAATAAGAAAATATGTTAAAACACGTTTTTACAACTTTGGACTTGATAGTAGGATTTGTTTTTTCAACTCATTTATATGAGTTAATAATTCAATTTTGTTGGTGCTAAGACTGTATACATATTACATCATTGAGTTTCATCGACTGATTTGGAGTTTGATTAAATGTTATTCAGAGAAAATTGGTACGCGCCAACAGCCCCCACCCAAAAAGTAAATAAATAAATAAATAAGATTGATGTGTTAGATACAAAACTACACATAAGACGAATGTTGCAAGTATCAAATATATGGTAATGGAAGTATGGGGTCAATACATAATGTCTAACTCTTGATTATATTATCGTTATTATCCAGAATAGGAGGTAAAAATAGGCAGATTCTGATATCAGACAGTGGATTAATTTTAAAATAATAACTAGTTGATACAGAACAGACTGAGCGTGCTTTTTAAAATACTTATGGAAGAAACATTCGATTCCCATTGTGCAAGTGGTGGAATGACAATGGTCTTTGTTTCCTCTTTATAGTTGGCACCAACCATATGAAAATTACAATTATGGCTACAATTTTCTTTGTGAATTTCTTATTCCGTAATTGCATCATTATGAAAATTATGTGTGTGTATCCATTCAGAAGTTTCAAAATATTTTTAACTGTTCTACTTTTGTCCTATCGAAATGATATGAAGTTTATACCATATAAGCAAATTTTGATTGAAATATGATCAGGAAGACCGAACTTTGGCGAATCTTTTTTCCCCCACTTTCTTTTCGATAATTTGTTGGTCAATAGATAGATACCTTATACTTAAACATGTAAATTGCATTCTTGGTGGACAGGGTATAGATGTTTGTATAGGCGACTACATGTATGATTTATGCATGTTAATATTTATTTTTTCGCGTGAACATTTTTATTCCTTTTTAATCTTTTCTTTTTTATTTATGCATATATTTACTAGTTACTTCGAAAAAACATTTACCCTAATTCTTAGTTTATTAGTTTCACTTACCTTTTAGTTTAAGTGACCAAAGAGTGTAATCATAAGCCCAAAGGCCACACTTGGAGAAATTTCTCATTTTTTATGTGTGTGTTGGTGTGTGTGTGTTAGAGAGAGAAAGAGACGCGGATGTTTTGGTAATTTTTGGTTAAAACGATGCACAGTTCATTAGGAGTGTAAAGGGTGGTAAATGACTAAATGAGGAGGAACCATTAGGAGGCAATGGCCTAAGGTTATGCAATGGCTCTTGCCGACTGGCCCTTCAATTTTTAGAATGTATCTGAAGGGTTAATTGCCCCACGAGTGGTCGGTCCCAACGTCCACCATTCCAAAGATGGGTTCTCAGCTTTTCAATTTCATGTTAGTCATGGCTACTAGTAGCCGTGCATCTATTCTTAAGAAAAAAGTGAAACAAAAAATTAATTAAAGATTCTATTGTTTTATTTTGATATTATAAACTTGTCCTTATCATGGCCATGTTATAAAATCAAAATCAAAGGAATTACGAATGTCAGAGACTCGGTGATGCTATATACTTTTTATTGTTATTATTTATGACTCGAGGAAAAATCTTAAAGCTAATTTAAAATTGTGTCTACAGTCCGGACTCTCAATTTGTTTTCAACGTCTCTCTATTTCAAAATATGCATAAATACGAAAAGATGTCTAATGCTCTCTATTTCTCCGTATTTTTCTGGTGTCTTTTCTAATTAAATTTCCTAGCGGCAGCAAGATAGCAGGACGTTCGATCTAGAAAGAGCTCATCTTTTACGTTGGAGATTGCCCTCTCATGGGTCACCTTCTTAGTAGTTTTAATTTTCCTGTATGGGATTTTGTTTTCTTCTACGTTTATAATTTTCCAATGGATTTATAAATTATATTGTGTATTTTTTTCTAATTGGAAACCCCAGCCTCCACACGATAATAAGGATCTGTAAAGAGCTCATCCATCACATTAGACTATTATTTTTGATACCATATCACATAAGACTATTAGAGATGCCCTATCATTGATAACCTTTTTATTCACTTGTTTTATGTATTACTTTATTTTCATATATGTAGGAACTTGTTTTCTCCTTTTGTGATTTTTCCCCCTTAAAAATGAATTTTATTCCCCTTTTCGGAGGAGAATCTTGATTTGTTTGTTCTTAATTTGAGAACTTTTTCCAATAATAAAAATAAGGAGGAAACTTCACAATGAAAAACATTTAAAACTTCATTTTTAATTGGATCACTACAGACAATTAATTGATATAATACTTAATACGGTTTCACCGAATTACAATGCAATTCATTAATGGAGAAAGGGACAAGTGATCTGAAGTATAAACTTGATATCAGTGGAGAATTCCTTGAAAAAAGTCAGGGGCCATCAGGAAGTATGCCACTGCATTTAGGTTTGAGTATGTCTTTTTATTAAAAAAGCTAAAATAGTCTGGCGTGATACAAGGGGTGTTTCATCCCCATGGCAAATTCTTAGAAAGTGAAGTGGGTTTTCACTTCCTAGTGCATGAGGCTAAAAAAAAGGGGAATTGCTTACATAATAATTTTCTAAAATTTGTATATGTAATTCAGGGATGGTTTAGACTAATTCATTTGTATCATGTGATATTGTAGAGAATGATTTAGGTTAACTCATCCGAAGTTATTTGACTAATTAGGTTATATGTGGTTGAGCCATTACGGGGATATCTGCTTGTATTTTCATATACGTGTAGTCCGGCCAATTTTGTAAAGTTTGTGGACGGTCTTGATACCAACTCTACTTTTAGCCAATATTACTATTACTAATGTAGTTTTTTTCAGTTGTCAGACTTTAAGAATGAAGTTAATTTAATAAGATTAAAAAGATGAAGTTAGATAAGCTTGTTAAGAAACTCAAGTTAGGTCTTTCTACATTTGTCCCATACAATTTTTCTCATAAAAAGGGGGTGGGGGGAGATTGTTGTGTACGAGCACATTTTCTCCATTCAAATTCTTGCTTCTCTCTACCTGATTCTCTCACATTTTTCACTTTTTGAATCATTGCTTACAATCTTATATCGTATGTCTCATTAGCTATGAATGACTATTCCATATTTGACATTGGATGAGATATATGATAAATCTTTAAATTTAAGGACTGGGCGGTGGCTAATTGTGGCACATTTTTGTTCTTAACTAACTTGGAAGTTTATATTTTTCATTCATAATATTGGATGAATATGTAATAGAATGGACCATTTATGATCCTTTTTCATAAAAAAGTCAAAGACGATAAGAGTACCAAGAAACCTACAATTAATAGTTTAGAATTTGTAGGTTTGTGGAAAAAGGAAGATTGGAAATGACTTATAATCACTTTTTAAGAATCCAAATTAATATATGTAGTTCCACCGGATGCACCTATCTTTCTCATCAATTGTCCCTTCACGAAGAATTTTGGGTTTCTAATATTAGATCTAACCGCATGATGAGCAGTTTTTTTTTTTTTGAATTGATAAATAAATAAGTTCTCATTGTCGTATAGGCATCCCATCAACTATTCATTCTTAAAATATTAATCGTAGCTAACCCTTTTATCAACTCTTCATCCCCCTCCTACCCTCCCCCACCATAAAGAGAGTCATAATTTTTACACAACCGTCATTTTCTCTTCTTGAAATTTACTAGAAGTTTGAGTAATACCAAAGGGGAAGAGTTGGCAAAAAGATTATGGAGAATTTTCATTATTGAGCTAAGATGCACCACATTTTCTTCTTAGTAGTATTCGTAATCATATGAAAATAAACAGTCAACGGATTGATGCTACGAGCACTATAATTTGATGCCACCCATTTGTAAAAATGAATGCACGCTTCATTTTGGCATATATATAGGGTTTAATCTAATAATTACTCATAGCTCTAGTCATGGGTTTATTAGTACAGTGAAGTACACAGCCTTATCCACTAATCAGTATCATTAACATTACGTACATGTTTCATGCAGCTTCTCCACCATCGATACAATTTTTGTTTTTTTCTTCGCCAACAGTTTTGCGTATTATGTAAAAAAAAAAGAGAACGGAAAAAAATAAAGTACTAAAAGAATGAGTTCCGCGAACAAATATCTTTGCGACGGAAATTTCGTCGCGTGGTTATGTGTTTGTTCTCCCGACGAGAATTGCCACGGAGATGATCAATATCTGTGACTTCCGAGTATATTTATTTCATGAGAAAGTCTTGTAAAAATGAACTGGATATCTGATTAAGACTATGAATCATACATTTAATAAGCATAGCTTGCCCATAAGTTAAGATTAATTGAGCAGATTTATGAGTTTGTATTTTATATATGGGCAATGCTATGCAAGTTTACGACTTACTTGAGGCTGAAAAGCCTAATTGTACATATTCATAAATTTGTCTCATATGTTCATATCAAGATTGTACAATAAAAACTTTTCTATCCAAATGAAAATTCAAAATTTTGAATACACCAATATATTCATAAAACTTTACATTTAGTTTCATTGGGCTCATTTTTCTTTATATACTGTCATATGCAACTAAAGAAAACGTAATTTCTCGGAGAGAACATTGCATTGAAACCACATAAGTTGCACATAAAAATTGCGAAAACGTACAAGCAATGGTACTCATGATTCTACCAGAATTGAACTTTTCTGAAACATTGTGAATCAAAATAACCTATCCGTACTAAAAAAGTTTACATTTTGTTGAATTTCAAGAATCTTAAAAAGGGAGAAAAGAGATAGAGAAGCTTTTCAGAATCAGAAAGTTGTCAAGGAATCAATACTTCTACTAATGTTCACAACTTAGAGACAGATGTACGTGAAAAGAACATAAAGTTCATACCTTAGCAACAATTCACAATCCATGGGGTTTTGCTACAAGTGCATGGTCCAGCCCACACAAATTTGATCAATGGTCACTTATTAACTTTGCATACTTGGGCTTTAAAGTTTGTAATTTGGTGCTTTGTGGTCCATAATCTGGCTAGCATTTCATCAAAAGTTGATTCCCAATCCTCCTAAAAATTTAGAAGTACATGAGAAAAGTTGGTCCCATATTTTATCTTATCTATTTGTAGAGATTTAAATCCAATGTGGGGTGGGATTGGATATATGCTATTATATTGGATTTCATTTTTCCCCCCTTTTATTTTGATAAAATGAGGATTCTTTTTTCAGGTTGCAAGTAGAAACTTGAATGAATTACAATTTAATTTCTTAGGTGGTTATAGTGCGGTGGATTTGTGGAATTTTGAAGTTATAAAATCTTTTCTTATGTTTGATTCGACTAATAAGACTCAATAAGTATTTTAATTAAGTTGAAAATTGGCAAAATTTTGAATATTATTAATTATCATTTCTAGTGAGTAATATCTAAGCGAGTAATTTGTAAGTATTAACATAAGTCATGATCTACTTATTGTATGTTTTTAAAGAGGTCGATGACATGTTCTTGATACTCAATTGTAGAAATCTTCTCTCATCTAAATTTTTTATAACAAAAAAAAATTAGTACGACATGATTGTAATTATTGACAATATGACATTGTTACTTATTTATTTGTTTAATATATTTGTCATTGTTGATTTACGTCGAAATGAAATTTCATTTGTATTTAATTCCTCAACTTATTATCGAGCAATTATTAAAATTTAAGCGAAACAGGTAATTGATTGAGCCGACTCAAAATTGTATGTGAAGCTTCCAATTAATATGCATCAGCTTTAGTGAAATTTTTAGCCCACTTCAGATTTGGATGTTAAGCTTGTAATATATATTCGAACACAAAAATTTGTGAAAATTTGCAATAAATTAAATAATAAATAGCATATACAATTTACATTATTAGTAAAGTTGTATAATGAATTTATATGTACAAATTAAATTGTTATATAAAAACTGATAATAAGAAACAAAACACAATTTAAAAGTATATCTTTTATGTTCTTAATAATTTAAATTTTTGTCTGAATAGTTCTTTTTTTTGATACCATTAAGCATGTCTGAAAAGTAATTAAATCAACAAAAGATTAGGAGCTTGCTTGTATAGTTACTAACATGGAGGCAGTAGGAACGCGACGAGTGATTCATTGAATCGCACCACTTTCCATTGAATTCAAGTTCTATCATTTTTTCAACTTCGCAATTGTATTAATACCAAAAAAAACTTCGCAATTGTACAATCGATTTGGTAGCTGGACTTGAAGATTTGTAAATTTCGCCCAAAATTTAGCTAGAAATCTGGAGATCCCGGTCGGATTGAGAGCAAGATCGTCGTCGTTGAAGCCAGACTTCGCCGACGACGACGACGACGATCTCCATCGTCGGCCATGGCGAAGGAGGATAGTTTCGTCAATCGCTTTCTTCACTTCCGCCTCTGGTTTCCGCATCTGTTTGTTTCTTCTCCTCCTAGCCGCCATTGTCTCTGCTTGCGTTTTTCTTCCTGTCGAAAAGGTAGTCTTCTATTGTTTGATTCCGTTAAATTTTTGTTGTTAATTTCAATTTCGAGCTCAATGCTGGTTTTCGTAACTGTTGGATTTTAATCCTAGGGGTTTTGGATGCAATTTTGCACAATTTCTTACTCCATTCCTTTATAAATGAAAGTTTGATCTTTGAGGTTCATAGATAGATTGCAATAAATTCGTGCTTTACAAAATGTATTATTAGCATGTGACTAGTCGACTAAAATTAAGATGTTTTGGAAGTGGATCGCCTTAGCTATGTCATTGCATTATAGTTAATTTATTTCCTTTTGAACTACAAAAATCTGAACTCTACCTTTCAAGTCGATTGCTAATATTTAGAAAATGTTATTTCTTTAAAATATTGGTTCGGTTACCAGCAATGGATATTAGCTAGATTTTAAGGTATACGAAGAATGATGGGTGTTGAGCCGTTGAAGGAACTATTTAATAGAGAAGAGTCTAGGGGAAGTCATATATATGTCCATTTAGCAACTATTTGGACTGCCAATAGAATCCATTCTCTGCAAAGCTTAATAGTTTTCCTTCTATCCATATGACTTTGTGGCTTGTAAGTGGTAACTAGTATTTGAGAGACGAAGATGGATCATTTTGTTTATGTGGGCAAGGTGGGCTTCTGGGCATATATACATACACACAGTAACTTGGGCTTGCTTTACATGCATTGTGTGTTTATGATATTCCCTTCATTTGTGGTTCTCCTTTTTTATGGTGGTTGCTGCATTAACTATATTGTGACATACTGAAAGAATTCTTCTGTGCAGGTTCTGAAACATTTTCTTGTATGGATTAAGCAGGATCTTGGACCTTGGGGTCCACTTGTACTGTAAGGCATCTTTGATACTTAAAATGCAAATATTTACTTTACATCACAGTAGATCTCTATCTTTTTACCATGGCTTTCATCTTCCTTTTGGACGGAAAAAATAAAATAACAAAGTTTATGGCTGTCAGCCCATACAACATACTTACGAGTAGGTTGATGTATTAATCTGATTTTCATTTAGAGATTGTAGATGGTGTTGACATGACTAAATGCTAGCCAAATTGAATGTCTTGGTGGAATTCCTTTGCCCCGGAAGGTTATTGGGTTACTACTATACATAAGTAGTTGTATTGTTGCAACCCACTTAAGTTATATGGAAATAGTTCATCAAAATCTAAGACATGCTATATTATTTGTACGTCATCTGTAATGTGTTCATTGTTCACATCAGTATTTGCTTCGCACGAGTCAATAATTGCAAGCATCCAATTATACCAATTTGCCATTGAAATCCTGTTCAAGGCATATTTTTGCTCTCTGTTGACCTGCTAATATTCTAGCATTTTGCAGGGCAGTTTCATATATTCCTCTTACAGTTCTAGCAGTACCAGCTTCTGTACTTACGGTAGGTGGTAATATTTATTGCCGTGTAATAATTCTTATTTGTCAAGGTTGGGTCCTATGGGATCGTAAATTCTTTCTCTACTTATTCTGTGCAAAAATATAAATGCTTATTTTAAAAACTTATTTGTCTTTAATTTTCAAAATTTTAGCTATATATAATGAAACATAAGCAAATTAAGTCAGATCAAATCGTAATTGACTTGTCTTATGCTGTATTTTACAGCTGCAAATTGTCAATTACTCTTCTCATTTTCTAGCTGTAGCATTACTTGGACTTCTTTATTTTTCATGCTATTGAGTATTGACTACTACATCCTGTAGTCTAAAAATTATGCAATCTCTCATTTGATCATTTCATAGAATAATTGAGATGCACTGAATCTTCTAATATAAGGTTTTATATATTTTTGGTAACTCACACGTATCTAACATAGCTGAATAAATAATATGGTTGACTGTCGAACTCCTGCCTTAGAGTTCTAGTTGAATCTTGTGCCAATTTACTATGTTTTTTAAATGTAACAGCTTGGAGGTGGGTATCTCTTTGGGTTACCGGTGGGATTTGTTGCTGATTCTATTGGTGCTACCCTCGGCGCAACAGCTGCATTAATTGTTGGTAGAACAGTAAGTCTTTGGAATGCAAAAGCTAAAAAATGTTTTAAGATTCATGTATTCTCCTTGCCTATATATTATGTGGTTTCATTTCTGCAGATTGGGAGGTCATATGTCATTTCCAAGTTAAAGAATTATCCCAAGTTTCAGGCTGTTGCTATTGCAATTCAGAAATCTGGTTTTAAGGTATTAGTAGTGTGAATTTAAAAATCAAGTGTTCTCTTCATTTTTTGTTTAAGCGAGTTACAAATTCTATGAGATATTTTTACTGCAATGAGAAAATAAAGATGACTAAGGATGCACATGTATGTTGTTGTGAGAAGCTATTGTTAAATATAACTTAAGCGACTACATTTTGAGAAGATTTAGTCGCTGTGGCACTCAAAAATAGAGAAAAGAGAAATAGAAAGACTGCATTTTTTGCGTTCCCTTTGGTGATGCACATCAAGATACAGAAGACAAGAGAGATTGGAGAACACAGGCATTATGCATAATCTACATGTTTTATGAGCTCAACCTTGTTTATTTCGAACTTCATGGTGCATTTAATCTCTTTCGTTTGAGCCTGAGAAGTGCTTTTGGTAGTTTGCAGCTAGCCTATAACTTTGGTGAAATCTCATATTCCAAATTGTTAATAATTTCTAGGATCTAAACTTTGCTGGAAGGGTCCATGTAGCTGCTTCTTGCTTTCTGTTTGTCATGTTTATTTAACTACTTTCAAGATAAAAACCTATGCCTTAATTCTCCTTTGCATTTGTACGTTAGCAAAGCCATAATAGTCCCGTTTGTCTCAGCTTAAATTTTGGAGATTCTAGATTATGACAGTATAATTTACATTGCAAAAATCTATAGTCTCAAAATTTGAAGCTGAAACAAACGGGGGTGAATATATCTTGGAAGACACCAAACAGTGATGAGGGTAAAAATATCACTTTACCAAATTTATTTATTCATTTTTAACAAACCTTCTCAAAATGTGGTGGTCGACAGCTGAGTCATAAATATTCTTCCCCGGTATCATCTTAAATGTTTGTTGTGATTTTCCAACTTGTTTTACAGATTGTCTTGTTGCTACGGCTTACTCCGTTACTTCCATTTAACATGTTGAACTATTTGCTGTCTGTGACTCCAGTTCGTCTGGGAGAATACATGTTGGCTTCTTGGGTGGGGATGATGGTATGCTTCTTTTCTTCAATTCTCCTTGTATGCTGGTTAGCCTTATTCTATTGTTTTGACCTAATAGGTACGTGATGTAGGATTTTCTTATATCATAATGTTTTCATGTTGTATACCATGTTCCAAACAATATGGTTTTGCAAGGAGTTCTAGCGTATGATGTGCATATCTTCTTTTGCTAGAAGTTTGAGCATGTGTTCTAGCAGCGTTCTAAAACATATCTTCTTTTAGTGGTGTATGGTATAACCTGCTGGATATCATCCTCGTCAATTTTATCTTGATTTCACCTTTTAAATTCCAGTTTGTCTATCATAGGGTAATCAATATGAGGATTTGCAAATGGCATTGTTGTGTGTGTGTGTAAGAGAAAAAAAATCTGACCAATGATTTCGTGTTTCAGCCAATAACATTTGCACTAGTCTACGTCGGAACAACTCTGAAGGATCTTTCAGAGATCACACATGGATGGGGTGAGGTTTCAACAACTCGTTGGGTAAGAGCCGTATATTACAGTGAGCATGTTATAAGATACAAGAACCCCCAATCCCCAGCTCCACTCACCCACCTGCCCACACACAATGGCTGGAACTGAATAGATAATAATAATATTTTCATACCCACAAGTGCACACATTTTTTTGCTGGCAGATTGGCGTAGTGGAAGTAATGATAAAGAGAGAAAGTGGAAATCTCATAGCACAGATGGTGTATATATTATTTTTTCTCATAAAGTTAATTGGGTGAAGTATAATTTTACTGAATGACAAGATTGGCAGCATTTTGAGATAATAGTTCCCTCAATCACACGACCCTCCCTCCTCCTGCACTGGTTAACCTTGAATTGTACTAGTCAAAGATCATTATTTAACTAATGTTGTTTTTTGTTCCCATTGTTTTTGTTTAAAGGGTGTAAGTTCTCACTCTCTTATTCTTTTTGACTGATTATACCTGAGCTAGAAGAGATTTTCACGCGTGCGTTATATTGTACTGCTGATTCTGTCTTTTAAGTGTGTTAACTTTACGTGCGTCCGTCTTTGATCTCCTGTTCCTTGGTCCTTATCTTGTGTTCTAACTTTTTCTGGTTGATGCAGATTTTCATTGCGTTAGGATTTTTGTTATCTGGTAAGCTACAACTTCCGTGCTGTCCTTTCTTATTAATATAGTCACAAAAATGACTGGAGAAGGTACTGGAATACAGTCGCCTTCCTTTACGTTGCATTCTTAATCTAATTAATCAAAGAATATAATTATTAAACTTATATTAGTCTAAGTACCAATGGAATAGTTGTGCAAAGGGGGAAGATCTTGCGGTTATATAATTCAACCGTCCAGTAATTCTAGTTTATGGAATTTCAGAAACCGGCAGTATGACGCTATAACTCTTATGAGACTCTATGGTAATTATTTTTATTGCTCCATCCCTATAAAAAGTGACAAAGCTCTCTGTAATGTGATCGAATAAGATTTTAAAAAAGTTACTAGTGTATTTTGTTCAACATATATCGATGCTGACTTATTATTCTTTTGCTTATAGTAACAATGCTGGCGTATATTACTAAAACGGCGAAGGCTTCTCTTGAAAAAGCATTAGAAGAAGGTTTGCTGACAGAAGATATCTCTGTATCACCTGGGCTGCCCATTGTATCAGAGCCACCTCTAGATCTCCAGGGCCCTGTGGTTATCAAAATTGATTCATCTGAAGTTGATAATGTGTAATAACAGTTGAGATAATTCTTTTATTAGCATTGAACTCATTATTCCTCAAGAATACAAAAGAGGAAATGAAAAGTTAGAAAGAATGATAAAAGGAAAATAGATAAAATCTTTTCTTACTGCATGTACAGTGAAATAGCTCATCTTTACACGTAATTTTGTACAAGATTTAGATACATGGTTACTGGCATTTCAATTCTTTGAAATAGACTTCTGATAATTATTTGTTCTTTGTTAAATTTTAGGTCGGTTAAATAAGAGAGTAAATTTGCCAGGCGTTCTCCGCAGTTTCCCGCAATTCTGTTGTGTTACATTTATCATATATTTTCGTTATGAGCGTTTTGAATACACCGACAGAGAGAAAAAAAAAACAGTAGTGTGAATATCTTTAATATTATTTGGTTTTTTAAACCAAATAAATATATAGTCATAGGAAGCTTTTCTATTATACAATAATGTTCTCAGCCATTAATATTTATTTCTAAATTAAACACTTATGCGTGTAGTATATTTTTCCTTTTTTTTTATTTTTATAACTATAATGCATAACTGGACTGTTTCTTTTGGGGATATTGTTTTTTTTTTATTTTATAAAAGTTTAGGTGATGGGAGATTCTTAAATTGGGATATGTCACCAGTTTTTTTGAGTACTTACGGATTAGTTACCAAAAAGAAAAAATTAGTGATTAGTTACCAAAAAGAAAAAATTAGCTACTAAGAAGAAAAGTTACGAAAACTTGAATTCCCAATCAGAATAAGAAAAGATTAGTTACTAACAAGAAAAATTACGAAAACTCGAATTCCCAACTAGAACATTAAGAAGAAAAGTTACGAAAACTCGAATTTCCAACCATAATAAGAAAAGATTAGTTACTAAGAATAAAAGTTACGAAAACTCAAATTTTCAATTAGAATATTAGAAATACTCGAACTCTCAACTTATTTTTAATTGTGTGTTAATTAAAGGTTTTTTAAAAACTTTCTTTAACGATTACTTTGAATATTTGGAGTTTCTTTCCTCGGTTAATGTATTGGTTTTTCAGAAAACAATATTAATGTAGATAATGGATTTTTTTCCATCACTAACTCTGTCAAAAACCATAAAATAAAATATATTAACGTGTCATTAATATAATTCAGAACTTGGATATGTTTAGTAATTAAATTGCAATTTTTTGTTTTTAAACTCTTGGTTGTCGTAGAGTTAGAATAGAAGACTGGTCTTTGAAGGTGGTGGTATAATCTGTCGCATATTCTTTAGAAGATTAAACACACCAATTTTCTGTTAAAGACGTACATGTTCTAATTAAGGGCAGAAATTACAAGCAAACCAAATCTTCTCATTTTCTATCATCTACCACAAGAGGGAAAGAAAAAAAAAAAAATCCCCAAATCGAGTTGCAGTATTTTCTCTCTTTACGTTTCTTCTGTATTTGGACATTTTCAATATAAATTCAAATCCACCACCAACCCTAATTTTTATCACAGCGATTCGCCCAAATCGCAACTTTTAATCTTCAAATCTCATCGAAAATCGATCCCTCCAACAATTCAATCATGGCGACACCCGATATTTTGCAGGGAGAACAAGATCTTCATTTCATTGACCATCCCAAAGGTATAAACGTTAGAGACGTCGTTTGTGTATATGATTTTGACCGCAATCGGTTAGTTATTGATTGTGGAATATTTTTATTTTTGTTTTTTTATGATGCATGTTTGAAGATTCGAATTTTTTTCTCTCGTAGTTTCAGTATTTATTCCCTACTTAGATTGGTTGAATTTGATAGTTGGTAGTAGGGTGTGTGAGTTTTGAACTTTGTATAGAAAAAACAGTGATTTTTCTGCAAAATGGTTGCAGGAGAAAATGTGAAACCCAGAGGAATGACAATTGAGAAAAAGATTGAGTTCCTGGAGAGCTTGGCCGGAAATGTAATTTCACTTGCTTTATTTTGTTATTCGTGGATGAAACTATTGTTTTTTTTGTGCGTTTTGTTTTGTATTTGTCTGTATTCGTGAGTTACGCAGGTTTACATAAGTTGATTGATTTCAAAATGATGTAATGTAATAGTTATAGTGATTCAAAACAGTATCCGTCAAAGTAACATTGGTGGTGTAGTTCAATGAGTTGAGTATCATGGTTCCAAGGTTGGAGCTCAGCTTTACTTTTTGAGTGTGAGTGTGTGTGTCTTTATATATATAATCAATTTTACCTTGGGTAATTGAATAATATAATATCATGTTCATTTGTTGTTTCAGGTTAGCAATCGCCGAACTCGCAGAAAGTTAAATGATCGTCTACTGATGGAACTTGTTCCTCGCTTGAATGCTGAGGAGATTAGGGGCTTGTTTGCTCCACCACCTTTTGGTATGATATGAGTAGCAGTCTAATTTTTTTGTGTCCAACTGTTTTTCTTCCCTCCAATCTATGCGTAGCTTGTCATGCTGGAAGCTTGAACATCACGTTAAGCAAACAATATCATTACTACCTCTGTTTTTTATTAGTTATTTTTTTCAGCTCAAATCACACAAACCAAGATCAATAATTAATAAGCTTAATAATACTACATCCGGTTCATAATAACTATCACTTACTTTTTTGCACGTAAGTTTAGGTTAATTTTTTTATATGTTAAATATTTTATTTTAATTATAATTTTTTTCATATTAATTCTTATTAAAAATCTTTTTGATTATTGATTTTTTTAAATTAAATAAAATATTTAACATATAAAAAAATTCACCTAAACTTACGTGCAAAAAAGTCAAATGAATTTTGTTATGAACCGGAGGGAGTCTTAAATTTATTGATATTATATCACAATTGCCCTTATTTAAAATGCATGGAAAAAAGAGATGCTTATATTTCGTTGAAAGATGAAAAATAATTTTGTCTTAAAGATGAGACAAGTCAAAAAAAAAAACTTAGAGACAAACTCTAGAAAAATCACTAAATAAAAACGGAGGGAGTAATATTTAATTAAAAGGAACGGGACAAAGCTGCAAATAAGGTCTTCTTAGTCAAAAAGTGTGGTATACTACATAATAGGCATGAATATAGGTTAAGATGAATGGGTTCTTTAGGCCCATCGAGAACTAGAAATCCGGGTTTAACGAATCTGGGTTTCATTTTACAGGTGATGATTTGCCGCCATCACCATTTTGCATGACAAACGGAGGGGAGTGGGACAAGTTCAGGAATATAGACATGGATAAAGAGGTTTTCCGCTTCTCTTATTCACCAAGCATGTATCATGCTCTCAATTTTGTTCCAGAATATACCGAGAAGTAAAAATGGTCTTGATACTTAGCGTTACCTATTGCTTGAGAAGATTGATGTTTGACGTAAAAGCTCCACTGTTCGTGACAGGCCAAGGTGTTTGAAACCCTGGAAGGCTCCCAATCAAAGAAGAAAGGTCATGTGGATGTTGATAAAATGGCTGTGCTGACAGCATGGCACAGGGTGGATTGTCGCACAAGAGAGGCACTTCGTCGTAGCTTTCTGGCTGAACTAATTGATATATATGAGGTACATTTAGTTATCCACTGGAAATGAGTTTTGTGCTGTAACAGTTTTTTATCAATATACTTCCTTTTGTGTGAGGTACTTTTGCTTATTTTACAAACATTTACTTGTTGAAGGGTCAAGATATCTTCTGTGATCCTGCCTATTTATGTAAAAACAGAAGACCTTTCTTTGTTTATCTGTGTTTTTGGTTTATTTTCTGTCTCTACCTTTTGCCCTTTAAAAAGACAAGTGGTAGTCTATTTTATATCGTTAATAGGTGTCAGATTTATCTTTCAGAGAAAAACAGATTGTACAGAATTCATATTACGTTGAAAAACAAGGCTATTGACTTATTAGCCTTTGTTACCCTTTCTGATTTCATAACTTAACAGTTGCAGTTGTTCTTTCTTTTGCATAATTTGTATCATATCTTTCTGTTTATCATTGAGTATATGATCAAAACGTGTCCTGGGAACTTCCGCAGTTACCACTGTCATCTTCATGAGAATCTAGTGCTAGTCACTGTAACTATTTTTTACCCCAAAGAACTGTCAGTAGATACAGTCATGATTTATTAATTTTCTTGTCAATTTTATTTCGAAAGTATTTTTATGTTCCCTTCATCGTGTATCATCTATCTCTCTAGTTCCAGTCCATTTACCCTTTTCTTTTTTTGGGTGGAGAACTGGTTCATTATATCATGTCCTGTATGTGATTTACTTGTTAATTTTATTTCCAAAATATTTCTGTGCTCACTATTGTGCATAATCCCTCTAGGAATGCATACGAGCCTTCATTGAGGAGAGTGGCGATGGAGAAGTTCTTGTGCTTCATGTGCAAGATCCTTTCCATAGGTTGTTACTCCATGGTGTTTGTGAGGTATATGTTTCTAGGTACCTTGTAAATATAGACTTGAACTACACATACCTTTTGTGGTACTAATTGGCTGTGTCCAATGCCCAATGGGGACTGGATGTGCCCGTTGAATTTGCTAGAGCTGCCGCATTAGACAATATGAATTGATGACCATATTTTTAGTTGTAACAACGGAATCTCATATATCTATTCTGCGATTCTCCAGTTCTATGACTTGGTCTCTGTGACAGACACGAAATCAGAGGGCGCCACAGAGTCGATCAAGACCACCAAGATAAAAAAGAAGAAAGCAGGTTCTTCTGAGATTCCGAAAATCACCCTTTGCAATTTTCTGAAAATGGCAAAGGGAGGGAACTGGTAACTCCAGCAGGAAATCACATCCATGTACATAGTATCATATGACAATCCTGGGTACTGTGTTACAATTTACTGTTTCTGGGTATTAAACAAATTATTTATCCTCCTATCATGATCTGTAACAGTAATAGATTACTGGCTTCCATGTTTGTGTTAATGTTGTTTAGTATGTTGATTATCCAGTGGGTAGCTGCTAAGAGAGATCGATTGTAGTTTACAATCTATGTAAACTTGTTTATTCTTGCTCTTTTAGAAATTTTACTAATGTTTGCTGGTGGTTATACTATATTTCAACCACTTGTCTGTAAGCATCAGATTGAATGTGTTCATACAATAAATTTCAGTCTCTCAGTTATATTGTGGAAGTTTGAAGCATCACTTTCTTGTTATCTTCAATCATTTGGTTTTAAATATATGAAATAAAAACAAATGATAATCTTAACAATTTACTAGAAGTCAAAATTTAACAATAACATGTAGAAATATCAAAATGAAGAACTTGCAGCTTCATAATGCTGTGCTTCCAATTAGATTTTAACTCAAAGTTGACATAATTATATTAAAATTTAAATAAAGCTACTTCACACGAAGGTATTTGTATGATATGATATAAATAATAATAACAAAAAGGTAAGTTTCACATAATTTTCTAATATTAATATCTTTATATGTGAGCCTCTATAAAATGTGGTTGAGGTGTTTGTACAATTTATAACAAAAATTTTCTTAATTTATTATGAAATTTGTAAAAAATGTATCAAAATTCAAAATAACTGAAAATTTTATTTGTGAGAAATTTCACAAAACAAGGTAAAAAGACGACAAAAGACTCGAAGGGAAACAGAGTGTTATTTACAAAAATAAAAAATAACAGAGGAGTTTGTTGTATGTCTGTTAGTAGTTGACTGTCCCCTTCCTCTTCTTCCTCGTACCGAAAGGTGTGTTCAATCCTCATCTATGGCGACGAACGAACCTATTAGATACTGTGTGGTAATCTACTCTCTCTCTCACACACAAACACCTAGATATATGTGTAGCTAACCACTGAGCTCATTGTTTGGTTTAACATTGGAGTTTCCGTATGATTCATTAGGTGGACGCGTTCACGGACACGGCGTTCAAGGGAAACCCAGCGGCGGTGTGTTTATTGAAAGACGAGAGAGATGATTTGTGGTTACAATCGGTCGCTGCCGAGTTCAACCTCTCCGAAACTTGTTACTTGACTCCAATCACCACCACCGACTCACACTCCGCAAACCCTAGGTTCCGACTCAGATGGTTCACTCCTATTGCTGAGGTATTCATTTCCTTGTTTAGATTACCTCTGAATATCCGAAATCCAGAAAATATCATATTTGTAAAGCATAAACTGTTGTGAATGGGTTGTCCCCAATCACAAACCGATGATACCCAGCAGAAGAACTATAGAATAAGGGGAGAGAAATTCACCTGTTGCAAGGCAACAATGGTGACCAAGAGAAGAGTGAGAGAGAGAGAGAGAGAGAGAATTTTAATTCATTTCCTTCATATCCCATTTGTTACATAATATCGTCAATATATAGACTACACAAAGCACTCACCATTAGAGCATGCTACGGCTTCGTGCTTGACCTCTGAAATTAAAAACGACACTGTCAAAGACAATAAAACAGACTCTGAACCTAAAATTGAAACGACAACGTTTTCCACATAACTTCTCTAATTGTCTGATCATAACATAAACATAGACGCACTCCTATGAACATGGAAAATATACCGGACTAGTATGTTCGGCTTGAAATTGTCAAGCCATTCATGACTATTTTGTCAAAAAACAAGAATTTATTTTGATTGAACCAGTGAATTTCCTTTGTTTACTGTGGGGCATGTTTCCTTACTAGAAACCTATTTTTATTTTATATTCCACGCATTTTAATTCGATTTAGTTATAGTTAGTATAAGTAACTATTGTTCATGCACAAATTCTCTTTGGCTTTATTTATCAGATATTATTCATATTGGTACAAGTAAACAAATACCAACATAGATATGAACATATCTGTATCTGTTTAACACCTACATTTAATTACTCCATTTTATTAAAAGAAAAAAGAAAAAGAAGTCATATTATTGCCTTGTAAATAACATCTGTGACTGAGAGTATGTAGCTATTCTTTTTTACTGTAGTTTTCTGAATTTTCAAATCCATAATTTGTAGGAAGAGAACAAGTTTTCTTCACTGATCTTCCTGTATATGTTTTTACAAATCAGGAGTACTTCTGAATTTTCAAATTAATTGGTATCTTATATTTAGACACATGGATGTCTGAATATTGTGTCTGCTTACAGGTTGAGCTTTGTGGCCATGCAACTTTGGCAGCATCTCACTATATCTTTACATCTGGACTGGTGAAAGCTGACATAGTTGAGTTCATGACACTTTCGGGAGTTTTGACAGCTAAAAGAGTTCCACGGGACGAAATTTCAGATTTGTCACACTTAAGGAATGGAGATGCAGGAGATAATTTCTACATTGAATTGGATTTTCCAGTTGTTCCTTTGACTGAATTTAGTTCGGTTGAAGTTTCAAAAGTTTCTCAAAGCTTAAATGGTGCTTCTGTAATTGACATAAAAAAGACGACTACAGAAGACGACCTCCTTGTAAGACTTCCGTTTGCTGTAACAATTTTTTGACTGTGCAACCATCATACATTTTCCTTTCATGAGTTAATGATGAATATGTACATTATACAGAAAAAATAAAAATAAATTAATGGAGAGATGGCATTACGGTTTTCGTTGCGCTTCTGACAAGAAGTGAATTGGACCTCTGTAATTAAATTGTACCTAAAGGATGTGAAAGTTGTTGCATTTGGCAGGTTGTGTTGTCATCTGGAAAGGCAGTTGCAGAACTAGAACCATTGTTTGAAGAGACACGGAAACTCCCTTGCAGAGGAATGACTATTACAGGACTTGCTCCCCCTGAATCTGGTTATGACATTTATAGCCGTTTCTTCTGTCCTAAGCTTGGGATAAAGGAGGTAATACTGTAATAATTCATCTCATAGATACATCTTAGTCTCATATATTGCTGTGATTGATCTGAGTGAAGAGCATGAAAGAGATTGCATGTTCCAACTGACACGTTACCTGTGTAATTTGAGTCAAGTACTGGATTTAGATAAAACTGCTCATCTTTATGTTGCGGGGGCCTTTTTCCCCTAATTTCAGGATCCTGTTACTGGGAGTGCCCATTGTGCCTTGGCACCCTATTGGTGCCAAAAGCTAGACAAATGTGATCTTGTTGCATATCAAGTAAATTCTCTCTCTCTCTCTCTCTCTCCCTCCCTCCCTCCCTCCCTCCCTCGCGTGTGTGCATGCGCTCGTGCATCTGCGCTTCCAACGTTTCAAAATACTACACAAAATCATGTTTGATCTTCGAGGCAAAATTGCTTCTTTTAAACTAAAAATTATTTTGCTTCTTTTGAAATATTCCCATTTTTTATTTTAAAATTTGAGTTAGGCATCACCAAGAGGTGGCATTCTAAAGCTGCATCTAGATGAGAAGAGTCAAAGGGTCCTGCTTCAGGGGAAAGCTATTACTGTGATGGAAGGCTTTCTTTTAGTGTAATTTTGAAGTTTTTTCTTTCTGTCTTGTATTACAGAGTGTAAAAGAGCTGCCCACCTGTTAAGTGCTGGTGATTTATGTAATCCTCTTAAAAGTTTCATTTTTCACCATCTGATGAAATTTTAGTTTTCTTCTGTTTTAAATTTCTGTAACACTGTAAAGCCTAAACTGTTGTGGTTTTCCATGCTTATTCTCTAATAAGAATAAAATTATACTTCCATCCTGATTGAAAAAATAATAATTAACCAATGCTCTCAGTTCCCCATATTCTAATTTTAAAATTAGATATCGTTTCAAACAAGAGTTCACCTTCACATTGTGTGAAGGATTTGGCTTGAAACTTTGAAAGCCATCTCATTTGACTTTTAGCTTCCGCAACTACGTACTTATCCTCACGCAACTAATAATTTTTTTCTTTCTTGTGGGTAAAAGACTTTAACTGCTCTCTCTCTCGCATAAAAATAAATTAAAAATTGGCAACACAACAATCTCACCATTAAAATTATTTTGAGATTCTATATGGTAAAAATCTCAATATAATTTTAATGATGGAATCACTAATATTACGATTTCTATTAAAAAACAATCTCAACATGATGAAACAACGATCTTTTATTACATTTCAACTAAACAAATAGAGTTATGTCTTTAATAACTACCAAATACATAACTACATACTCTCTCTATTTTTTTAATCGTCATTTAATTTTTCTACACATAGTTTTAAATGAATTTTTATATATGTTAAATATTTTATTTAATTTTTTTTCATAAATAATCTTCATTTAAAATATTTTTTATTATTAAATTTTAAAAAATTAAATAAAAATGGTAACATGTATAAAAATTCACCTAAAATTATGTAAATAAAAATCAAAAATGACAACTAAAAAAAATATGGAGGGAGTACCATTTTTTTTTCAATTTTTCTGTTAAATTGGTTATTAATTATGTTAAATTCTTGGCACATAAACTTGCGTTATCCGCAAGACTTCAATAATTTTTCTTTTTTTGGGTAAAAGACTTCAATAAATTAATAGCGCCCCTTTTTAACTGCTCACTGTCTTAAAACAATTTAAAAACTGCCGGTCTGCTAGCTAGGAGTCGCCATTAAAGTTGTAGAGAAGTACGTATTCATTTTTCCTTGGTCAGACAATTAGCAGCAGCAATGGAGAAGAAAGTCGTGAAGTATTGTGTGGTAATCTAATCGTCTTCCGAGTCTCTTATTCCTCATATGATTTGGTAATTTTGCAATATGATTAAATCATTTGGGGTTGTTGTGTAAACAAACAGGTGGACGCATTCACAGACTCCGCATTCAAGGGAAACCCTGCGGCGGTGTGTTTGTTGAAAGAAGAAAAAGATGATAAGTGGTTGCAATCTGTTGCCACCGAGTTTAACATCTCTCAGACCGGTTACTTGACTCGGATTCACTCAGACTCGGAATCTACCGACTCCCGATTCCAACTCAGATGGTTCACTACTGTTGCTGAGGTCTGTCTGATCATCCATTTTTCAAATTTGGGTGTTAATTCCTTGTGTTTTGGTTGACCAGTTAGTTTTTTTTTTTCCAACATTATTAGCTTAAAAGATATTGATTTGACTTTGGAGAGTAAGCTTAGGCTTAACTTGCTATTCTGTTGTTGAGTTTTACTTAATTGCAAGTTCACTACTGGGGAATCAAATAGCTTTGTAAATTAAGCAGAGTACTTAAAAGTTGGAATTCATCCAAGTTGCTAGGAGCTCTGTTCCGGTTCCCAGGAAAAAGGTCTCAGAGTTCGAGCCTGGTGAACGGAGAAAATGAGTGTCAGGTGAGCCTCGCCCCTACCGCCCCGTTTGATCTAAATTCATTGGGGCCACCGTGGACCGGATGGTTAGACAAAAAAAGAATTGGGATATTTCTTTCTCCTTCATTTGATTCTTGGTATTAGCGTTGTGTCCTGTTGACCTGAACCCAATATTAGAGTCCTGGAATTTACTCCCTGGCTTTGGAGAATAATACCAACACCACCTTTGTTTACCTCAGATTTTTGTCTGTTTTCTGATTATGTTCGTTAGTGGTGGTTTAATATTTTGAATCTTTGATACAATTTGTGGTGGTCCAGGTGAAACCCGAGTTTGAAACAACGGTCTATCTGCAGTCCCAAGTATTATTCGTATGACAGTTGAGCCTTACTTTGGAGATTTGAAGTCTAGGTGTTAGACTAGGATGTCACACAGAACCATTCTTCTAAAAGTTCTCACTTAGTCCAATTAATTCTCGGCGGTAAGAGGTCCTCTACCGCCTAAGGCCACCTAGCGCCCAACTCCGCCTATTCACTGCCTAACTTCTGCCTAATTCCGTATAATGTTTGTTTAGGCGCTAGCCCTTCTTTGTCTCCTATCTCCGCCTAGCGTCTCTTATAATATTGGACAAAACCAAATCTCATTTTTTTGTGATGAAGGGGAGCAAAAAGTGAATTCCTTTTAATGCTAATAGTGCAGTTGATGTAATATTGTTTCAGTAGCTGTATTTTCCCAACTTATATATTAACTGTGTCTTTAGTTACTTTTTAAAGTTATTTTAGGTTGTTGATTAAAACAATGCATTTCTAGGTGTACCTTTTTTCCCTCTTGATAACTATCATGTCTTCTCACAGGTTAAACTTTGTGGTCATGCAACTTTAGCAGCTGCCCACTTTCTGTTTTCGTCTGGTTTAGTGAATGCTGATGCGATACAGTTTTCAACTCTATCAGGAATTTTGACTGCTAAAAAGGTTCCGGAACTCAAAACTTTAAGTTCTGCACCATTAGAGAATGGTGGTGAACGATATGGTTTCCCTATTGAATTGAATTTTCCAACCATTCCGTCAGCTGAATTTGATTTCCCTGAAAGATTAACAATTTCTCAATGCTTGAATGGCTCTTCTGTTCTTGAAATTAAGAAGACTGCAGCAGATGACCTCCTTGTATGTATGTTTTACATACATTGCTTTTAAAATACTCATGCACCTAATAGCATTGACTTCATTTTTCAATTGCCATTAGTTAGCTTTGTGATGAAACATGAACTACATGTCCCATTTTTGCCTTTCAAGAATTTGAAACCTAAAATATGTATTGAAATTTGAGAGTTGGGGTTGGCAGGTTTTGCTCCCATCCGGGAAGGCTGTTGGAGAATTACAACCCAAGTTCGATGAGATAGAGAAACTTCCTGGTCGGGGATTGATTATTACTGCACTTGCTCCCCCCGGATCTGGATTCGATTTCTATAGTCGCTTCTTCTGTCCTAAACTTGGGATCAAGGAGGTATGTCTTCAAGTTTACTTGCACCAATTATATATATTCTGTTTAGGAAGATTTTACATGACCAACCAATCAAATGTTGGAACATAATCATCTTCAAGTTTGCAAGAACTAAAGAACTGATGAATGATGTTGTAAGCTTTATTTCTATTGTTATCTCTTTTTTCAGGATCCTGTTTGTGGCAGTGCACATTGTGCCCTTGCACCCTACTGGGCTGAAAAGCTGGGTAAATCTGATTTTGTTGCATATCAAGTAATCTCTCCGTCTCTCTCTCAAACACACGCACACACAATGTGATCCCCAAAAGCACTCATGCAAAATTGTTTGGTTGGAGCAGGCATCACCTAGAGGGGGCATTGTAAACTTGCACCTGGATGACAATAAACAGAGGATATTGCTCCGAGGAACAGCCATTACTGTCATGGAAGGTTCTATTTTGGTTTGAAAATACAATTATTGCTCTTGTAAAATTCTCATTAATAACAGGAATAAGTACGGCCGGTCCGTTTTAGTCTTCCTCATTCTAGTTAACTACTACAAGCATATGCCATCGCCGGAATATCCCCTTCTAGTTTCTCGATCATTTATACTCCCTTGTCCATAAAGGTTTTTTTTAGATAACGAAGATAACTATATCGATGAGAATCGAATTATATATATGACAAAAACAAATGTAAAATTATCTTTGTCCAAAATGAAATTCGAACACAATAAAATATAATATTAAAGAAAAACTTAGGATAAAGAAAAAACATATCTATCCATAAATTAATAACAAAATAAAATTTTAAACGGGAATTGATTATTCCACTAAGCATAATTAGTAGCAACCTTTCTCTTATAATAGTTGATACTATCAAATGAAAGACCCGAGCCTACATGAGACTCTATAGTTATACAATTTTCAATATATAAGATACAAGTAATTCATACATAAACAATGAACTTTGCATCTGAAAATATCAAAAATTATTGTGGAAATAATATTTCTTTTTTAAATTCAGTAAAGAGAAACTTAATTATGTCATGAATATTAATATTTGCTATCGAATTTTTTTAAAACAAAATGGTATAAAAGTAATGTATAATATAACACATCCAAAACACGTGAGGAAATGAAGGAGATTTCCTGACTGAAACACATACTCTCTCATTTTCACAAAAAAAAAAAAAAAATTATATTTTTGACAAATATTAATTTTATATTTTTAACTAACAATTATATGTACAAATATTAAGTTTTTCTCATGAAATTTGTTATAAATATTCAATTTAAGATACAATTAAGCTATTGTAATGATAAATTTTTAAAAACAAAACATTATGATAAATTATGCTAGTGTCACATAAATTGGTTGGTTTATTACATAAAAATTGTAGTTTATTACAAATTAAATTTTAATTGGATAAGTGATTTTATTAAATTTTAATTAGATGAGTGAAAAATGATTTTAGTTTGATTTTTCCTAATTCGTTGAGGATCGGTTTTATTTAATATTGAACCGAGTTAGAACGATGATAGAGTTAATTTAAACAATTATTTATGAAGTTTTAGATAAAAATCTTTTTTGACTTTTTATGTACAAAAAAAGTTATGATCACATGCGTAATCGCATGGCATTTTAACTACAAGTCATATTTTCTTAAAAGTAAAAAAGTCTAAATTTTGAACCTTAGAATAACTTTGTAAGATAATTGTTAATTATTAATAGGTATATAAATAGATGCATAAATATCATCCTATGTAGCTATATATAATATATACAAATTAACAATAAAAGGAACCTGATGATTTTTATTTTTTTTGCTAAGTGATGAAATTTCTTTTAGTAAGGAATCCGACAAGAAAAGGAGAAATGGTTGCCACGGAGAATAATAAAAGAGAGGTGATATCCTAACAAAGAAAAATATTATTTTCACATGCCCTTCTCATACAAATAGTTAATAAAATTCAAGCTCACATGAGATAAAATCTTGTGAAAATAACAATTTTATTTGTAATGCATCGCTTCTCTTATAAAATTTATATTAACAATATATAATAACATTTCTAACAATAAAAACGACAACAGAACCACTGAAATCAAATTCATTTGATCATTACTTGATCTGACTTTGTACTCGTATCATCTTTACTAACTTTTATTCAAATAGAGTTATTTTTTCAATTCATTCTGTTATTTCGTTTCAATTCCATCCCTATAAATTCTAAAAAATAATTAAACACAAATTTAGATGATTTATAGACCAAAATCATCCATCGTGCTTAATATAATCAACAAATTAATTTGTATTCTTTTAATGTCTAATCAATGCTCCCCCAAATTGAAAGCTCCATATGTCTAATCACTTGAATGGGAACCGACCTTGCGACATTGCGCTGGAAGTTTTGAAAACTTTGCATTAATATTGTCAATTATTTCAGATGTTATTCACGAAAAATGATCTTTATCGATCGGCCTATTTTGTAGGCTAGAATTATTTAATAATAGCATCACTATTATATACTTTCTATTTAGAGATACAATTCTTTTTATATTGTTTAATGTAGTATAATTTTATTTTGTGAAAATTTGTAAAAGTATGTAATATTGAACAATAATATTTATATATTTCAAGTTATTCCACTTTGAGATTATGAAAAATAAAAAATAAAAAAACTTAAATTTTAAATTAAAGAATTTTGTAAACTTATTTTTTGATGTGAAATATATTTTTGATTTTAGAATAGAGGGAGTATATATATACGTACATATATAACATCTATTAATTTGAGTTTCGTGTATGAACAAGCATAAAATTTATTTCAACTAAAAAGTAAAGACGCTCGACATAAATATAAATATATACAACATAGACTATTTCAAGTAACTATGATATAGACTAAAATAGCAAAATCCATTATTAAAATGATTCTTATCTTATCATATAGTTAGCTTTAAATCGTATTCAACTATATCTTCTTTTTTTTATCCGATAACAAAGAGAATTTTTTCTACAATCCCCGAAGGAAGATCTTAATTAGGTTGTCAAACTATTTGAAAGGATTTGGTCAATATACATGATAGCTACTCCTCTATTTCAAAAAAAAAAAGTTAAATTTAAAGAAAAAAATTTATTTTAAAATAGAGTTATATTTTAAATTATTTTTTTTTGTTATTTTGTGATAAATTTAAAAACTTTTAATTATAAACTTATAGATATCGTCATAAATTAAAGATTTATAACAAATTTTATAAAAAAACTTATAATTTATAAATTTAATTCTTAGTCAAAAATATAAATTAATAATCGTCAAAAATATAAATGTTACACTTTTTTAAGATCGGAGGGAGTATATTAATATGTCAAAGTCATTCTTAATTAAAAAGAAAAGAAGTAAACTCAACACCTTTTTTTTATTAATATAAGTAAGAAAATCCAGTAGTGCAACTTTAAAATATTAATATTAATATATCCAGTAGTGCAACTTTAAAATGTTAATATATCGTACACACATACATAATGACACAATATATTTTAATGAAAATTTCTACATGTACTAATGTACTACAATTATAAAATACAAGAATAATGTACGAATTCTTAAGACCTTGATATAGATATTGCTTAGCTTTTGCTCATCTTATACGTCATTACTACATACGAATAATTTTAAAAAAGAAAAGAAAAAGTAAGACATTACTCTATATATAAAAGATTCTAAACAGTTTGATGATCAATTTCTTAGTTTATTCTTTTTCTCAATCATAAAGAATGAAATCCAAGATATATATCCAACTTTAGTTTTTCTTCTCTTTCTGCTTGAAAACTGCAAGACGTGATTAAATAGTCAGCCAAAATTTAAACCCAAACCTTTGAAAAGTAATACTCCCTCCGTACACACACAAAAAAAAAAATGTTAATAAAATTTGTTTTTAAAAAAAGAATTACATGTATATAATTGTGTCATTATAGTATTATTTTTTTAAAAGTTGTCATTACAATCTTATAAGTTTATTTTTTATTGCACATTTATAATAAATTTTATAAAAATTTTAATTTATTTGTAAATAATTTTTTTAAATTAAATATATAATATTAATATTTGTTAAAAATTAAATATCGTTCTTTTAATTAAACGGAGGGAATAAATAGAAAATAAAGCTCGTTGTTTAGGACTTGCATGACCGCCAACAGGCAACAGCCATAACTCGACTATAGCGAGAAGGCCATTTGTAGTCAAAGTCAAATTTGTTAATAAATTTTATGAATTTCGAATTTTTGCACGGTTTGGCTTGAAACTTTGAAAGCCATCGCATTTGACTTTTAGCTCCCGCAACTACGCACTTATCCTCACGTAGCTAATACACAGTCTGTCTATTTCAATCCAACACCACTCCCTTATCATCTATTCCTTCGCCAAGAAAAAAGAAAAATGAAAACAATTTGAATTTTGAATTTTATAAATTAATAAAAAAAAATTATAAAATAATTGTGTAAATATGTGCGTGAATTTTTCTTACAAATTAATTAAAAAATTTATAAAATAATTGATAGATGTATAAATGTGGGTGTAAATTTTAGATAATCAATTATTAAAACAAATAAACAAAGAAAAGAAAAAGAAGGGATACCACTAAGTATTAACAAAGATATAAATAGTGCTACCTCTAACCATCTCTAATCAATTGTCTCAACTACAATGTCTATCTATTTTCTCCTCTTTGCTCTTCTCCTCACTTCTCTCTCCGATGCTCAGCCATCTTTCCGGCCGTCGGCCCTAGTAGTTCCGGTCACAAAAGATGCCGCCACCAACCAATACATTACAAAAATCAGCCAACGAACACCTCTAGTTCAGGTCAACCTCGTCGTACACCTGGGTGGCGGATTCACATGGATAGATTGTGACAAAAACTACGTTTCGTCCACGTATCGCCCCGTCCATTGTCGCACGGCCCAATGCTCGCTCGCCGGATCCTCCGGTTGCGGTGATTGCTTCAATGGACCACGGCCGGGTTGTAACAACAACACATGCGGTGCGTTTCCGGAAAACCCTATAATCCGGACCTCCACGAGCGGTGAGCTGGCAGAGGACATTGTCTCGGTCCAGTCCACCGACGGGTCAAATCCGGGTCGGGTTGTTACGGTGCCACGATTTATCTTTTCGTGTGCACCGACTTTTCTACTACAGGGCCTTGCCAGTGGTGTCACTGGCATGGCCGGATTAGGAAGGAGCAAAATTTCGTTTCCTTCCCAGTTCGCTGCTGCTTTTAGTTTTCATAGAAAATTCGCCATGTGTTTATCATCTTCAACATCCTCTAAATTTCCTGGCGTCATTTTCTACGGCGATGGTCCATATAATTTCTTACAAAATGCTCAAATTTCTGATAAAGCACTTGAGTACACGCCGCTTTTTATTAATCCGGTGAGCACAGCTGGAACTTTCACCCAAGGCGACAAGTCGGTGGAATATTTCGTTGGAGTGAAATCCATCAAAATTAATGAGAAACTCGTTCCACTAAACACCACCTTGTTGTCCATCAGCAGTGATGGAAATGGGGGAACAAAGATCAGCACAGTGAATCCGTACACAGTTCTAGAATCTTCTATTTACAAGGCGGTCACGGAAGCCTATATCCGTGAGGCCGCAGCCAGGAACATAAGCAGAGTCGCAGCTGTGTCGCCTTTCGGGGTTTGTTTTAGCACCAAAAATATCGGGAGTACGCGAGTGGGGCCGTCAGTGCCATACATTGATCTGGTTTTGCAGAGTGAAAATGTGGTGTGGACGATTACAGGGTCCAACTCAATGGTGCAGGTGAGTGACAATGTGTTGTGTCTTGGATTTGTTGATGGAGGAGTAGAGCCAAGGACTTCTATTGTTATTGGAGGGTATCAGTTGGAAGACAATTTTTTGCAGTTTGATTTGGCTACTTCTAGGCTTGGATTTAGTAGTACACTTCTGGGGAGACAAACTACATGTGCCAACTTCAATTTCACATCTACCGTGTAATGTTTATGATCTAGACATATTAATAGTGTGAAAGGATGACGAAAATGGAGCACCGAGTTTTTTTGTATCATGTACACAGATTGAATAAGAGGTCCCAATATATGGATTGGTGCCAACTTCGTTGCTTGTGTTGTGCTTTGAAGTGTTGTTTGTATGTACGTGCACGCACGCACGTTTTATGTTTTGTGTGTACGTGCACACACGCACGTTTTATGAATAAAAGACTTCCTTAAATTTATTCCGAGTACAGTGTTTGTGTTTGTGCTTGATTTTCTAAGTCTTAACTCTAATCATTTGAGTTTATTGGCCGCATATACATTATTGGACTGCTCTCTGCTTTTCAGTTGTTAGGAGTTGAAATTTTTAATTACTGGGCTATTTGATCATGAGAACCAAGGGATATAATGGCTGCGCTAGTATTCGACTGCTCTATCTATGTTTTTAATTACGCTTAATTTTATCCTCGTCTCCATTTTCTAATTCAGTTCTGATTATTAATGAAATCATTTCCCAAATTGTGAAATTCCTACCCCACCCCCAGCCAACCCAAAAGGAGTAGTCACGCTACCTTTTTCACACTCGGAATTCATTTGCAAAATTTTAAGGTTAAATGTGGTGGGTTTGTTTTTTATTTTCTTTTTGTCACATAAAATTTCGTAATCCATAAATTATTAGTTCACTCTAATTATTAATCCCATTCAAGATACTACTGATCTGAAAGAATTATCCCACCAATGGAGGATCCAATCTACTTGCGTGATGGGATTTGAAATCAAAAAACCCAAACTTAAGCATTTGAAAAATAAACGCAAACTCATTAAGTACAGTACCACATAAATTTGTATAACGTTGGGAATGACAATGAGACAGAGCAACAACGAGAATTACTTATATCATCTTTGTCTTCGTATAAATTAGGGATCTTCAATCCTATCACCATAAGAGTCAGAAATTTCTCATTCGGTGAATGATTTTCATTATTTATATTATATATATTTTATATGTATTTGATATTTTATTAAAATTATATTTTTTGTACACAAAATTAACATAATTTTAACAAATATAAGGGTTACCATATAAGTAATATAAGAATGATATTGTAAAATTCATATAAAAAAAATACATATAATATATAGATTTATAATAGATATCTGGAATCGGGAAGAAACGGAATAGAACTCTAATACCATCTTCAATTATAAATATATTGGGATTGAAGAATTTTTGCCCCACTTATAACAGAGACGATAAATTACGGGAGATGTTTCATTTATTAAACCTTATTTCATCTCTACTTTAACCCACTAAATGTTCCTTCCTCTCAAAAGATACTTTAACCCACTAAATGTTCCTTCCTCTCAAAAGAAATTTAATTTTTACTTAAATTTTTTTTTAAAAAGGGGGTGAATTATCATGCCTATATAACGTTTTTATGACACCGCTCATATTATAAGAAATATAGATAAAAAATTTATCTTTTGGACGTTTTGTATGGTCATGTAATTCTATATTTCTATATAAGGGCCCCGATTCGCTCCTTTATCTGGCTCTAATTATACGACAGCGTTTGGTATGCCGAATAAGACGGGAAGGGGCTTAAAGCGCAAACAGGTCCAAACCAAGCCCTAAACCCTTCGCTCTTCGCAGAGACCTTTCGTTTACTGCTGGTGAGCTTCTAGACTCAGCCCTAGCGCTCGCCATAGCCATCGAGTTCGTCTCCTTCCTTCTTCAACAATGAAGCTCGTCAGGTCTGTTGATTTTTCTCCACAATCTGTGTTTTTTTTCTTCAGATTTATTGTTCATTCTCGTTAATCAGATTGTTTTTTAGCTTGTGATGCGAGTGTCTGAATTTCTGTGATTAGGTTTTTGATGAAGTTGAACAATGAGACCGTCTCGATTGAGCTTAAGAATGGAACTGTTGTTCACGGTACCATCACAGGTTCTCCTCTCTCTCTCTCTCTCTCTCTCTCTCTCTCTCTAAGGTTTTTGTTTCTGTGATTTATGTGTTGTTCAAACATTTTTAGGGGACAAAAGTCCAGTTCGTGTTTCTAGGAAGTATAATACCTAATATCCTTACCAATTCTCTGTTCCAAAACTAGATACCGTCCAATTTAATTTGACTGCATTTCTGAACTTGCAAGAGTCATCAACATATCATTGAAAATTTGAAGTATTGAGTTTAAAATGTCTGCATATAACCTTATTTCTGAATTTGCTCAGAGCTATTTACTTTCTAGTAAATGAGTTCACAGCAAAACAGGTATGAAGCCTGAAAAATGACAAATTTTGAAACAGAGGAGTAAAATTGGGGTGCTATATACTGTTTACACACCTTCTAGATGGTTTAAAATGTTGTTTTCTTTAAATGTTCTAAAACAGAGCCTTTACATGGATTTGCCTAAATTTATGTAATTTTCATTTTTAAGCTATGTAACATCATTGTTCTACTAGTCTAATGGAAATTATTGAGTTGCAGCTGTTTGTGTACTTTTTGCTTTGCTAGTGTTATGCTGGACAATTATAATGTTTGAAGCCATTGTATCTCTATGACATATTAGTGCTTTGTTCGAACTATTTGTTCTTGGCACTTTGATTTTGTGCTGTTTTCTAATGTTAGGTATCTGGTCTTAAGATTGTTTGGTATAGTAATTGTTTTTCCAGCCAATTCTGTGAAATTACATGAAAAGATAGAGGAAAATGGTGCACAATAGATAGAAAGTGTAAAACTGATCAGTGATTGTACTTTAGCTTGCATTTAAACCCAGTCCTAATGATAGTACATATTAATTGACTAAACATATCAAAGATCTGGTTTTCCTCTTTGCATATATACGGAAGTACTTATCATAATGTGCTCCATCTTGTTCGTTGTTTAGTTGGTACAGTTACAGAAAACAACATTCTCAGGCCAAGTTAAAATTTTTTTTTAACCAAGCAGGGATATTTTCTGAGATATTATGTCTTGATAAGTTGCAACGAATTATGGTTTTGTATTGCTTATAGGGTCTAGTCGTTCATTGGGCGTACATGCAACTTGGTGTGAGCTAAATAGGATATTGGATGTCCCTCTCCCTCTATAACTAATGTATTCTGGGATAGAGTCATCAGGTATAAATCTGGTATCATAGCAGTGTGATCAGCCTGCTGTCCTCTATAAAGATTGGTTACCTAGAGTGTTGATATAAACATTATATATGTAAACTTTAGACAGTAAAGTCAGTAGAGTCCATGGGTTAGTGTCACTTGAGTAAAGTAGATATGGACTTCTGTACAGAAGAGTGGTCTGTCATGGTCTCTTAATGCATATCATTTTTGTATTTTCTGTATTGTGACTTATTCTTTGTTATTTAGTTTTCTTTAATCTGCTTGTGCTTTTATACGGGTTCATCAAATGCTGACACCAACTACTTTGGGATAAAGATAGTGTTGATGTATTTGGTACTTGTTTTGGATTGATATGGTCTTTCTGGTTCACTATCTCAGGGCACAAGTTTAAATCGTTTCTTGAAAAATTGGATGTTTGAACCAAGATTTTGTAGTTGCTTTCTGAATCTTAATTTCTAACCTGTCGTTTAATTTATCATTTTAGGTGTGGACATCAGCATGAATACACACTTAAAGACTGTTAAACTTACTCTGAAGGGAAAAAATCCTGTGACTCTAGATCACCTGAGTGTCAGGGGTAACAACATCAGGTACTATATCCTGCCTGACAGCTTAAATCTTGAGACTTTGTTGGTGGAAGAGACTCCTAGGGTCAAGCCAAAGAAGCCAACTGCAGGTATTGTAGCTCTCGTTGTCCACAACAACAATCTCTTTTATATTTAATTACCTTGGCTTTGTCTATGGCCCTGGGTACCTATTAATGTTTTCTTTCCCGTTTGCAGGGAGGCCAGTGGGGCGTGGTCGGGGACGTGGTCGTGGCCGTGGCCGAGGTCGTGGCCGTTAGTTCTATTGCAGTATTACAAATTTTGAGATATTTGGTTCCATTGTATTCTGGGAGTTTATATTGTAACGTCTTAGGAGTACGTTAAAATGGATGATCAACGGTCTGTAGTATAATTTTATGCATTGATTCTGTTTCAAACTCATGATCTTCTAACTTGGTTTAAGTTGTTGGTTTGGCTCTGCTCTGCTAGTTCCAAGCATGTGTAGTTTCTATTTTATTATCGAATGAAAAGTTTAGACTTTAATGTAGTTATTGTTGTGATAAGTGAAGAAACATGGTATCTCGTGTAGTCATATATATGTTCTAGCTTTGGATTGAGCCATATATCTCTCTTAAAGTCCGAGCATACAGCTTGTGAGCTCTTCCTGCATATGTACGCTTTGGTACACAATTGATGGCTATTGTTGTGATAGACAACTGTAATGGGAAAATATAATGGTGATTCATCCAACGCATTTTTAGTTGTGATTGTTCCCTGTTTTTACTTGCTTATGGTAAATTTGGCACAAGTAATTATATGCTCAAAATTTCAAAATAGACATTTAGTTAATACGAATGACGTTATTCTCTAAGCATTCTAAACGCGCTCAAAAATGTTGCGGAGTATAATTAGTTGTATTTTGTTGAATGGCATAAAATAAATGCAATAGTTTTTAAATAAAATTAAAGTGACCATCTTAATAATGCAATATTACATCCTAGTATTAAAAATAAAAACAATTACCAAATCCCAGTTTCTAATTTCTTCACAAAACAACCACCCAAGAGCAGCTAGTTTTCGAAACTTTTGATGCAAGTTTTGCTAATAAACAAATACTATTTGTGGGCCTATTTCTTTCCGGCCCAAAGAGGTCAACCCATTGTTTCTTCTGCTCCAAGCCGATATATATATATATATATATATATATACACACACACGCCCCTGTAGCATCTTTGACCCTGCAATTCACCGTTTCTTAATACGGTATTCTGCAATTAGCGTTCAGAAGAAGAAGAAGACGACGAAGATTGTGATTTACTGCTAGAATAGAATGGTAAAAGGCAATAATCTGAAGACTGCAGCTGTGGTGTTTGGAGCCCTAGCTTTTGGATGGGCTGCAATTGAGCTGGCCTTTAAACCCTGGCTCGACAAGGCTCGCGCCGCCATGGACAAGTCCGACCCCACTCGCGACCCCGATGCTGACTCCGCTCCCGTCGACGGCATCGATTCGGCTTTGAAATCGCCGGCCGACGACCAACAGCCTGATTCCTAAAGCACCTCAACAGTATTACTTGCATCTCTGTCCTACATATATATATTAAAAATATATTCATGAACTAATGTGGATGGTTGGTTAGTCTTATGATTTTCATCGGCCAATGTGTAATTTTAAATCGTTTTAGATTATTAATTTCTATGATTATGATGATTGAGAAGAAGATTGACTAGTCGTATTTTTTTTCTCTGCGTTTTGGTTAATGTTTCGAATATTTTGAAGAGGAATTTCGGTGGATTAGTAGTTATATTTGATGATGAATTAAGTGCTAAAATATCATCATTAAATCTCTGTGAATAAAAGTATAAAACTTCAAATTCAAATATTATCTGGTTTACAATATATTATAATTATTTGTTGAGAAATGATTCATTTCTTTTACTTGTTTGCGGGTACAATCTAAAGCAATTATTGTTTTCTTCTTAGTTCCTGTTCCTCTTCTTTTGGTTTATTGCTCCTCGTTTATTGAAAAAGAAAAAAGAAAAAAAGGAAAAGAAAAGAAAAGAAAAGCGCACACATATATTATTAAAAATTGATAAGTGGAGTTTGATGGCTCAATGCAGAAGACTAGAAAAGAATAATTTCTAATTATGTGACAAAATTTATTATTTGGCATAGAAAAATTGATTCCATTTAAATAAAGAAAAAGGGTCCTGAGGAATTTTGTTCGTTCATACAAAGCCTTCACATTTATAACAGAAAGTGCTAAATTTACATCTATAGTCCCCTGTTTGAATGGAATTTAAGGACTTCGTACGCAGAAAGTTCAAATGCTACTTTATACGAATTTCTACGTAAACAAGATTTAGAGATTTTATATGTACAAAATTCATCTTCTCCTTAAATTTCCTTAAAATAAAATTTAAGTCAAATTTTTTGATCCTAAGAAAATAATAAAGTAAGAAAATTTTATTCATTTTTATTGGGATTTTGGGTAAATTATCAAAACTTTTACTCATTCTAAAATTAGAGATACAATTCTTTTTAGTATAGTATTATTTGTAAATATTAAAATTTCATTATATGAATTAGTAAAATATATAAAAAAGTAAAAGTTTCTTTCGTATTTTTTATGATATTTTGGTTTATAGTTTTTAAAAGTAAAACTTTTCACCTTTATTTTAAATTATAAGATTTAGCAAACGTGTAAACTAAAATTTATCTTAATTTTAATATTTTATATTATAAAATTTTGCAAATGTATAAATTAAAAATATATTTTTTGAAACGGATAAGAGTACTGGACAAGTGAAAGTATATATATTAAAAGTAAACACAAGAAGCTAATCAAACAAAAAAAATAAAATGGTTTCTACTAATATCAACCACCTGTCTTGTAGAGTTGTAGAATCTATTATTCAAGGAACGTCAAGCACATGAAGAAAAACCAAGGATTATTTGTGAGTTTACTCATTTTTCACTCTTCTGCTAATTAAATAAATTGAAGGTGGGTAGTCAATTTGTGGCTTTTCTTTTGAAATAATTTTAAAACCTTGAACACTACAGCATGAAGTCTCTGCTTAACTTAAAACTTTATGTCAAAAAGAAGAACAAAGAAACAATCATGAATTTGAACCCCAGATTGATTAACATTATAATAATAATTAAAAGAAGGAGAACATAAATATTGCGACACAATAATTCAAAGATGAAATAAAATATGAAGGAGAAAAATTGTGGTGGTTGAACCTCGAGTTATGACATCTCCATTTTGTCTTAAAAGGCTATTTTCCTTCTGGATTGTCTTAAAAATGCCAAAGTTTATTTCAAATTGAATATTAACCAAAAAAAAAACCCTTTGGATGTCTTTATTATTATTTTCTTTTTATAACAATACCCTTTGGATGACAATTGGAAAGTAAATAAGTAATACATCAAAGCATCAAACTTTATGATGATAGACCATATTGTGTCAATAGACAAAATATTATCAAAGAAGTGTGTGTTTTTCTTAAAATTATTTTAAAAAAGGAAAATTTAATATTTTTCTTCGCATGTATATAAAGGTTTTTGGATTTTTTGTATAACAATTCTCGTATGTTGCATGTTTTTCATTTTAATTTTCTTAACGGTCAACATTCTTTTTAAAAATAACAAAAAGATTTTGACAAAATGGTAGTAGTAGAATATCCAAAAATAATACCCCTTATTCCCTTAATATACAAAACTAAGAATTTTATTTGTACGCTTGTTTTTGTTATTTCAATACGCGAGTCTTATTTATTGTGTATGAAATATTTATATCATTTATATTAAATTATTATATATATGTATAAAAATAAAAATGTGAAAATAACCATTCCCTAAAAAAATTACATATGTATAAAAATAACAATTCCTTACAAAAAAAATAGCATTGAAAACAAACAATTTACTCAATTCCACTTCCCAATTTGTTTCTAAAATCGTCAGTCTCTCTCTATAATGATCTCCCCCTCTCGTCTTCACTATCATCGCAAGAATCAGATAAATCGCCAAAATTAAACGCCTCCAGGTACTTATGATATCAACTAATCTTCTGGGTCAGTACAAAGTTTTCAACTTTCTTTCTCGGGTTAATATCTTCCCTCTAAACTTCTCGATTTTATTAGAAATTTTCCCGCTAAACTTCTCGATTTTTTGGTTATTTCTTAATGGGTGGTGCATGGGGTTGTAGTAGATTGTTGAAGTATTATCTTCCGTAGTGACTTAGAATTCTTGATTCATATTTAGTATTTGGATTCAGAATCAGCCCATGACATTGAAAAGTGGAATCCGTATTTGTTAATTACCCGAGTTGGGTTTATTTATGGTTTTGTAGATTATAATTTTTGTTGAGCTCTGCTGCATTTGTTGTGGTTTGTGTTTTATACACATGGGTTTAGTTTGACTGATTTTATGAGAATATTGTTTAGTGTAATGTTGTTATCACTGCAATACCGAATGAATCAAGAATACGTGCAAAATCCGAATTATTTCCCTTTTATTAATTTATTTATACTTGAATCACCGGCTTCTGGGGCATAAGTAATCATGATTTTACTTCTAGTGAATTTTCCCCGAACTGCTTTATCATTGCTTTAGAAGAAAAACCAAACTAGAAGTTTGTGAAAGAGGGATGAAAGTGTAAGAAAACTTGAAGGCTGAAGGCTGTAGTTAGAGGACAGCTTTCATTTCCTTATATAGAGGAAAATTGTAGCTTAGGACTACAGAAGAAAATATGGAGGGAAGGCTGCTTCTATTTGTTGTTTATAGATAGTACTAGGATATCTTATCTTAAAACCCTTCACTTTTAAAAAATTCCCTTTTTTCGTAGGCCTTATCCTATTCATAAAAATTGGCAACATAATTGATTGGTCTATTCCAAATCTTTATGACATCTTCTTTCTTTTTATCTTTTATATAAGTTTATTATTTATTCATGTCTGGTAGATTATTAATTGGTTGCTAATACTCTATCTCATAAATTCCTGGCATGTTACCCATGTTACATGTTTCTTGGGAATTTATGTTGGCTTATTCTTACTCCTGTTAGTATATATTTGATTACTTGGTTAGATTTGGAAAATATCCTCATCTATTACTTTCTTCATCACCACTTGTTTGGGTCAACATTTAGAGGTAAGACTAAGTCAAATAAAGGGAAGGAAGGACCAGATGAAACCAAAGTGAGTATTGACCATGATATTCTTCTGATGTTGCTTTCTCTTCTAACTCCCAAGAGTGATGGATTTGGAGAAAATGGAAAATATACAAGGTAATTTTCTGTCTGGAGCTGCATTTTAAACTAGCTATTTACGAAGACCTATATTAACTGATACGGTATGGTTTAATTTTGATATTTTTTTTACACTAACAAGTCTCTCACACACAAACCCCTCTGTCAGTGTGTTGGATATCGAACACTTGTACTTCGGGCAAATTAAAGATTCCTTGTGTGATAGATCAGGGTTAATATCTGGATTGTTCTGAATCAGTCCAACTCATATATGTTTAATGTTGGATATGTTTTCTGACATGAGCTAAGTTAGTCTTCCAGATTATATAGTCCTCCATATCAAGGGACTATTTAGTGGAATGGATGATGTGGGTTTCATTTAGTCTGATCCCTTTGGATTAATTCAAAATAATGACTTATGTAAATCCTGAAATTAAACGTGTCCTAAGATTATTGAACTCAGGGACTTGGCTTGGTCGCGTTTAGCCGTCTAAACTTTTTGCTCACTTCTTGTGATCCAATTCTGCAGCCCATTAAAAGAACTAGCAATCCTTTATAATGTATTCACAAGAATGTGACTCTAAGTTGTTAAACGGGAGTATGCAATCATGCAATTATAATAATAGTACGGAAAAGGTATGCAAATTGTGTTTGCCGTACATGACTCTCAAGATAGCTCCTTTTTAATGGTAAACTTCTTTCATATTACAGATGATACGTGAATTGTGACAAAGTCTCTTGTACAAGATGAAAATATGGTCACTTTGAGCAATGATCTCTTCTATGATATATTGAGGCGTCTGGATGGTGCTTCTTTGGCTTCTGCCGCATGTACTTGTGAAGCCTTTTCTTCTATTGCAAATGAAGAGATATTGTGGGAAAATGTATGTAGTTCTAGGTGGCCATCAATTAACACAGAAGATGTCAAAAGTTTAATAACATTAATTGGTGGATATAAAAATTTTTACGCCAATTGTTTTCCCCTTATTGTAAACAAGGAAATTCCTGAGGTTCAGTGGAACCATTCTGGCGAGTATCCTGAAGAATGGACCGAGGCTGAGTACTATGGTGACACAGATGAACTTGAAAATATTTCTCCTTCTGATTTCATTTCTATTATAGACATTGAATATAAAGGTAAGACAATATGCTCCAAAGTCATCTGGGGCATTCCTAATGCGAACAGCTTGAATGGTTGGTTTTCAAACAGTCCCTTCCGCATTGATCTTCTGACTTATGCAGCCAGAGATGATCAACATGCAGGTGAAATCACTCTTTCAGAAACCGATGGACTGCCATCAATTACGTCTATGGAAAGAGAGAGGAAAGTGGGGAAGCTTTGGCAGGAACTTCGTGATGGTATCCGTCTCAGTTGGATTCTTGTTAATAAAAAAATAAAGCAGGCTGCTAATTTATCAAGTTTGAGTCCTCTTGGCGGGCAAAGGCATTGGCCCACTGACAATGATTTCTTGATACTATTTGGAGCCATTCTTCCTGCCAAAAACATTCTTCCATGTCAAGTGGTAGAATGTATACTTACGATTAAGTTCAGAGTGATATACAGTGATGTGACTGAGAGAGTTCAGTCTACTTTGAAATTAACAGAATTGAGCATGCAATTGGGAGACATGGAAGGTGCTCATGTGAATGGAAGAAACAGCTTGCTCATCCTCAAAGAAGCCCTGAGCTGCCAAAGAAGCAAGAATTATGGTGAGGCCCTAGAATCATATCACTTGTACATGAAAGTGCAGAGAGATCTTAAAGAGGAGAAGATAAAAAATGAAAGCAGGTTAGATAGAGTTTGTATACTAAGTGGCATTACTATATTTGCCACATTCTTTTACTATTTCTTGTTAAATGGAACGATCTCCTCATTCTGAAAATTACATCGATGGATGGTCTGTTCTTACGAGCTACACTGTATGACTCTCTGACAAAAAAAAAACTATTTGATCAAGCAGGGAGGCCACAGATACTATAGATCTTTGTATTTCATATGAATTTCCGTTGATGCTTGCTCCTATCGATATTGCACGTTACATACTAAAGTATTACATATATCTTATTAGGTGGTTAGCTTCTCTGTTTGATTCTTTCATCTTGTGAATATTGTATGAAATAGGAGCTGACTGATCCAGTAATCCAGTATTGACCATATGTACATTTCTTCTGCTTTTCTCCTGGTTTTTTCTGATTTGTATTTTCAGGAGTATTCTTGTGTTCTTGATAATTATAATTTTTGTCAATATTAATTCTGCCATAGTTTGTCATAGCAAATTGGTATGAAGAGCTCTAGTTTTAGCAAAGTTTGGTATGGAAAAGTTCGAGACAATTAGCAGTTTCAATTTAATTTATGGCAAGTTCCAATGAGGATTGTTCTCACATAGCAAGGCTGGAAAGAAAATATATGTTCTTCAGATATGGCTGAGCAAGATTGAGCAAAGAAAGCGGTGGAGATAAGACATTCAAATATGTGAATATTCAGTGAATGTGCAATATCTGGAGAATTCAAGTTAAGGTGAAGTTTTGTTTGGTTACTTGGGTATGCCTAGATTCTATTTGCACTTGATTTGAGGGTTTAATTTTCAAGTCAAGAGTGAGTTTTGAAGGGTTCTTTCTTCTTATTTTTTTTTATTTTTATTTTTTGTGGGAGGCCAAGGTTTTATTTTTCAAAAGATTTAAGGAGCTTCTTCCATCAACTTGGATACGGGTAATTATGTTCTCCTATTCCATATATATATTGAAGGTTCGGTGTATTCTTTGTTTATAGATGGAGATGTCACATATGTCTTTGATGAGTTCTGTTGGGCATTTTTGGAGGTCTCCTATGTTATACCATCACTTGCTCTCTATATGTTATTTTGAGAATGTGAGGACTGGTGTAATTTGAGAGTTTAGAAATATACATATTCTGTATGTCCTGTATCCTGTTTCTTCCCTTGGTTTTTCCAGAGTTGTGTTCCACGTAATTTCTTGTATTCTTGTCTATTATATTTTCGTTGATAGAAATTTTGCTAAAGTTTACTTTAGCATGTGTATCTAATCTAACTACAAGGAGAGATACCTATTTAATAATTTCACCATTTTGGGTGTGGTGTTTGGACATGGATATAGAATATAAATCTCTTTGTAATATACCTAACAAACATAGGATTCTTGATTGATACTTTGTTAACAAGTGCCTCCAAGCAGCTTCCTCGTGTTTTAAGATCTGAGGATATCTTTTATTTTTTTTCTTTGGGTTGGGGTGGGGGTAGCGGAGGATATCAAATCTTTGGATACATGATCTTTTCTTTTTCAAAGTACTACAGATATACACATATACACGCACATGCAGGCATGCATGTTTGCCAGGCTTATGGTGCTCCAGTGGTTGATTACTGCAATAGGTGCAACTGCTATTTACTCTGGAAATCAGCAATCTCTCCTAGTTCTTCCACCTCTTTTGCTAACACCTCTACCTTTTCAGTCATTTCCATCAACAAAAACACAAGGCTTGGAATTGCAAGAGCTTCATCATTTTGTGTATTCTCTAGAGTTGAAGGTTTAATTATGCTCAACTCTATTTTCATGCACTTCAGCTTTGTTTCTATCAAGATCTTAGCATTGTACTTTCTCATTTTTGTGATACTCTCTCCAAGTTCATGCAAAATCTTCATTAATTCAGATCCAACAATTATGCATGGCTCTTTGATTTCCTGTCTTGGTCTTGATAATGGCTGATAAAAAACTTATGAATTATTTCATCACGTAAAATCATTAATGATATACGAAACATTTATTTAACTTAATAAAGTCCCTATTAGGTAATGCCCATCACTTAAAAGACAGCAAAGCTGAACATTCCAAAAGGAGAGCGAAGATGAACGTTCCATACCTGGTTAGGTGATTTACTAAAACCTTTCAGGATTAGAATGATTGCAGCAAGCTCTCTAAGAACTTCACCTATTCGTAGATATTTCTCCCAAGGATAGTAGAAACCAAAATTTCCATGCCATGGCTCCCACTTTGCAAAATTTGCCTAAAATAGATGCAGGAACCCCAAGTTACAAATGTTGGATTTGCACTGTAACTAAAAATGTATCGGTTAGTAATGAAATGAAAGGTTAAAGCTAAAGTTCTAGATCTATTTGGAGGTGTTTATAGGAACTTTATATGGCCATTAAGCTAATGATTCCTTCTTTTTTGGATCAATTGAATATATATATATATAGGAGTACATAGAGACATTGTACCAGTGACTCTTCAGTTGATTTCGCTTGTAATACTGACTTGCAACTGTTGACATTAGCTGTTGGCTCTGTTTCCTTTTTGCTGACTATTGTGAAGTATTCTTCCAAACATTCTGCACAATTATTAGATAAGTTGTCTCAAGTTACCTTCTTGCTATTGTTTGATACTGAAATTTTGGATCAACAAGGCTTAAAAAATATGAAGTGTAAAACTAAATATTACATGTGATTTGTTATTTATGTTCTTGTGCTTTTCTTTTTCTTTATAAGTTTATGTTATACAATCTACTTTAGCATCAGCAAAACTGGGAAAACTGTAAATATGGATCAAATGTTTCAGATTACCTTCAATACAGCTAGCAAGTTTTCCAAACTTGGATGCTGTCAAGTCATGAAACTCATTGCTAGCCCAGATGGGAAAAATCAGTAAGCTGGTGCATATGCTGATGGCAAAACCCATACCAATTGTTGAGAGTCGCTCATAGGCTAATTCCATGACTTTATCAGCTCGTACACCAGATACCACCACCAAATTGAAGGTAAGAATGAAAATCAATAGCCCATAGTCGTATCTCCTTTTTATCTTAGGAACTAATCGGTAGTATGTTGCAGCAGCACCTATTGATGATTATGTCTTCTTTATTATGCTCAGTAGTATTGAATTATGTCCATCATAAAGAGTTGGTGAAAGTTGGTATATGGCATTATGAAAGTGCAGAATTGTTAGAGGCAGTCAGAGTAATGATAATCAAGTTAAAAGCAGGAGCATCACGTACCTTTGAAAATAAGACCTTAAAATGAAATACTTCTAAATGTTTATAGATCAGGACTGATGGTTCTGAAATGGTGCTGACAGTTTTGTTTCTAAAATTGTGACTGATAGTCATAAAACTACTGTCATCTGTATGGATAGGTGACTTACGAAAACATCATAACTAAATTTCAAGTAGCTAATTCTTCAACAGTCCTGGACAAAACATACCGGGATATAGATATTCTTGCTAGTTGCTACTTTACCCAACTTTTGTATTATAAGTTGCGATAACTAACTAATCTCATTTGGTTTTATGCTTCTTTATCATGATTTTGTCATTCTTCTGTTGATCCAGTTGCTTTACAATGCTATTTGTGTTGTCTTTCATGGTGTCAATGATAAAAGTGTTAGGATGAAATCAAACACTCATTATGGGATTTGTGCTCACCAAAGATGAAAATGGAAGTTCCAACAACCAAGGCATTGCCAATCCCTCCAAATTCATCAGCTAAAATTGCTGCCAAACACCCTAATCCACCACCTACAATTGTTCCAACTCCACGATTTAAGCCCTTGCTTATCGTAGCACCTGTTACACATATTTGGACATATTAATTGCATTATAATGGCCAAGAAAACTATCTGTAAAGCTTGTCAATCAACCAAGCTACTCTTAACGGAATACTAATTGATAACACAATACTGCTCCTTAAATGACAAACCTGCGAAAAACTCAAAAACAACCACGACTGACATTATAGCCCACATAGCCTTTTCGCCAACTTTCCTGAAGAGTGGATCAAGGAGGTAGAGAAGTGAAACCAAAACCAAGGCTATTCCAGCCTTCATACTATGAATCACTTTCTGCATCTCACGTTTGCTCATCTTCTCCATTACAAAAGAAGCATCAGATAGAAGAGTGGGTTCAAGCTTCTTCCTCTTGCTGACGATTATATTTTCTTCATTTGGAATATCTATTGTGACGGATTTCATTGTTAGATGTGTATTTGAACCTCCTTTTGTCTGTCAAGTATCTTATTTTTGCATGGAAGTCACAATAAACAAGCAAGCATGTTGTATACTTATATATATACACATGCATAAATGCTCAACTGATTCATGAGATTTATAGAGTGGTGCTAGTTGCACTTAAGTGCCGAAGTGGACATCTACCTGTGGCGCACTTATCTGTTGGTTTGACAAAGAAGGTGAATGAAACTAACTATAGATTACTAAACCTTGTTGAAGATGCTTCTCAGTTCTCATAACTGTGACCTTTGAAATAATATGGAGAAAGGTCTTTTCACAAAGCTCAATGTGAGGCCTATTGTCGAAAAAGTTGTAGTAGATATTAGCTGGTGTTGAGCTGGTATGATCTTCATTCTATTATTTCTGATTTTCTTTTCATTGCATGTGTGTGTTATTAATTTTTGGCTGGAAGAGGTGGGAGGAGGGGTTCCATATGACTGCAGTAGTGCAATATTAGGTTGTGGATAGTTCCGCTATACATTTGCGCCAACCCCCTGGATGCAATGATATATGAAAGAACAATATTGAACCAACCAGTCAAAAAATGATTGCAGGATTGCGTAGGTAAGAATCTCTATTGAGGCACGAAGTTTTCTATATTGTTCTGTATTGAGCTAATGTGTTTTCTTATTTTATTTATTTTTATATTATTATTTATTATTTCCTATGTTCACCACAGCTGGGGAAAGGGTGGGTGATTTGACTGCAGTTGTCCAGTTTAGTGTTTGGGTAGCCCAAGTATCCAACTATACATTTGCCAATTGCCATCAATCCTCTGATGTGCATTAAGAATGCCAAGAACAACCTTCAGCATTGCTATATGCTTTATGATTTAGGGGTTTAAAATTTCGCACTATAAATTTGCCATTCAGTCCTGTAATGTTTAGCGATAATACCAAAGAACAACATGGAACAACCCATTTTATCAAACTGATTGATAGGATACCTACTGCAAGATCATGTCAATAAAGATCTTTAAAGTCGATGAGACGATATTATTGGATCTGATTGGATGATGCAGGATATTTCTGCTGCCTTTATTTTCATTGTACCTGTGTGTGTGTGTGTGTGGGTGGGTGGGTGTTTGGAGTCTAGATGGGGTGGGGG
>CM025787.1:35461274-35503104 GCA_014636745.2 Centella asiatica
GGGGGGGGGGGGGGGGGGAGGAGCCCCTTGGTGCCTCATCAAGAATCCTTGATGGGTTCGTGTCTGATGACTTGGCTTGAGATGATTATCAAAATGATCAAGCATGTGTCGTTGGAGTACAGTAATGTTATTGAGAAAAGGTTGAAGCTGCGAAACCAGTGATAGTACATCAGAAAATAAGACCATTTTTATATATCTAATCCTTTTCCTGAAGCTATTATTTCTGTTGCATTTGGTATGAAGCTTTGTCTTTCAATTTTCTTGTGTTGTTGGACTAAAACCAGGGTAAATGCTTTCGGTAAGTTTTATCGTACTCCCTATAATTCACATGTGCGATTATACATAATTTTTTCTCGTTTTGATGAAAAGATTTTGTGCAGGAAACAAATGATAAGTGGAGGCTCCACCAATTCGTACTGGGGATATGATCGTAGATATTTTATGCCGGCTGCTGCAAGAGAAAATAGGGCACTGGTATGAGTCTGTGAAATGTGATTGATGGCACTATGTCCATTACTTGTTCATCATGCAAGTTTTGTTTTCTACTTTTTTTGTGGGCACTCCTCTGTGTTTTTCCAGATATGAAGACTGCTGTCGAACTACACCTACTCTGTTCCCCAAAAAAACATGAAATTCAAGATGTGATATGAGTTCATTGAAAACTCAAGAGAAATATTATGAATGCATTTATGTCATTTACGATATTAATTATCGTCTTAATCCAGATCAATTGCATTAACATACTTGTTTTGCTTGATTTAAAAAAAAATTATCCGGCTTTTTTGCGGGACAGGAGGATTAGTAATGTGTTTATAGATAATGCAAGACTATTGACATAGCATGCATGTGGTAAAAATTAATTTTTAAATTGTTTCCGTTGGTCACTGAACATTATAACTCCCCTTTCCAAAACTTAATATCAATTTTTAATCTTTAAATTCAAATTGATTCATTTCAAACACAAATTTTATATAGATTAACTTGATTTTGAATTTTTTTTTCCAATACCATCTCAAATCTGGTAAAATATTTATCATGTACTATTTGTTTCAACTCTTAACATTTTATCATGAGTCTTTCAAAATTTTAGTTTAGAGAAAATAGTTAAATTGACTTTTAAAATCAAAATTTGTAATATACTTCAGAAGGGAGCGAGTATAATAATATTTGGGAGAAAGCTTTTATCACCTAATTATTATTCTTTCTTTCCATTAAAATTATACTCCTTCCGTTTTTGAAAGACTAACATTTCAAAAAGTAATATACTATTTTTGCGAAACTCTATGATTTAAATTTAATTAATTTTAATTGTAAAATGATTAAAATTACATAATATATTTAGATTTCAACAAAATAAACATTTTAATATATGAAAATATTATTAAATTCTTATCACAATTTAAATTTTAGGATTTTACAATTTAGTACAAATGAAATGAAATGTTTTTATTTTTGTAGAATTGAGCAAGGATAATCAAACCGGTCAGCCCTCAGTTGAATAAGCACCTCACTACGGTTTCATCTAAACATAATCTGACATTTCCGCATCCATATACACACATAAAGCGGCTAATAACCTACACCTTACATATATTGTTGCATTTCAGGAGAAAATCCTGTTCTATGAAAAGTTTAGATGCCTATGAAACAGCACGATTCAATCAAACATTAAATCGTGCGACTATCCACTATAAGAGAGAAATTAATATTCTCAAACCAATTCATCACTCTTCTGCTGGTGATGTCCTACAAGCCATGCCCTTGATAACATGTCGACACTGGAACCTGCAACGGAAACAGAATCCCCAAAGTTTCATTTTGTCATTCGAGCTTTAAAGAAAATGTATACTCAGTAAACTTTTAGATATGCTCATCAATTTTATAAACACCCACCCATCCCAAGTAACCAAGAATAAGCGTTATAGTGTTGTACGTTACATTTATTTTCCATATCTTAAAGAATTTACGTATCTTTTGAAACAACAATATCGGTCTTTCCAGTACATCATTATGATTCATGATTTGAGTCATTTGACAACCATATTTTCCTCATATCATGAATGCATAAGCAGGTAAAGAGTAAATGTGTTACCAAGAAAGTAAAACCCCCTAAACCAGCTTGAGCAAGGCCTAATTGAAAGCTGTCAAAGATCCTGTTTAGTTGCATGCACTTATTAACTATAAGAATTGTCACCAAGTAACAAATCAAGGGTATATGCAGCGGTATGTAATAAACAAAACAGGAACAAGTTACAGATTCAGAGGCTTAAAAGCTGTACATAGAAATAAATAAAGAACAATAACTAGAGAAAACTGGAATGGTCTTTACCAAATTGTATCATTTGACAAAGGATCTAGCAAATCGTTAGAACTAGCACTTGGAAATGGACCATCCATTTCCCGATCTTGAGTTCTGCATTTGAACCTTAATCTGAAAGGCAGTATCTGCAAGTAGCCAAGTACAAAAAAGGTAAGTCATGGTGATATACAAACTTTACAGAAAGAAAAATCACGAGCAAGACACTTTCAAGAAACATCCAACATGCGCTACTTGCAATGGATGCATCTGCATTACAGATTTAGTTTTGTAATTCTTAACCTTCATGATTAATCACCCACATATGATCACTTCTATACCCGTATGATAGGCTTTTCAGTATATTGTTATGAGAATGGAGTCATAACACCAATAATATTGGTAAATTGAAAGTAGAAATGGCTCTTACAGATACTTCATTGATGCAAAGATGGTGATCACCAAAAACATATTGAAGAATGGGATAGCTATGAGGAATGACATATTTCATCACTCTTGTATGGCCCACATATAAACAAGTATGGTACGTTCATATAAAATACCAAATGAGAGGGAAAGCATTAAAGGAAAAAAATGCTTTGAACAAGATTTATTTAACAATGATTACCTTCTTGTTATACCTAAACTCGGGCTTGGGAAGAAAATGCGTAGGCTGAGTAAAAGAAGGGGGAGCTTTGACCAACAGAAACAACTTCGTAGGACCTGAAATATAAATATATATCTTCAAATTGCAGAAAATGAATGTGTCAAATGATTCCTGGTAAAAACTAAAATGCTAAATAATTAGCCAAGTACCGGCATAAGAATCTGATACAACTCCCTTTGATATCAAAGTCCTAATAGTCTGTCAGATATAAAATATGGGATCAATAATATAAGGGTAAAAACTAAATTAAAAAAAAATTAAAAAAAGAAAAGAAGTAGAAGTAGATATTTTAAAATTGACCTTTCTAGAAAGCACTTCTGCTGCTCTAGTTTTTGAAAAATCACAATCAGTTCTGGAAGCAATCTTTCTTTGTGAAAAGCACAGCTCATAGACATGTTGAGGCCTTAGAGAACTACCCCCAAGAATCAAAATGATCCCCTCAATATTAGGGATCTCACTGATCGCTAGCTGTAGAGCAGTTTGAAGACTTGCAACAACATTCAGCAACTTGTCAAATTTCGATATCCCCACTCTCACTTCTCTCTTTCTTCCAGCCTGCTCTCTTCGTAAAGATGCCTTCATCTCTGTTTGTGCCAGAGTTACCTCCTATCACTGGAATTTCTTAGGACATGAACACAAATAGCAACCACCAGAATACATACAACTTCCACTCATTTAACATACCAAATCCTTGTACTCGGTATGTAGTGCATCGAATTCAAAATTGATATCCTGCAACATGCTGCAAGGAGAAGAAGAAAAATATATGTACTAGTACTAAAGATTTATTCTTGATCACAAAACGACAAATAAACCAATCTAGAGATTAGGATTTGGATTGATTACCATACTATGCAGCATAAAGCTCATTAATAACATTGTACTGATTCAAGTTAACTCTACTACTCCGTTTTCGAATTCAGTAAGCCGTGAGGAAAGAGGAAATGAAGAAGAAAGTACAATTCCACCCCTTAGTGAATATCCAACTAAATTTTAGAAAACAACATAAACGCCAAACCTAGTCTGAGGGAGCAGAAAAAATAAATAAACAAAAAAGTAAAAACCGAAGGAACAAAATATGACACAACAAGGGTGAAATCATTAGATCTCAGTGATCTTCTCTATGAGATTATTCATCATAAAAATGCTAACTTCCAACAACCTAAATACTCAAAAAGTAATTGATGGTCATAAAAATGAAGCAACGGAAAATTCCGACCACTTGAGGTTAATGAACTCTTTAACAATCAGATAGACTGTAATTTCTATAAATTTTGTAGAAATTTAACAGAGGAAATTATAAAAATCAAAGCGAGTCATCTCAATTTGAAATGAGGATAAAGAAAGGGGGAAATGTAAATAAAGTGAGAAAAGGATCATACGAGGGGATTTGCTGGTGCATGTAAAGGATGTAGCCTATAATGTCCATGACGACATGGAATACGACACAAGGATCGAGAGACTCCGCCGTAGTCTCGATGTCGGTGAACTCCATCTCCGATCTTCCTTCTCCGGCCATCTTCTTCGGAGGAAGAGAGAGTAGTAATTTTCTGCAGTGTAATGTCGGGTTTAAATTGAATCCGACAGAAGAACTGGGCGGGTAGGCGGGATGGGTCTATTATTGGTTGGGACTTGGGCCTTCAAGATACGACTGGCCCGTTTTGCAAATAAGGCCGAAAACAAATTCATTCTTGTTAAATGTTCTGTCGGTATTTTATTTTATTTTTTCCGTTAAAATATGCCGATAATTTACCATTCACTCCATTTTGTTGGTATGCGTACAATTCGTGTTTAAAGAAAAGGAAAAAGGAAAAAAAAATTCATTTTGTTCTTTGTTGTAGGTTCATATAATATATTCATTTTAAAACAAATTGGATTTATTTATCTAATTTTTTTAAAAAATTATTTTGAAAGATAAAATAGTCTACTCTTATCTTTTTCGATATACGTAAGTCATTGTTATTGAAAGTAAATGTCATGTATCCAAGTTAAGTCAATTATGAGTCATGAGGAGTCATATTTCATTTCAACGCCTGGTTTTCAAGTATTTAGCACGTATTAATATCTCTTTTGTTTTCTAAAATTATATCTTTGGCCTTAAAATGGTGCTTGTAAAATTTTGTATTTTGTGATATTCAAATGTTTCTTAGGTTCCAATTATCCTCATGTCTCGTTATTGCACACTTTTGTTGGTTGAGTCCCAAAATTCCAGATACACCGAAAAAGCAAAGTTTTAGATGGAAGGAAAAAAAAAAAAAAAAAACTTACTTCGAGGACAAAATACAATTTTGCTAGGCACCGCAAATACATTATCGCAGTAAGTAAAACGGCATCGTAGGCTTAAAACAAAAAAGGAAGCAAGTCGTATATCTCCCCTATTGTACCATATATGTTCTTTCAATCCGCGCCTATTAACTTTTCTTCCTCTGATAACTCTTCCGCCTAAACTATTCTCACTATTTCTCTTCGATTTATATTCAGTTTTGTTCTCCGAAACTAGCTATAATTTTTCTCTACAAGGTAAAACTGAATTTGTTTCACGGAAAATAATTTTGTGGAAAACGCTTTTCGTATTGTTTGTTATTTGTTAGGTGAAAATATTTTTCAGAAAACGTTTTCTATTGTTTGTAATGTCTACGAAAAATAAAAAGAAAGGAAAACGTTTTTCAGTTATTTTGTATTTCCTTAAATGTTTTCTGGAAAATAACTTTCAAAGTTTAAAAAGAGAAAACGTTTTTCGGATAAATTGGTGGAGTTTTTTATCACTATATATATTTAATAATAATAACATAATAGTAATTATGATATAAAATAACATAATAACATAATAATATAAATTACTATTAAATAAATAAATATTTATATAATAATATAATAAAAAATAAAATAAAATAATTATTCATAATAAGTGATAATAACCTTTTATATACATAATAAAGTAATAAAAATAATAACATTTCTTAGAAAATATTATCAATCAACACCGGGAAATGATTTCTTCAAGAAATATTTTCTTAGAAAATATTTTTTCGAAACAAACAAAGCCTTAATTTGCAGTTTAAACATTTTTTATTTTAGTGTTGTAATTTGAAAAACTTATTGTTCCTGGTTTAATGTTTTATCATTTTGATAATTGATTGAGTTTATTATTATTGAGCATATTTCAAGTGTTTGTCATCAGGGCTGAGAGGTTTGCAAAAGCAAATCGCAAGATGAAAGAGAAGAAACTAGAAAGTGCAGAGGAGAAGAGAGATAATCCCAGGTTTGATATGCGGGAAAAAAACGATATGTTTTTCTCAGTTGCAAGGAAGTGTTGCGATATTTTATCGCTGTGGCCTAGCATTATTGGACAAAATAACATTAGCATCATTTCTTATGATGTCTGGTATACGGGTTCGATTTCTCTATACTACCTTTATCATGTATTATCATCTGTTTTAAAGATTTTTATCTCCCAAATAGAATTTTAGATTTTACTTATTAAAAAATTAAAAAATACACACTCATCATTTTTTAATATATATAACAAATAATGAATCATGCATTGGTACAACCAAGTTGGTTGTAGTAAAATATGCACCTTAAATAAAACATGGAAACCATATTTCGTCACTAACTGAAGCTACCCCAAACCCAACTACATTACAAAATTCCTATTTATAATGGTACAAGCAAAATCATTTCTTCAAGATTCAGACTTATAATCCTTCGTATGCATGAACCATTATAGCTAGCGTCTTTATGATGGCCGGTAGAGGAAATGCTGAAGTTTGTACGACTTGGAGTGTCATCTTTGGCACTACCTCGGTGACAGTACTGAGCAAAGGTCCTGATCCATAGGATCCCTGAAAATGTCAAGAAATTAATATTTACTAAAAGCATTAGAAAAATTGAACCGCAGAAATCACCGATACTAACATTTATTGAGAACTTGGTATAATTACCGTGATGTAAAATCATGATCACAAAATACTCCGGATGTTATACACTTAGACACCATACCGCTTTAGCGCTTTGCTTAAACCAGGCATAACATTGTATGCTTGATAAGATCTTCTCAATTCAATTATGGAACCAACCTGGACCCAGAACGACAGCAGATGTAGCAATCATTAGACAATCACATTGAAGGTGTTCGAGTTGCCAGCACTCACATTGGAGACCAAAAAGAATGAAAAGCAGGAAACATAACATTACAAGAGAAGGGAAACTAGTAGTGCATTTCACTAGACCTTAACCAAGGTATATGCAATGTAAAACAGTAACAAACTTACAATGATTAATACCGATGTGAACCCTATCGAAAATCCATCGTTGATACTGCGCAAATAATGATCAATGATGCTTGATGTAGTGGCTAAAAGACTTAACAGCAGACCACCTGAAATATTTTCATTAAAGAAGGGAGCGAGGTGCACAAGAGCATGGTTTTAGTGATTGGTACTAACCTTGCAGCCAGCAACATAGTTAAAGAAGGGAGCGAGGCGCACAAGAGCCTGTTTTACCACAAGTAATAAGTTAAATGTAAAATTCTGGGCAGACATACCCCAAAACCGAGTAGAAGCTTGAATCTTTGTTAAATATTCAATAGTGGCCTTTCCCGGCTTTATCTTTGGTATTCTGGCACCCATCTTATTCAAGTAATCTGCAATCTCCTTTGGCATGTTGGCCTGGATAAATTTCAGTTTCAGTTAAAAAATATATATTACTCCGTATCTGTTATGCACAATTATAAATTTAGTAACCATATATGTGTGTGTGTACATACACACAGAGGAGGGTATGAAATACACAGACACACACACACAGAGAAGGCTTACAATGTCAAAAATGTTGAATATGAAAACAAAGAAAGCATAGATTGTATAGTAAACCCATGGCGCTGCTCCAAGAGATGTTTCAGGATTTAAAATCTGCTTCACGTGTTCCAAGAGAGGCCAACCAAGAAGACTGCATAGAAGGATACATTAGAAAGTCATAAACGACCATCCTTGATAAGATTATAATAATAGTAAACACCTTAAGGTCAGACCATTTCCACATAGTAAATTATTAGTTCCACATTACCATGTTCATGTGTGTGGAACAAAGCATACCACTTATGTGTGAAGGACCTTGTGAACCATTATAGTTCCATACTACCATGTTCATATGTGTGGGACCAATGTGTGAAGGGCATTGTGAACTATTATATTACCTTGTGGAAACCGCAACACTCTTCAGTAGATTAAGGTTGATTTGGTTATGCTTGTAGGAGAGAATACAGCAAAGCCTCCATTGTACAGGAAGAAAAATATCCACTCTTGAGGTATTATTTCAGGAAAAATTCTTAAATATCCCACTTACCAAGCAAGGGGTTTTCATTATTATTTAAAAGAAGAAAAAGAACTTAAAAGAGATGTTGAAAACCGAACATACATTAATCATGTGTATGCTTGTTTAGTGATTGGAAAATGATGGCCTCGACACAGAATATCTTCCTAGGAATGTGGATCTTTCCATTTGAAAAAAGATTACATGAAAAAGATTGGCAAGAACATGTAACGATTTCTGATAAGCAAACAAGTTAATAACCTTGCGAGTATGCTTGGGAATGCCAAGAGATAGGTAGTTGTGAGAATAGGTTGCATTCCTGATGGATTAATATTGAATGGAATATATGGTTCCACCTCCGTAACTGGGGAGTCTTGTCTGTCCAAAAAATAAACATCCAACAGAGTCAATTCGACATACATACAGTTATTTAGGTTACAGAAATTATATACATCAGATTTCGTTGTAATACCCTTAATTGTTGTTGAACAACTAAAGCAAAAGCTTTTAGAGTAACAAGATTCTCTAGACTTGGATGGGTGCTAATTCATATTCCAAATTATCCACACCTGTATACTCAACATACATTTATGAAAAGACCTTAACGGCCAAATTACAATATAAATCCCTAACATATCTGCCCTTAGGATATGCAACTCGCATATATATAAATATATACAGGTTGAATTGTTTGCTCTCAAGAATTAGATTTAAGCTTTATTTCCAAGCTTTTGTGTTTGAAGGCAGTGTGACATTCTTTCTTTAGAATGATAATTCTACAATCAACTTGTGAACTCGTTTAAGACCAACTTTTATGCCTGCCGTCATGAATCTTAGTTGTATTCCTAAACTTGATAGATTATGGTTAACTTATACCTTTTCCAATTGTACAACAAATTTGAGATTAACTCTCAAACAGGAATCTTTTAGTTTCACAAATAATGGAATGTACACAAATTCACCTTGATGTAGAAGCAAGTTTGAAACCATAGTACTGTAGCTTTATTTTCCTACAACCCTCTGTTACAACAACTGCCCACATGGTGACTAAAGTGAAAACTCCCAATACTGCAAATACATAAGGCCACCAGCTCATAGCCCTTCCTGCAATTGAGTGCAAGGAAAACTTATTTAGCAATGCAATAGTAAATATGAGAATTACAAGCACGTTTCCCAATAGAGGGACAAGGTCAAAAATTTAGAATAAGAGATGCAAAGGAAAAAAACTTTAGAACAACAAAATGGTACAGTTTCTACCTTCAATATTATAATATCCATTTGTGATAGAGTTTCTACCATTTTTTTAATACAATATATTGCATTTCTATTAGTAATTTAAATGTACCATTCTACTAAGTTTCAACAATGCACATGAAAGAGGAACATACACATTATACACACTCTACTACTATTTTGTTTCCCCGTGATGGGGAATTAGTTTAATAGTCCATAATATAAACAATGTGATTACAAGCAAAGAGTCTCCATATTTGGAGTGATTTTTAGTCTGTCACCCACCTGAGAGCTGTTTTAACATCTTGTATAATGTTTCCATGTAGCCAGTCAATATTCCAACACAAATAATCAGAGACGATCCTTGCCCTGAACCACAAAGTAAGAAAGCTGAAGAACAATACAATAATATGGAACAATGTGCGTGTGTATACTTACACGTGTGTATATATAATAAGTATTTCAACATCTTTTACTACTGAACAAGACCTTTGGTCCTCTCAGTAAGTAAAAGGATATATAAAAAGAGAAGTAAATTAATGTCAATACTGACCATCTAAACTATTTCCCCTTAACATATAGGATGTCATTGGTATTGGTTCACTTTAGAGTTCTCAATTCTCATATCACGATTTTTAGCGATAGTACCACATTGTAAAATGCAGATCAAACTGCTTGCAAGAAAGGAAGCAATTCCTGGTGTGTATGATATCATACACTTTTCGCAACTTTTTTGGAAATAAAATGATAGTTACTTCCTAGAACGACAGAAGAAATAAAATATTACAACGCATGAAGTTTCTAAAACCACATCTAAAACCAAACCTTAGGCTTTTTTCTCTCTTCTTTAATTTATTTACTTTATTTGGGGTCACTAACCGATTTTTATGATCTCGTCAAGCCAAGTATAGATATTGGAACCTGAAGGTTATTCTTTAAGACCTCTGACATTTTCCCCTCTTTGAGATCAAATAAATAGTAGTCCCAATTGATTGTCCACAATTCAACTAATCTTTCATGAATAAATAAATAAATAAATTAACAGCGCCAAAAGGGGGCACCAACCCGATACTGCCAGAGTAGCAAACTATGTTTTCATTAACATTCGCTGATTAGAACCTCTATAATAATTCTACAAAAAAAATTCTAAGTTACATGGACTTAGTGGAGTGTTTGGTTGGATACAGGTACTTTAAATCATCCAACAAGGGAATACCCAAATTTTGCCCAATCTTTTACACTAAATTGAAGTGTCACACACCCACGCCCTTGTCTGATTGTCGAGAGTCAGACACGGGCGCTTTGGGGAATGGTGAGAGTCCATGTAACACAGCGAAAAACTCTCCATTTATCATGTGAAAGACACTACAAATGCTTGGAAAAGTTAAAGAGCAATACCGAAACCAGAGTCTGATATTTTGTCACATATCCAATTCATAGTCATTGCTCCACAGACCATTAGAAATGTTGTCACCATTACATGTTTTACCCTGCATATCATAGAAAGTCTACCTTAGAGTGAGAAACATGCTGAAGCAGGTCTTAATCATTAAATTTCAAATTTGTGCAAATTAGATGAAAAATGGGAACCAACTATTAAACTCAAGATGATAAATCAAGATTTTAAGGACCAAACATTTAAAAAAGACCCCGTGATATTATACTGGACTTAAATGTCCATGAAACCTACTATAACTCATCCCGATTTAAACGCAACCATTTGGATTAAAAAAATTATAAACAAGAGGAGAACATATTGTTTTTCCATTTTTTTAAAGTTAAAACTAAAATTGAAAAAATAAATTCTCATAACGGAACATCTTCTGTAGTATTGTAGTTAAATGATTTTCTTAATGTGTGGAACACAAAATCTGAGTAAGACGAGTTCCCATGCATGAAGAAAATAGATTAACCTTGTAGATTGAGAAGCTCAAGATTAGATATTGAAAGTGAGCACACCCACTTTAGGTACCACAAGAAACAGAGAAGACATATTACAGACAGCTAGTATTTATGTATAAAAAAGTTCGAAGAATGATGGAATTTTGAACATATTTATAGGATATTTTAACAGTGGCCACAATAATTTCCATACTGACATTAGAAAACCTAACCATCTAACTGGATAAATAGTGTGATACTCGTGTAAAACCCTTCTATTTTTCTAATTATAAAGTAAGTCTCGAAACATATATTCCCCCACTAAATCTTCAAGTATAGCATGACGCAGAGGTATCTTCATGGAACTAAAAACATCATTACATTAATTTTTCGTTGAAAATTACCTGTAACTTGCTGCATATATGGAATAAGGCAGAGAATAGCAAGCAAGAACCAGAGCCTCCAATATTGCAAATCCAAGTGAGATCCACCATCTAAGAAAAATTAAGAATGTCTTAGAGAACTTAAGGGTTTGTGTTGAAGTAAAGACAGAAACCATATAAACTATAAAAATAGGGCTCGTCTCACTGCTAGAGATGATATCTAAACACACATATAACTCTTGATCTTCTCATGCCCATCTAGGCCTTCTTTCCGCAGCTTTACTAAAGAAGGAACAAGATGGCAAAGTACCTGAATAGAAATATCCCGCAAGATTTAGCATGTTGCCAAAGGCAATTTTATATGTGTTTGTGTGTGTGCACGCACACCACACACATAGGAGAAAGTGTAGGAAGCCTATACAAGTAGAAGGTAATACAGAAACATTTGGATCTTTACATAAGACATGCTTTGGAGTAGTTTCTTTTTTTGAGTCCAAAGGATTTACGTTGAAGAAAATCAAATGCACACCAAGAAGTCTTAATACGGAAATGACAAAGAATATCACATAGCCAAATAAAAGAGAGCCTCATCTGGCCATCACAAAAGGGGAACAAAGTGAGAAGACCTCTATATAAAGGGAGGCAAATTTGTAAAGACCTAACTTCAGTGCACCCTAATGCTTTGCTTCTACATTTAAAATAGTCACTGTTCCTAGCATTATGCGCTTTCAGGTAAATTGATTAAGCTGAAGCTAAATAAATTTCTCTCCTCGCAAAATGGCTGCTAACTCACAACTCTATAGAGTTTATATGAATGAGATGAAGTCAGAGAGGGGCATTACTATATTTCTCAAAAGTTGAGAAAAGAAACATTCAATTGAGGCAAAAGAAAGCAGCAAACCTGCATAAGGATTGAAGCTGCAATCTGTGGACTTATTCCAAGTTGAAAAAGGGAAAGCTTAAGTTCAGGTGCAAAATCACCAAGATCATCTGCCAAAAGAATAGGTGAGCTTTTTTTATATATATTATAAAAAATTGAACATAAGGGGCTGGGGGATTCCTCTGATAGGATCTGGTATCACAATAGTCGGCCACCATCTATGTTACTGTTTATGCTAATCACACATGTTACTTTGTGTTATATCCCTCACAAACCAGCGAGTAAAGATTAATGTGGTTGTAATAAAAGCAATTAATATAAACTATATCCCTGATTAAAGAAAACAATGGGTGATGATGCATTTACATCCGACATATGCTCAAATATAGTGAAAAGTTCACTTCATTAATCTCCTATAGCTTGCACGCTCCCCAGAAAAATAACGACAAAGGTGGTGAACCTAGGTAACCATTACCACTCATGATTTATTAATGATTATAGCTTCTTCCTCTTTAACCATTGTGAACTTCCACGGCCAAATCTTTCAAGAAGATTAACAAAAAGATTTTACCAACACAAACTGCTCTGTATAATTGTTGATATATAAAATGTATCTTATTCTATACATAGCCATGATAAAGAAGAATAAACAATAAAACAAGGCAAATGACCACAGAAGTCACAATTTTCATATTGATACACAGTAGTTAGTTTCATTAGCAAATGAGTTGGCCAAGTTGTACAAGTGCTCTCAGTTAGCAAAGAACTAATGCAATCCAATATATCAGTGCCACTACAATATATGCTACAGAAAAATAGAACTCAGACAAATTTATTCCTGAAATTGACAGCTTTTACTGCATTACCAAAGAACTTTCATTTTCCTTTACTAAGTTTATACATAATAAGGCTGCTATTATCTAGATTTAAAGTTAAGTTTATACATACCAACGGATCCTGAAATGAAGCTAAGGTAGTCTTCTGGTATCAGCCTTCTATCAAATCCTGGTAAAGGAATAAAATATCCCATGCGACTAATCACAAGTAAAGAAGCAGTCACGAATAACCTTCGGCGAATCTCACTCTTGAAGAAAGACTCAGCAGCATTATTTAGGAGTGAACCCAGGCGAACAAAGTTCAAATATCTATTCTTAAATGATAGAAGTCTGGACTGCAAGGTTTCAACGTTTTTGTCATCAACAACATCATCACTGTTTGGCAGAAAATTTTCCAGGGCTAAAGATTCTGCATATGTTGCATTGACACTTATATCACCTCTGAGCTGATCCCCAAAATCAAGACATATGTTCTTGTTTGCTTTTGAGCAATAAGACCTGCTTGGCAACACAAAGTTTGTCCTGCTGAACTCTAAAGAGCTTTTCTTCAGGGACATGCGGGTTCTTGCATGTATTGAACGATGATGCAGGAGAACTGCAGCAGCCTTTTCACCTGTATGTCCGAGATAAGTTATATAAATCTAGCCTAAAGAGTGAGAATGGAGATTCAACCTTACTACTAGGTCTGTGGCTCTGTGCCATGTACTGCAAACCCATTGCATGTTATGATTAGAAAATTGGATCAACTTCTTCCCTTAAATCTTGGTATTAAAAATAAAATAAAATAATAAAAACTTTCAGCAACATTGAGAGCAACAGACTTTTTTTCTTCCTGGAGGTATAACAAGATTATTGAGCCATTATCTTTCTTTCAAGTTTCCCTATGTTACTTATCTCATACAGTATCCAATTATCAAATCATCAGTATAACACCCACCCCACCCCTTCCAATGCCTTTCCACAACAACAGAAGCGTTAAGGGGAAAAAATGAACTCCTAAAATTCCACAGCACCAGGAAACTATAACCCTGGCTGAAGCTGAAAACCTGAGACTAGAACTTAATCATATTCATATCAAAAAGAGAAACTGAATCCCTTAAACCCTAACCCCTTCCATTCAAACAATTCCAAATTAGTTCCAACAAACAATTGCGATATTTGCTAATCAAAAACTACTTCAGATAACTTATATTCATTACTGATGCAGACAAACTAAAGGCACCTCGACACTAAAAAGTTCGAACATATCTTTTATTCTGTTGTATTGGATTTGGAATTCTCAGAAACCGAACAGTTGTGCGGTAGAAATGTATTATATACCTCGATTACAGCAGAGGTTTGGTGTTGAGAAGAAGTGAGGACGAAAATGGAGAGAGGAGTTGAGCAGAGTCGCTTCCATGGCGAAATTCTCGAATCTCCACGACGGAAGCAGAGGACTGAGCTCTAACGAGCGAGCACCCCAAATACTGAGAATACTCTACAGCCTACAGCGCTACTTGGTATCGATAATCGCGAAAGCCCTTAATCCCGATTAATCTCCGTAATTTTGCCTAATTACTGCCCGTTCCACAACATCTTCTCCAACTTTTTTACTTAAAAGTTAGTAATATTTTTTGTTAACTAACTTAAAGTTAAAATTTTGGTCACATGCTCTAGTCAAGATTTGTAAGTTGTAACCAACAATTTTTTTTTAATTTATTAATTTAATTCTAACATTTCAACTTTGAAAAGTTATAAAATCTTACTTTTCAAATATAATTTTAAGTTTTTTAAAAAAATTAGAAATAAATGTAATAACTTTAACTTGACAGTAAGAAGTTACTTCCTAGTAATAGATAATAAGGAGAGTACTAATTTAATTAAAGTACTCATTGATGTTTTGTTTATTTTAAATCGGCTACTTGGTGGGAATATTTTATAAATGGATCTGAGTTGTTTAATAAATTAGCTCTCAAAGTGTTTAGTCTTAGAATTATATTAAACATCATTGGCTGTATAATGTAGCAGAAATAACATGTTTGTGTAATCGTACATCTACATAGTATACTACTCATATTCAATGTTACAAAAAATAATAGGCTAACTCAGTTAAAATAACAGAAGTTTAATTAAATTAATCAAGATCAATCGAAAATAAGTAAAGACACTAGACGATAGAAGATCACGTAGGGCTTAAACAGAAGAATTAATTAGTTTACGTAGAGAATTTAACAACAATACTCTAATTATCAACAAAAAAAAAAAATCATGAGAAATTGATAAATGAAGCTGTTTGTGAAATCAAGGATATGATTATAAATAAATTAAGATTGAAATCATACATGATGTTGAATTAACATCGACTACAATTAATAACTCGGAGAAATCTAATTTATTTAGTTTCTTAATTTATGAATTGGGGCTGCTGAAAAGCAAGCTAGTAAGTCCATTCCTTTGGAAGAAATATATCAGGGGAAGAACTTCGGTTTTGAGATGGCAAACCCCTATGGCTCTTCTTCTTTCCAACTACATTATTATTATTATTGTTGCTTACATCTTTTGAGGACTTGTTCATATCTGCATACCAAACAATATAAACATAAATAAATATAAGATGGAATACCAAAAATAATATCAACCATATATTATCTCCGTGGGGTCTGGACTGTATTAATTTACAGAATTTTAAAAATTTTTAACACTGCAATTATCATATTTTACTTATTTTATTTAAGGAGATTTAAGCAAAATGGGTAACTAACAAACGTAATTTCACCCAGTGGATTAATTTGAAAGCGGAGTTCATGCACATTAAGTGCTTGTTTGAGAACAACTTCTTCTTTGTTGGATTAAAGTTAAATTTTAACCTTTTGAAGTTTAAATTAAAAGGCTACACTTTCCTTCTTTTGAAAAATGACTTAGTTAGAAAAAAAAAGTAATTTTCAAACACTTCAACCGGGGATTTTAAGTTAAAATGAAATAAGATTAAGAGCTTAAAGAACTGGATTCATGTATAGGAAATTTAGTCATTCGATGAATTAGCAATTCAATAATTTACTAGGATATGGAAGAATTATACAAATATTTGTGTGAGATTTATTAATTTTAAAGTATACCTGTCTTATTGGTGATTTGAAAATTATGAATGTGAGTTATTCGGGGAAGAAAAACCCCAGTGCCACATGACTTCTGTTTAGAATCAAGAAAAACTGCTTGCATTCCAGTTCCACCTGCTGCCCAATTTCCTGGATATGATCTTGATCTTTGTTGTGGCCTTGAGTTCTACGTAACCATGCAACAAATAATATATAATTAGTCGTGACTATCAAATTTATAAAAAATTTCTAATCCTCGTTGCAAATAGGAAAAATATCAAGGCGACAATAAAATCATAAAATACTTTGAACTGGGCGTCTTGTTGTAAATAATATAAATACAACAAAAACGTAATGATGATGATCTATAACAATAGTTTGATGAAGTAAAGCTTTCTCGCCTTTTTGCGAAATTTTTCTTTGGAACAAAGGTTTAAGAGCATGAAGGCACAATAGCTTCTCCTTTCTAGCAGAAAGTTGAGGTAAAAATAAAATATGTCTTGCTCAAAAAAGGAGCAAAATGAATTTTATTCGCGCCCACACAGTTATTATGAATCATCTCTCTGTAATCATATGAATATACATTATACTATTCTTATGAACTTGTAACAACATACTTGAGTGGGAAGCCATGAATTTCCTTCAAAAGCAACATGTTCATTTGCAGCTGCCATTAGTAGCGTTAGAGAGACTGTCAAATGCTGGATCTCTATATATGTGTGTGCGCGGGGTGTGTGTATGTATATTCTGGAAATTGATAATAGAACCGAGTAGGAGAAAATTTCAAACTATAAACCAGCAATAAAACTGATTGATATTGTTAACATGGGAAGACAAATGTCTATATATAGGCTCTTTTAAGGGTAGATCGAATTGCATAATCAAGGAATTTTACAAGATTGCTTTACATGTTGGAAATTACAATAAAGGGCTCCGATTTGGGACAATATATTTACTAGTAAAAGACAATTGTCATAGAAATAATTTATTTCGGATAAAAGACAATCGATGAACCTTGTCAAATAAATACTTCTAATAAACTTAATCTGCTGACTTTATATTGACTTGGTAAGCAATAAAATACATCTATCGTACAAAATGGAAATTCACTTCTTAAAAATATGACGGGTAAATCTGTAAATGTAAGTCCACCAGCTATATATAATGAAGATGGCCAAGGGGGTATATATGTAAATCAAAAGAAAGAGTTACGATTATGAAATTGGAGGAATAGGATTTGGATAGGTTGGGTTGGGTTCGGTAAACCCCTCTCCTTCCCCTAATTGTTGCAGTTCTACTTTTGCTGCTCCAATTAATAGAACTACTATTTTTTGACTTGTTAATTATATTGGTCATTAATTTAATTTTAATTCAGAAGACCAATGACAATTATTGGTGGACTACATATCACTATTATGGTTAATTTACCATATCATGTATTGTATATATACAGCTCTCAGTGCCTCTTCTTCTTAACCACCACACCTACTTACCAACATCTTGACAACTTCAGTTCTTCTCAGGTTTTGGAAAGTGGGGCCTCACATATGGTATTCGGGTCGGTTCTGGCAATGTGGTTCGGGTACAAACTTGTGTAACACACATTTTTGTAGGAAAATGATGAAAGAGCTCAGGACTATAAGAAAAGTTTGCAGGATTAGGCATCTGTAAGTTTAAAGTTTTCGGCTTCTCAGTGACGAAGATCACCTACCCACTTCATCACTGTTTTAAAAATCTCCATCTAGGCCAATTAATCCCGCCGTCTAGGGGCTAGGCGATAGTAAGCTGCCTCACGCTATACTCTGCCAAACTCCGATTAATCCCGACTAATTTAGAATAAATTTTGTCTAAGTGCTATGCGTTACCTTACCGTCTGAGTCCGCACAGTGCTTTTTACAACATTTTTCTTAATCAATCATGTTATATTGCATATGCAAAGTTTGCAAACATCACAACAAATATTCCCTTGTATATCACCATTTGTATAAACTCTAAAACCAGAGACAAAAAATGATACATTCCTTAAGTTACAAAATCACAGAAAGTTCGCATTGAACATCTGAAGTGTGGTATAAAGAACAATCTCAAATATCATCCAACCTAGCAAATTAACAAGGTATGAGACCTTACCTTCGAAGCAGCAAAAGGTTTACTTAAGTAAAATAATTTGAAACATCACTAACACACATCTTGCTTGTTAATTTAATAAGTTTATAACTTTCCTCATCCAGCTGTACCTTGTCCTTCTTCATCCTTTCTGAAATTATAAGTGGCATCTTCTCAGCTTTCGCATAGGTACGAATAAGAGCATTGTATATTTCTGTGTTCAACTGGCCAGCACGCCGAAGAATGACAACCAATTGCTCAGCACCCTCAACATTCTTGTGTTCTTGAAAGATCCTAAATAGTTCTTGAACCAATTTACCATCATACTCCCATCTCTTAACACTACCAACCGCTTTTTTGAAACAATCTAGAGCCTTTTCCATATCCTTTTGTTTCAAATATGCCCACGTAAGTAATTCCCAAGTGGTGTAACTAGGGTTTATATCTTTATCTACCATTCGTTTGTGAAAATTTTCAGCCATTTCTATCTCATTGTTATTAATGTAAGCTGCAAGAAGTAAATTAGAAATCCTGCAGTCCTTGGTTGGAGACACTGATTCCCACTCATCATACAGATTCTCTGCTTCTTTAAGCTCCTGCAGTTTTAGTAGTGAAGATATCATAGCATTGTACTCTGCATCATTAGGCTTGCGATAGGTTGATTTAAGCTTCTTCCATACACGGTGAACCTCATCTTTATTTTTTAGGCTTGCATGCAAACTAATAATGGATGCATATGCCCGAATTTTCTTCGAAATCCTTTTCTCCATTTCCTTCAAGGTCAATGCTGCTTTTTCATGGAGTGAACTTTTAGTGTATATGCTGGTTAGCGTGCTATAGGTCACCCAGTCGGGATCTAATTTTGCCTCCTTAAGTTCAAGGAAGACCTTTTCTGCAGCATCGACATCATCCTGTGAGGCACATACTGTTAACCACAAGTTGTAAGTTAGTATATCCGGTGATGTGATTTTCTTTAACTCCTTGATTGATTCTAGAGCCTTCTCCATTTGCCCGTTAGAAATGTATAGAGTAATCATGTGGTTGTAAGGATGGGGAATATTCACGAAACCACAATCCTTCATTTTTGCCAGCTGAGCCTCAGCTTTAGAGGACATCCTGTGCTGCACATAAGTGTGCAGAAGAGCATTACAGGTCAGGTGCCCTTTCATCTGATCAGGTAGATTTTTAAAGAACTTTTCAGCACTATTTAAACCATAGTTTTTTCCTATCAAGTCCAAATGGACAGCATAATCACCTTCCAACAACTTGATGTCTTCTTGTTTTTTCATCCATTCGCAAATCTGCATAACATAATTACAATATGATCTCCTGGAGACATTTAGAATTTCAATTCTCAAACATAATAAAGATTGCCTGACAAGAACTACTCAAGAAAACATTATTATTCTGCAATTACCTAAAATACAGTACAAATAAGCCAATGCAACAAACGAGACACATCACTCACATCCCATGTCAAATTAGTAAACAAATATACTTATCATCTACACACTAGAACAGTTTCAAACAAACCATTCTGCCAACATAACAACAATGCCAAAAGTTTTCATTGTTCATGTGCATATGAGATAAAATAGAACCTCTAATATAAACCAAAATTCACCCAAAAGATGTCGTATGTAATGCTATCCGTCCATAAACAGAGTATATTTAAATTTTTAAATACTAGGATTGTAATTCTCAAAACCCCAAAACTCAAATCTTGAAGTTTATTTTAAAAACAAAAACTTTAAGATTAATGTAACAACCAGCTCGTATCTGCTAGCTCAAATGCGTCAACTAGGGTCACCAAAGGTACCCAAACAAGCCTTTGTAAGTAGCATTTTAGCCTTATAAACAAATTAAGTAATTAACAAATTTCCACCTCCTCGACATGGAACAGAGATTTTGCAATAACTAAGGTTTTATCCTGCTGCAATTTTCTGTGTAGTTAGAAATAATCTGAATATTTGCACGAATAAACAACAACCATCAAGGGTTTTTATATTGTTCAAATCTTCGTGTAGTTAGTAATAATCTGATATTGGCATGGATAAAATCATACAAATTCGAACTTCGGAATTCATAAATATACTTTTAAAAAATAAAATGTAAGTTTTTTTTTTGGGAAAGAGGATTAAATTGGGAGAGAACCTCGAGGGCATGTTTGAAACGCCTAAGTTTTCGAAGTTCTCGAACAACGCGACTGAGCTCGTACTTGCGGACCATGTGGCCTTCTTCCTTCCATTTGTTTATAGTGATGACAGCATTGCGTTTTGGGTATATCAAACTAAGAAGCCTCCGACCCAACGTGTCTCCGACGCCGGAGCTGGTGGCGCCTCCTTCTCGGGCTGTGGGTTTAGCAGCAGCCTTCACCTTCGCCGCTCCGGAAGAGAGGTAGCGGATGCCGGCGACCGATGAGCGAACATGGCGGAGCAACATTTCAACTGTTCAACCTATTGCCAGCGATCTGTCTGGTAATTTAGTTCGCAAAAATTTCGCAGATGGGCCCATAAGTTAACGAGTTTACACCAACAGCACTTTTGTTGGGCTTCAAATTAAAAAGAGAATGGGCCGTAAATCAAATTATTTTGGGCAAATCTTAGGCCAGTACAACGTAAAGTCGAAATTCCCTAAAACTCTTTAAAATAGTAAGTTTATTTTTTTCTGTAAGTTACTGTTTATAATTTATTATTTTCATCTCCCTATTTTTAATATGTTTTCAATGTACTTTGTAAGTTACTATATTTACAAAAATACACTTGTAATGTACTTTGTAAGTTACTATATTTATAAAAATACACTTGTAAGAAATAAAATTTTAAAGAATTTTGGACTTCACAATAGACTACCAATAACTATCATCAGTTTTAAATCTTATACAGTACTAAGCAAACTGGGTCTAGTCAAGTTATAGTCGAAATTTTGTTAAAATTAATCAATTGAGTATTAATAAAGACGAATTGAGTTGAATAAAGTTTGATTAACAAAATAAAAGATGATGCTCAAAATCGACTAAAATCAAATGTTATAAATAAGTCGATTTTAATGGAATCTTCATATTCAAACTGGTTCTAGCAAAGTATAAATTAACGAATAAAAAGTTGTATGCAAAATGGATAGATTCATTTTCGAAGTCAAACTGTATGAGTTTAAATGAATGGAGCTGAACAAACTATTCAAACAATCAGCTCTTTTATGAAAAAGTACAAGCTTAAAAACTTAATTTGAATTGAATGATCTATATATTCTAGATAAAAGTTCTCATTTATATCAATAAAATTCTGATAATATATATATATATATATATATATATATATATATATATAGCATAAAAATTTTAAGTAATCAAGTTATTTTTTCTGAATGATTTTTATTCTACAATTAATTGAACTGAGGTTTAAAGGGAACATGGAAACCCATAATCGTAGTGTAACTGAAGTAGTGAACTCGTGGGTAAAGAAAGAGGTCCATGCTTCGACTGGGACTGGAAATAATTCACTGACCTGTGAGTCTGGTTTTTTTTTTACCAAAGCCAGTTACATCACATGTTACAAATTCGTAAAAACAGATAAATAAGTATTTTGTGATTTAAGGCAGGGAGCTAAAAAAAGATGAGTACGTGACAAATTTTTAAAGATTATAGCAGGCGATGTGGAACCGTTTAATACAGAAAAATTGATCATCGACTTATTGTAAAAGTAAAACCACTCCCCTCTAAATGGGATGAGTTTTACTGTTTCATTATATACTACATCACCTATCAGATACGTAGAAATTACTGAGTATGATTTAATTATCGGATTCAAAGGAAAAAAAATCTGGTGTGACAAATTCTTAATTTTTTATAACTACACATTTGAGCAGTACTTCTCATCTTTTCCGTAATCTCTTGTAGCGCTGTCAAATATGAGAGCAATACATTCTCTAGTCTCTACTACCGTTTCCTATTAAACCAAAATGAGCTAATTTTGAATCCAAATCTTATACTCACTCCCTTCCAAAATTAGATATTAGAGATACATACTTTTTTTATTCCAAAATTAGATATATATTTCTATTTTTTGACTATAAAAAGTAATGAATCTCCTTAAACACCATTCCGCTACTTTAATTAACTCCATTACATCAATTATTCGATGGTCTCTACTATAATTCTCATTCTTATTAAACAACTTGATAGTAAAAATATATTTTAAACATAAAAATTGTTTTTAAGAACCATAATTTCAAAAATGTATTTTTAATTTTAGAACAGATTTAGTAATACTAAACCCCTGCAAGCAGGTTTAATGATAATAAAATTATTTATTAGTACCTCTAGTTTTAAATTTTAACTTTTGATTATCTTGTGTGAATTGTTTCCTTATGATAATTGCTCATTTTGTATTCTTCCTCTTTTAACCCTTTTTGCGGCTTTCAAAGATGTGCTCCTAAAATGCATGATTCCGCATGAACGAACAACGTACGTACAAGATGTTAAAATCGTACGTCAGGATTTTCCTTCTATGTACATTTTAAATTAAGAGGATTTTGTGTGAGGAAACAATAGGTGGAACAAATTAGTACCGTACAAAATGAAAAGTAGAACATCTAGAGTAATATACCCTAATATTCTCTTCACGATTTGAATTAATAAAAAGGTACGTACGTAACTATATAGATTCACAATTTTTCCTCCTCAACCTCCTACAATTTTACTGTACTCTGAAAAAAAATTACACACTCTTGTACGTGATACACTAGTATAATTTAAAATGGTAGAGTCAGATTCATAATTAAAGTGATTTACTTGTTTATGGGGCTTAATATTTGTAATTTTTCGTCTTGAAATTAATAGATGAACTAACATGCACAGAACACACACAAAGGATAAACAGTCATTTAAGCAATTAAGTTCTCAAAGGATTCTTCTTAAGGTATCTAATTTGAGTTGAAAAATCAACATAAATACTTAAATACAAGAAAGGTCATATTGCTTGCAATTTTTTTTGAAGTATTAAATGAAGTAATTAATAGCAACATATTAAAGTGAATATATATATATATATATATAGATGTGTGTGTGTGGCACCGACACACAAATCCGCTGCTAGGATTTTTGGTCCGATCAAGGCAAGGACGACTAAAGTGTAATTTACTTAAAGTCAAGGATATATCGACCTGGATGAAGTAGAGATCGATAAATCTCCTTCTCAATTATTGAAGTTTATTTATAGAGAAATCTAAGTAGGGAATACATAACGTATACTATTTCTTTGACTATCATGCATATTTTCAAGATATGTACAAATGAAAAGTAAAATATGCTATGCAAATTGTATTTCAGTATTTTTTTTTATTTTTTCCTTTTTCCTATATTCGCATAAAACTTATCTAATGTTAGTCATACATCCGCTTTTATATATATATAGATGCCAGTGTATATAAACACATACTAGCTTCCTTCTACTCACATAAAATGCAATATTTGAATTTGATCAATTATTTATGTTAATTCATATATGTACACGCAATATGACATATATATGTATGTGCACGCTTGTTTAATGAAAATGTTTGACCCAAACAAAGAAGTTTTAAAATTGATGTGTAGCTAGGAAATTTCTTGGAAATTAAGTACAACATTAATATTATTATATATAGGTTGTACCTACCTTATATTTGGAACAACTTGCAGCAAGAAATGCAGTAGACATTATAATTTGACTTGTCTTTTTGTTTAAATGAGAGCTCAAAGTTTGTTAGAGCTAGAGTTAGAGAATAGAGGAGTTCCATCAATAGGAATAAGAAGAATTATATATATATATATATATATATATATATATATATATATATATATATATATATATATATATATATATAAGGGTAATTAATGGAGGGTACAAAAGATGGATCTTGCATGCAGGAAGATCTATAAATTTAACATATCAGCCAAATTAACATACATATTTGTGCGTAGAAAGGGTTAAACAAGATCTTGTCTTTTTGATTCACATCCACCACTCCCGAGACCATCTTTGTGCTTTGTCAATTCTCTCTCTCTCTCTCTCAGACAACGGCAATTGGGAAATATTTATGCAGAAAAAGATCTTGAATTTTCCTTCCTTGCTTCTCTCTCTACATATCAGTATATGCACATAAGCAATACATACATACAAATTCAGATGCAGACACATATATATATGCTCTGATTTATTTCAGAAAAAGAAAAGATTTGGTTACAACTTGCCAAGAGTTGATGAGTTGCACGAAATTAAATTTGCATGTGGTTTTGTATTTGTTTAGTTATTAGTTAAAATACTTAATTAATTAATTCTGGGATAGATAGATATTAGATGCATTCATGGTTAAAGGTGGAAGCAACCAATATAGAAACATTTTGAGCAAATAATCTTCAACAGAAGATAAGGGAAATGATTACCTGGTCTATTATTGCCAAGTGTTGAGAAAATATTCTATCTGCACCTTATTATTTTCTGGTGATGACGTGTTTAATAATTATTAATTTCATCTATTAAGATTTCAAAGTTCAAAAAATCTCATACTCAAGTTTAACATTCCATTCACAAAAAAAATAAAAAAATTACGTTCAGACATATATTCATTTGTTTCAGGTTAAAATTTAGATATTCTCAAATATAAAAATATGATTCATATTATAAAAATGTATAATTTTTAAAATTTAATCCGAAAGGAATGGAAAATAGAGGAATCATCGTGCTAAGAATTTATCTTGTATATGTGTACAAGAAGGAATTTCCATTTTAGGGCTGCATGCATAATGCATGGAGTTTATGGTGGGTATTTAGATGCATACTGCCGCTGCACCTTTAATATAGCACTCTTGTTATTTATATACTCCGTATTAATCGAACAAACTCGAACAATTTGTATTGCATTTCTATCAAGATATTAAAATTAAAAATTTTGTATTCATAATTTTTATGTATTTCAAAAAAATTTTGTGATGTTATTATTTTTTTTTTGTCATTGAGTGAGACTAAATAAATTATATATATATATATATATATATATGTATATATATATATAATTTGGAATAGAGGAATATTTTTAGTTTTTAACTAGATACTCCGTATAAAATATAAATTACATGAATCCATTTTAGAAAAGGGGACTATGATATCATCTAACATAACCATTTTGATGAGTGTCAGTTTTGTCAAAATCATTAGCGAATTTACAAATTTTACACCATATAACAAAAATTTAGAGGAGAGAAAGTTCTCGAGTTTAGAAGATATGCATGTTACCGATCTCTTTAAGCTAAGTTTTATTGTATATATTCAATACTAATGTCTACATAATTAAATTATATAACATATTTATGCACATGTATAAATTCATATGAGAAATTTGTAAATTAATAAAAAATTAACATGTAAATAAGTATTACTCTCTTTCTTTATTTTCCCAATAAAGTTTATCAATTTTTTTTGTCTTTATATACTTTTATAAATTTTTCTTATAAAATAGTTTGTACTTAAATATTCATTTAAAATTAAATTACAGTGGCAAGAAGACAAGAATCTAGCAATGATCATTTAAAGCAGCATCGAGTAGATTTCCACAATCCTAATGTTTCGGGGAAGGCAAGTGGGCCCCTTTCCGATATCTAATCTGGATCTTGTTGTTTTCCAATATTATTTTGTCTTCTACTCTCGTAAAATTTATAAAATTATAATACTTATATCAACTATTACCACCGCCAATTAAAACATTAATTATTATCTATCTCTTCTAAAAAATTGAAAGAGTTAAAATTTTAAAATTTATTAAATACAATTTTCATGTTCGTTCAGGTAAATGTGTAAGTTTTAAGAGACGACTTCCTTTGAAAAAAAATCATTACGAAATTGTGTATACTTCATCATACAAATTTTCAACCGAGCAAAAATAAGGGGTATACACTTTTTTATAATTTTTTGTTGATTTCTAATAATAATAATATTTCATGTAAAATGACAAATATTCGCAACCAGACAACCAGGAGAAGCAACCCAAGTCACATAAACTAAAAATCTTATAGATTTGACTATATAAAATTAAAGTACCGACAACAAAATATACTACATAAACTATGATGTTAGCTACACCAGATGATCATAGATCTTATCCAGGAATATACGATGACATGCATATGTGCACGCTCAATATATAATTCTATTTGTTTCGATTTAAATATTAAAAACTACATATTTTGACGGTATAATTTATAATTTTTAAATTTTGAATTAAAACAAACGAAATTTATATAAATTAATATTGAGTCAAAAAAAAGCACCGTCTTAATTTAATTAATGCACATTTTCCTTTTCTTCTCTTTTATCAACGCCCTATTCAAGAATATATGTTGTACAGCACAATGAATTTACCGATTGCCAACTAATAATTTTCTGAAACAAACAAAAACTTAACAAGAGCAAAATGATTGGCAAGCATACGTTGATGGTTAAATATATATTCAAACAAAAAAAATGATTAAAATAAATTAAAAGAGATGACAATTCTACAGATTGCGTGATGTAAAACTAATTCCACTTATTCTCCATATATAGAATCTAAATAATTTTCCTAAAGCATTAACTTGTCGCCACCCAAAGCATTGAAGCCCTACTAGAATCAGACGTACGTTCTGTTTCTTTAATTGACATCCATATATATATATATATATATATATATATATATATATATATATATATACCAATATAGTTGGAGAGGTCGATAAGGACCAAAACTTCTAGTGGCCATGGTTGATATAAATCGTGATTAATAGACTATGACACATACATAGATATATTATACATGGGATTTACAAGAATAGCCACATATATAAACACACATATTGATATTTACACATATATATACTCATTTGTACTATATGCATGGAATCTTTATACTTATGCGTAAGATACAAAGATTACATGTGTATATGTGTGTGTGTATACATATATATGAATCTTCAATTGTACGTTAATTATTAGACAAAACGCAATATATATTAATTAATTAGAGAGTTTTATACAAAGATATATATTCTAGAATTATTGTTAGGATCTAAAGGTAATAATTGTAATTTTGTATGGATTTTTAATGCCAAAAATGATGGTATATGAATGTTTAACTCAACTGTGATGCTTAGTATTCATTAAAGTAGAATTTTACCGATATTTGTGGAGTCAAAACGTAGAAAAGCAATAAATAGGGATATATAAATACATACAAGCACACAAAAGTCCAATAGTTCGATAACTCTATTACTCCTTCCGTTAGACAAAAAAAATAACATTTATATTTTTAACGACTATTAAGTTTACAATTTTGACAAAAAATTAAATATACAAATCATAAGCTTTTTTCATAAAATTTGTTATAAATCTTTAAATTATGACGAGATTTATAAATTTGTAATTGAAAGGTTTTTAATAAAGAAAATTTTCAAATATAACTTTTAAGGAACAATTTTTTTTCCACATGTAACTCTTTTTTTGTTTTTTTAATGGAGGGAGTATTAATTTCATTACGACATTTGATATGTATGTGTGTGTGACATATGTCCTTCGTTAATTATTCTCTTTTTTGCTTCTTTGTTATTCCTAGCTATAAGTTGGTCTATCCATTTAATGCAACGCACTGATATATATTGTTGCGGACAAGAATGGTTTGCTGAGTCAAGAACTATATATGGCCAATATGTGCATCTTCGATCGAATGGAAAAATATGCATCCTAATCTAATGCCATCGATATTTAGGATGAGATCAATGACACTATGATTAAAATTATATATATTCAACAATATATATTATATATAGAGAGAGAGAGATTAAGGAATACTAAATTTATATACACACTAGTATGTATATATATATAAATTAATTTAATTGTGTCTTCTGAACTTACGTATAATTAGCTCAGTTACGTATTAACCCGTAAATGATCATATATTAACTATATCAAAATTATCTATTCAACAATAAAAAGAATAAGTTTAAAACAACAAAAATGGATTGTTTTTTACACAAACATACGCATGTGCGCATGTGCAAAGATTAATTAAGCAATACTCGCTCGCCATTCTTTTAGTTCATGTTTGATTTTTTTTTACATGTAATTTTAGATGAAATTTTTATACATATTAAAAATTTATTTAAGTTTTTAAATAATAATTAAAATTATTTTTAATAAATATTATTATGAAAAGATATAAAATTAAGTAAAACATTTAATATATATAAAAATCCAAAAATGCTAATAAAAAAGTCAAAGGTAAGTTAAAAAAGGTAACAGAGAGAGTAACTTTTGGTCCATTAGATTCTTATATATATGTGTGTAAAGTTATATATATATAAGCATGGTGGGTTGATGAGGGTGACCACAACATAACCTAATTATTTAGTGTGTGTATATATATATATATATATATAAAGCCATGTCTGGCGCGTAGGGTTTTCTTGGGTGAGGTTTTTCCCTTTTCACGGAACATAAACCCCATTCGGATTTTTTTCTGTCATTCCCACGAACATATTATTATATATGTGGTTCAATATTTTCTGACGCAATACTCTTGTAGATAAATCAATAACCAATAATATCCGCCAGCTTAAACATGCATGACTAATGACTACGTGAACATATATAATATATATATACACACATGTCATATGTGTGCACGTGTGCGATTGCGGTTTCAAATAATATGTTTTGTTTTTACTGTTTTATTGGCAAATTTAATTGCGAGTTCTTTTTCTTTTTTTTTCAAAATTTTAAAAATCAGCAATAATTCTAGAAGAAATAAATTAGGTAGCTAATATCATATACAAATTAAAAGGAAGAAATGAACGGTTGTATTATATATATGTAGTTGATGTGTGTACGTGGTATACATATCTCGCATATATTCCCATCAATAATCGAGCATGAGGGGTTGGAAAAAGAAAAAGAGAGCTTTGGTCCATGCAAGTTACTCAATTTATTTCACAATAATTGACATTTAATTTTTTTACACTTAAATTTAGATGAATTTTTATATATGTTAAATATTTTTTAATTTTAAAAAACTAATAATAAAAAATATTTTAAATATAGATTAATATGAAAATTTTTAACTAAAATAAAATGTTTAACAAATAAAAAAATATCACCTAAAATTACATACAAAAAAATTAAATGTTAACTATTATAAAATGGAGAGAGCACGATATATGCCAATATTAACATTGTGATAGGAATTATCATGTCGTGTCCAGATGCAAACGTGGTTGTAAGTTACATACACGCTTCAAATGCAAATATAAATTATGTAAATATTATTATTTTTTAATAAATTTTGTTCTCAAATATTCTCTCTTATGAGATGGAGGTAGTAATAATTTTACAATCGACTCTAAAAGGGCTCCCGATAACCATAAATAAAAAAGAAACCGAGGCCATTCGACGCTGAGTGTTCAGCATATATTATTTTCACTTATAATAAACATAAATTATATTTTACTTATAGGCTTAACCATTGCTCTCATTGGTCATTAACTGAAGTTAGGGTTTCGAAACTTACAGGTTAATAAAAAATATTGCAAGGTAATTGATGTGTAAGCGTACACGTGAGTATCTAGGCAGTCCAATTTAACCAAAAAAAATTATATTTCACTATGCAATGACCTCTTATGTAAAAAAAAATAAATTATATTTCACTTATAATTTCTTTGATATGCTTAAATAATGTGTTAAATCAATTTCTAATAAAGTCCGTCCAAATAAATACTACTTATAACGCTTATCCAACAACATGACACAATATAATAATCTAATAGATGCACTTTTATTAATACTCAAACTATAAGGATAAATAAGTAATGAAACGATGTGAGTTGTGATGAACCATTATTTCTTTTTGAGAATATATTATTTGGAAAATGACTTTTAAGAGGAATTAATTATAAAGGGAGGAAAAAGGTAATTATTAGAGTTTATCTACTGTATATTGAACCCTTTAGATTGCATGGACAACATGGTTTTTGTATATGTTGACAATTAGGTGGACATAGTGGTTGTTATAGTCTGTTTTTGTGCGGTGAGGATATTGGATTGGAAATCTTTGTGTTGGTACCGATTGAATTCAACTTATGGTACGCAGTGGTACAGCCATCAAATAATATAGTTTTGTTTTAATTTCCTTTCATTTCATTTCTCAATATTATATCAAATAATATACGGTTGTTTTAATGTCCTTTCACGAATATTAGCAGTCATTTTTTTTATTGCTGAAAATAAAAGAGAGATTACTAACATTAATATACATAAGAGAGAATTTTAATATATTTTAATAGATATAGAAGAGTGATAGGGACAACTACACTCACTTCAATAAAGAAAAATAGTGACCGCTTATTCAGCCGTCACTTATTTTTCTTTTTATTTATTATATTTTTGGTTATTTTTTAACTAGGTAGTATTTTTTTTTTTTAAAGTTAATATTCGATTTGATCGGGCAATTAAGGCATTTCCATGTTATTGGGAAAAAATTCTTATCCGTATCGAGACTGGGAGACCAACGGTCGGCGTCTCGATCAATCATCACTACCGGATATTGCTCGAATATATAACGGTCATAAATTTGATATTGGCTTTAAAATTTAAATTAGAACCAAAAAAAAGAAAAAGAAAAGAAGATGATCATATGTGTATGTAATTGTACTGTACGTATTTTGGATGTGCGTGAGTACCAACTTATGTCATGGTCCGATTAATTTTAAAATATTTAAGTTGTTACTTAAATAAAAAAAAATGAGAAATAATTGATTATTTTCATAACAATAATATATTTACACTTATTATGGGGCATATATTTTCTTTTCACTCTTCTATATCAACTTAAGTTCTATGAATAATCATTTACATCCCACAACTCATTAAATCATTATTTATATCTTATGATCAAGAAAGTAAAAATAAATAGCGTATGATGTGTTTTCTGTAAACTCCAATTAAAAAACCCCTTAATTAGCACCCAAAAGAATACTCCGATATATAAATTAAGTTCAATTTTATAAGTTCAATTCATGGTGGTGTCGTTTATGTCTCAGTTTAATGGGGAACAATTTAGCGTTATAGCATAACGGCACACGTTTCTATGGTGCAAGATATTGGCAATTAATTAAAGATGATTAACCAATAACTCGTTTGTTTCAACTTAAAATTATGAAATTTTAAATTTTAACAATATAAATTATATCGTCAAAATCTTGAATCTCATAATTTTAAATTAAAACAAACAAGTTGAAAATAAATAACTAGAAGGAATATATACGCAGACAAATTAAGAACTAAATAACTAGAAGGAATATATACGCAGACAAATTAAGAACTCTCATTGATGTCAATAAACTTTCTCACTCTTTAGCCAATCTATATAGTTCCCATCTTTTGGGGTTTTCCTTAAATAAATTAAAAAAAAAAACTCTCATTGATAGAATATATGGAAAATCTAGCTACAATAGACAGTAATAATTTTTCTCTCAAAAGAATTATGCATACAAATTGACAAGATTGACAAGTTATTGTGCACGTGTACAAAAGTATAGTACCAATTAGTATTGTTATAAATTTTGTTGTAAAAATAAAAAGAAATTAAAAATTAAACTTTAGCTTTAGGACTTATAAGAGTAGCAATGAAAATTATACTAATAAACATGACAAATAACATGTACGTAATTGCGGATTATGGTACCATTCTATCCCTGAAAAAGAGATAATATAATAATTATTCTAATTCAATAAATTGAAATTTTAAATTATTATGTTACTAATTTTTGTGTCTTAATTTATGATGATAAGAATAATTATAACAACTTGATTCAACTACCATCCATGATAATTAGAGATGGATTTAGTTAATTAGGTGGTGATATAAATATAATTTGCTTTTCTTTCCAAGTTAACCCCTTTCTTATGTCTTGGATCAATGAATGTACGGTGGATCTTGAACTATTTTTTACGTGTTCCCATATGGTAATTTGGTAAATGTACCAGATTAAGTTAATAAAGCATATTAATTAAATTATCAAATGCATGCACCTTAGAAATTGAAGTGATATTGATGATATATATGAGATGTTGGAACAAGGGGATGCTACCGAAATTTGCTCGGAATTTTTACTAAAAACAAGAATAAGATTATCATTAGCTTGTGTACGTTTTCACATAAACTTGACTATATTTCTACGTTATTAGTAATGACAAATTATTCTTTCGGTACCAAAAAATGTTAAGATTAGTGAAAGCTAGGAGGTATATGATGTTGACATTGCTACTCTTGCATGCATTCTTATTTAAAAAAAAAAATTAAAATGTAAAATAAAGATCGCTATTGGTGACCATAAAAATTGAAATATTTTAGTTACAAGAAGTTTAGTATGAAATAATCCGGTGAAAACAATACTATAGACGGTACAGTTATATTTGTAAATGATCTACTAAATATTCATATTTTAATATTTTAGAGAGAGAGAGAGAGAGAGAGAGAGAGATGATACATTTGCATGTTAATAGTACTTATTCCCGTATCTCTCATCACAAGAGAGAGAGAGAGAGAGGTCAGAAACTAATGTATGGAAGACCTAACTCCACGCTTGGACTTCATCCTCCTCTTTTATGGAATTTTACACCCATATCTATAATACCCAAAAACTTCCCCACATATAAGCTGTAAATCCCCCCACAAAAGCACACAATGTATAAATATCTAGAGGACCATTTAAAACTGAGTACTACACCTGACAAACAAGTTACCAATAATTTATTTAGCTACAAGTTTGTTAAGTCTATTAAGTATCAACAATTTTTCTTTCGTAATTAATGATAAATCCCAATCGAGCAAATTTTTTGAATTAATTTTATACAAACAATTCTTGTACTCTTTTAAGTTTAGACACCTTAGTTCAATATTTATTTATTATCTTTTATTAAAATGTATGGAATACATAAAATAGTCTGTGTATTATATTTTCATGGTGTTTTCTCTGCACACTTTTCTCTGAAAAAGTATTACTCCTTTTAATTTTACATATTCTGTTGTAAGGTAGCCAGCTTGTCAGGTCAGTACATGACTAAATGGTGCTATTGTGGTCCAAACCCCTGATAGTAACCACCACAATTACGTACAACCCCTAGTCGTACATCCCCAACTTGCACTCAATTGTCACTGCTATCCCTTTGCTATTTTGGATCTTCCAAACTTCCCTTCCTAGGTTGAACCTCAATGTAATATGATATAAAATGTGAATTCTTGACGCCAGACAATTTTTTATTTAAATTCAATTAATCTTTAGTTAATCTTACTTAGTTACTTATTTTATCGCCTGAATCCATCAAATTTTTTACTTTTAAGATATTAATTTAACATGCTCAATCACGCTTCACACAATTAAATGATAGGTATGCAAAAAAAGTCCTTCAAAAGGCACTAAAATGAAAATTTATTAGATTTGATTAAAGGGCTTGGGCCAAAGGTCATCAACATCTTTTATCAATACGGTTGTGCTTCAAATCGTTGTTCAGATAGATATGTGTGCATGTCTATGTATCTCTTTAGTATATGGGAAATGATATTTACAGTTTTGTACCTTAACTTCTATATATTCAACGAGAATATAAAATTTATGTTGCATATGGTATAACTATGCAATGCTAAGTAGTAAATTAGTTAAAAATCGTTTTCCAAGCTTTGGAGGTTTGAAACTGATCTGGTAATGTGGCACTTGAATGTAGGACGTTGGACAAATAAGTTGATGTTTTGGAAGGGTAATAATCACACATTTCTTACATTCTTGTTTAATTTAGCTTAAGCTTTAGAAATTTTAAATTTTAGAATTTCTAAAATTTAAACCAAAATAAACAGGAGGTATAGTTAAACATTATCCTTATTTTCAAAACGATAAATTTAGTCAAGAACATACCTGCATAGATAAAATACTAGAGACCATAGTATGGTAGAAAAGTGGGGAAAACCGAAGAATGGATCATGTTTAATAGCCAACCATAATAACTACCATTTTCTGAAGGGGCAGTACCACGGTGTCCGTACATTAATTTATAGCACTTTTGAATAATCCAGGTGCTACTTTACGATACTATCAACTCGTTTTTTTCAATTTAAATTTTAAAAATTTTAAATTCTATTAATCTAAATTATATTACCAGAATTTAGAATCTCTAAAATTTAAGCCAAAACAAACGGAATTTATATATTTAAACCTTCTGAAAACTCATAAAGAAGAGCATAAATATTTTCAAACAAAGGGCAGCAAAAACTACTAGTAGTACTAATTTATTATAATAGTGAGGCTTTCAACTACAATTTTCAAATTTCAGTCAGGGACACTAATAACAGAAGTTTCAAGAAATGGCAACACAACATGAGCCCCAACTTGTCATCCCTTCACTTCCCCTCCCACCTTCTTTACACCTGCTTGGTCTAGGCAGCTCTCCAATCCCAACTTCACCCCGAGCTGTTCTTCCAATTCCTTCCATGCCCTCATCACAACATCCTTCATCAAGATCTTCTTCTGTTAGATTAGTAGCATTTTCATGCTCAAGAACTTCTTGATCATCTTCCTCGTTGCATTTCATCTCATCTGTCTTCTTATTCACACTGTCATTGTCACAATGCACTGAACACCCCCCCTGCAAGAACAGTCTAAGCCTGCCATTTGAACGATCAGCTTGAAAGTAAGTGTGACAAGAAACTGCCACAGCTTTCAAAATTAGACGGCCATCTTCACGGTGAGGCCTAACTTGAACACCATCTGAGCCACTAATTGAAGTCAGAGGAGGAGGGAAATTATGACCATGTTTCAGCAACATGGTGAATTGTCGATGACTTGAACGATGTTTGTTCTTACTCAACCTTGAAAGTGAAGAGAATTCGCTTGGCTGCTCCATCTTTTCGCTATCCCATGAAAGTGATGAGAATTCATCATTGTTTGGTGTCTGCATTTTCTCTCTTTCACATGGAAAAGAAGAGAATTCATCACTACTAATGTCACTACCTGTTTCGCTTCCCAAACTCTCAGTGCACATTTCCAAGCTTTTTGAGCTTAGTGTTGAAGCAGAGTTCTTCGCACTAGGATGGACATACACTTCCACACTTTTTTCAGTCACTTCTTTTGTATCGTAAGAAGGGTTGGTTAGAGCTTGGATGAAACTCCAGCCACCTGTGTCGCCATTTTTTATACTTTCGAGGTTGTTATTGTCACAACTGTCGTCGTCGTGGTGGTTGTTGTTGGTGCTGTCGTCATTGTTGTTATTCTCGTTGTATGAATTCTCTGCATCTAGAGTTTGAAGTGATGATGAGGATTGGCAAATTGTTGATTTGGGTAGTGACGACTTAGGCCTCAAAACATAAGGCTCGACAAGGCGTGGCTCAAGACATGATTGCAATCCTCGGCATACAACTGAAGACATTGTTTGTTGTACTTGAATAAAATGTGCAGAAAAAGAGTACGAACAGGGCTGGAACAGAGAAAAACAGAGAAACCAGGGGAATTGGTTTATTTCTCTGGATTATATTGCAAAGCTTTAGAAATTTCGTATATATCAAATGCAGATGAAGGCAAGGATTCAACAAAAGATAATGTTTGGTTTTTTAGGACGATCGAGATGGTATAAGTTGAAGAAATAAGAGTTGAGCAATATGGAGGTGGGAAAGAAAGGAGAGAACATGAAATAGAAGTAAAAAGGGTGAGGTTGTATTTATAGTGGAGAAAAGGTTACCACACTTGTCTGTGACGCAGAGAGAGTGAGAAGAAAAGGGACTTTTGATGCCCACTAGAATTATACAGCTTTTAACTTGTCCACACAAAAATAATGAGAAAAGTATATTAGAAAAGAATGCTGCATCAAAATTTTATTGTCTAACTTTCTATTTGCCAAATTGTCATTGGTTGTATGCTTTGAAAGTGAAGGATTTGATTGGCTAGATATGCCTTAACCTCATTGGTTACTCTAAACAATCACATAAATTTCACAGTTCATGCATCAATAAATATAAGAAATTTCCCATAACCAGAGAAGGATTCTTCATGACAGTTATAGATGGGGATAATTGATTGCTTTGTATACCATATTTACTTTATATATTTATGGTATGTATTACTTTCCTTAGGGTCAAAACCTAAACAAATGGTTCTATGAAAGTTCAAGACATCATGCAGGCACACACCAATCAAAGACCATTTAAGTGAATCCCTAAAATTAACCATTCATGCCATCTGCATATTAAAATCACAGTGTACACTTGCAGCCTATTTTTCACTTTTCAAGGTTAATTAATGTTATACTGCTATCAGCGAACTATGCTTTGTATACCATTATATCAAGTTTATATGAGAATCCGGTGAGTTGAGCTTATATTAGAAATTGTAACTAAGCAGTTAATGACAATAGCTAATTACTAATAAATAATCCTAAAGACTTTTCTTTATGGTGTACATATTCAATCTCCATTTTACTCTTTTATAAAAGCAAGAGGTATGTGTTATTTCTTCCTTTTCCAACGTAATGATCATAGGGTAATATTTTAACATAACAATCCCAATGAACCCCAGAATCAGTATTACTAAAGAGGACCTAAGAAAACCAATATTTTTGGCTTTTAGGCTCTAATAGCCCCCTATTGGTCCATCTTTTTCGCTTAATAAAATTAACATATATACATACAGTATCTCAGATATCAACACTTGTAAAAGGGTGTGTTTGTTTCTCTTAATATTGTTCCCAGCAAAATAATAATAATAATAGTTTTTCAAGTCACAGGCCAGTCATATTCCATTAAACATCTTTTTTTTTCTTCTTTTTTCCCCTGGTTTACAATGCAAAAGTGACAATAACAATCTCTCTCACCAGCTCCCTCTGCTTTCACTCAATGTAAACCACTGGTTGAGAAACCAGAAATATCAAATCAAGGACAACAGGGGTACGAGAAGGACAATCACTCATTCTAAAAATACATTAAATCGAAGGGTTTCATGTTATGAAACGTACGTATGGTTCATATATTCTCAACAATATTATCAAGTAGGCCAAATTGAACAGTGCAGCATTTAACGTACAATTTATGTTGGTGGTCCAAAAGAATGAGATTTATGAACAACCAATGAAGAAATCAAAAGTAGCTTATAAGCTAGTATTTGGTGCTTGTAATTTAACTCTAATTACATGAACTAAAAAGGCCTAATGGAATATGTCCTTTTGCTTACAATCTCTAGACCCTAACCATCAACATTGCCTTTCATTTTACATCGACCGACCAACCCTATTCTAATACCATAATAGATGGAACAGTTATTGTTACAAACTACCTTTTGCCAAAGTTCAAAATTTTCTCTTTTGACATATACCTTCAGATATATATATAAATGAATAATAGTAATAATAACAACAAAAATTATGCATATATACACTAAGATAATAAAAAAGAGAGACCCATTGTCATCAATCTTGTACTGTAGTTAGGTATAACATATAACTATATGAACTCTTTTTTAATAAATAAGGTACCACTAATGGGCATGCATCATAATATGTGCATACATATATGCGTGTGTGTGTGTGTTTGTGTTTGTGTGTTGAGTGAGTGTTTTCTTCTTTATACTTTTAAGACCTTCAATAAGAAGAGGAAGGAATCCAATTCATGGCTTCCACTAGCTAGCTTGTAGACAACATGCACTCTCTCACCTTTTGACTACATGGTAGTGTTACCTTTTCCTTTTGTTCCAAGTTTCATTCTTGTTTTACATGAAAATACAAAAAAAAGTTCAAAAGCCTTGAAGTCTGTCGTGTCAAGACATCACTGGTGGTGTTTAGCACTAATTTGTAAAATAATTAACACATCGTTCCTTCATCAGACTTTCTGGACGGTTCATAAACAAAATGTTTAAAGACTTAAAAGCTTAACTTTCTACACATAAACATATAAACCAAACATTTTAATCTAACCTCAACGTCCACTATATATATAAAACGATAAAACTGAATCTCAACGGGCAAGATTGATTATATATGTAGTGAAATTTCATACTATAATTGACATTATATATATATATATATATATATATTTGATCAAGCTATAATAACAGATTAGATGTTGAGGATTACCGAATATGGAAGATGATGATGACATGTAGATATTCTGTGGAAATGACGCTGGAAGGAGCACCATTAAGATCATTTCATCTGTTAAACTAAGCAAATGCAAAAGAAAAAGTATAATATTAGTTGACTACAGCATTTGTTTGTAAGCATAAGATGCAAAGGTATCAATATAATCATAAAACCCACAAGGATCACAATAGAAGTACAGCTTTTCTTGATGATAGCTGGACAGATATTACAAGTTTTACAGAGTTCTCGTCATCAAATAACAAAGATAAGAAACAATAACTACAAACTGCAATGCCTTTTTTTATCTGGAGTCACCAAAAGGTTATGTAGCCTATGTTGTGCTAAATCTTGAGATGGCTTGCATGTAAGCTCACTTTTCACTAAGATTTCCAGACTTCACTAATTTCTAAGAGATAGTTCTAAATTTCTGCTTCAAAATTCACATACCAAAGCATCCGCAGTCCTTTAATTTACCACCAACTGTTGCTGAAAGGCTGGGAAATTTGCATTTGCTTATGAATCATCATCCAAAACATGGTAGGGTCAGAGTGTAATGTGCAGAGTTAAAGACTATGTAACCTGAACTTTTCTGAAGATGGATTCAGTATTTACAAGAACAAAGGAAAACAGCGTAAAATGACTGAAATATAGTTTGTTTCACTTGAAGAACTATATCTACAACTTCTGCATTTACACAAACAGTAGCATGCACAATGAGTTCATAAAATAAACAGCTTAGCCACCTTTTTGGCATTTGTGATCTCTCCTATGGGTGCTAAAAGTACTAATTATCAAAAAAGTTTTGTAAGTAATAATCCTTTACTGTCTCAGAAATCAGCACAAAAACATTTGATGTCCACACTTCATGTGTTTGAGTTTAGCAAACGTCATCCAAATGGGAACTGCAGAAAATTTTGAACGAGCTAAATTTTCCCGATACAACTGCATGCTTTCCTAAATCCACTCATGTATTAATTAGCTATTTGAAACTTAGAAAATATAAAATAAAAGTTAACCTAACAGCTAGTCATCTACATATTTGCTAAGAACATTCGCAGATTCTTGAATGTTGAGCAACAGGGCAAAGCATGGTAAGATTTGATCGAGTGCCAGCTAAATTTTGCAATGATCAACAAGAGTGGAGGTTTGACATAAGGTGTACGTAGCACTAACAGAGAAGCAGAAATAAGTACTTATATAAAAACCAAAACAATAAGCAGGAAAAGTTTCACATGCCAGCAGATTATAGGCTGAGAGCAAGAACAACTGTTGACTGTATAGTTGACAGAACACACAAAAGAAATGATGCTGATAAGCCAGATGCTACTCCTCGAACAAGATTTCCCACAAAGTGAATTTAAAGAAACATAATCTATTTACAATGATGAAAACTGTAACACAGTTATATCTGTGGACCCATAATTCTGTTGATGTTCAGCACACTGTAACCACTTACCACTCTAACCAATAAGAATGGCTCATATGACTCCGAAGCAGGCATCTGCAAGGAGAATACGGTCTTGCTTGTTTCAATTTAAATTTTGGAGATTCTAGATTCTGGTAATGTAATTTACATTATCAGAATATAAAATCTCTAAAATTTAAGTTGAAACAAATAAGACCTACATCATCCATCAGTCATTTGAAAACATATTGCCCTAAACCAGAAAGCAAGTTACAAATTAAAGACATGTACAATAATTTTCTGTATTTAGAAGATAAATTGCATTGCCAAAACTCAACATCAAAGAAGTGTATCAGGTATTTATTTGCGGGCACGCAAATTAAAGGTCTGGTGAGGGAAGGTTAGGGTCATTCCTGTCCAAAATATCAAGAAACCATTAGCATTTCATATCAATGGTTAGTTTTCGAGCATCCAAATCCAATGGAAAGACAAAGAGGCTTCTTATGATCTCAATACATATGCACAACAATTTCGACATTCGCTGGTCACTATAAGTAGCAATGAATCTATCATTTTGAAGTTATAATTGCTATATTTGATGATTCATTACTACCAAGTTCTACCGATAAGATTCAAATGATGGTGATGTTTATTTCAGCTTATATTTTGATGATCATAGATTTTAACAGCGTAATTTACACTACAAAAATCTAGAATCTCTAAAATTTAAAACGAAACAAAAGAAGCACATGTTTTCTTATCAAAGCCACCGTACAGTTCAACTGAGCAATTAGACAACACCGAAGCACATTATAAGAAAATAATACATTTGTACAACAAATCTCATTAGATATTTGAAGCCGTAACATTTCAAATCGGATAGATCTTCCCATCTTTCAAAATACCTCCCAGATTTAACCCAAAATTGATTTCAGAATCTGAATAAAATGAAAATGAGTCGAATTCGGTTAACAGAAACATCATGATATATTTCTGATTTCGAAATGTAACGAGTAAATATAACAAAACTAGATCAAACAAAAAAATAATCAAGGTGAATAAGCAGATTATAGCCTGTGATCAATATAACGAAGCAAATGATACATATTTTGCTTCAAATAGCAACATAAACTGCTCTATCATAAATCATCCCCTCATTAAACAACTCCAAGATCAATGATATTGCTATATTTCCACCAAATTTAGACACACAATTTACCTGGATCCGCGTAATTTGTTCAAGCTAAGTCATGATTTCACCATCACCCTTCACGGCATGTGTGTGTATATATACATACGTACATACATACATACATACATACATATATATATATATATATATATACAAATTCATAAGTCATGATTTCATCATCACCATCACACTCAGTTTCCCGCCAATTCTGCCCCAACCCACTTACCCCCTCCCCGCCACCCCCACCCTCACCATGTATTTAAAATGAGATTTGTTCAACAGAAGTAACTACATTCAAACCTTTTCATTAAATTACTATTTTTTTTCTTTTTTTCTTATTATTAACCAAATATTTATGATAAATTTTATGAAAAACATTGTTTTTTA
>CM025787.1:35503204-35585642 GCA_014636745.2 Centella asiatica
TATATATATATATATATATATATATATATATATATATATATATATCAAAAATTTAAATATAACTTTTTTTAATCAAAATCTCAAATATAACATTTTTTTTCAAATAAAGAAACGGAAGAAGTATATAGCAATTCTTTCTATTTTCATTGAAGAACCTGGTAAACGAATCGAGTAGAAAGAAATGGTCTATGCGGGCACCTAGGCAGCCACGGCATCTTATACGCATAAAATTTCATTGTGCATCTAATTGGTTAGATGGGTATTATGTAGGGTGACGGTTTGGTCAACTTTTTTTTTTTATTCTATGCGTTGAGGCTGCGTTTTTTCCTCCAGCTCAGTGCATTGATGGCTGAGCTGATCCAAAAAGCGCTCGCTTCCCTGAATTTTTATTCACCAATGAATAAGGAAAGCCAACAGAAGAATTCGACTCTGACTTTATAGAGTCGGCTTTTGCCCGCGCGTCTCCCACTCCCGTCCCAGGCATTTTGTTTTTCGACAATGTTTTGCTAATGGCTCGAATCAAGTCAACTTCTTTTTTTTTATTCTTTCTTGTAATCACTTGAAAATAACAACAAAATTCCATATTTTTTAAATTAGACAACTAAATTGAAAGTTATAATAGTTATTTTTGTTATATTTGATAATAATTGAGTGACGTAATAAACATTTTTTTTGTTACATTAATATATTTATGATTTTGTTTCAATTTTCTTAATGATGTAATTTTCTTCAATTACATCAAGGTATTTTTTTGTGAAATATTATTTTTAATTATTTATTTTATTATATATATATATATACACACCACCTACTACCGCTGTATAGTCGTTCAAACAAAATTCTCTTATAAAGTTTAGGCACTTCAAAATTGATCATTTGTATAGTACCTTTTAAAACACCCGTAAAAAAATACTCCGTAATGAGATAGCAAAACTGATGGGCCTACGATGCATATTAGTAGATAATTTATCAAATTAATTCGGTCTGGTCTTTTTTGAAATATAAAATTTAGTATAGGCCTGACAAGTGTATTTTTATCAATAATAACTTATAAATAATAATTTATGAAAAAAAATATAGATTTACACAAAAAAAAAAAAAAAATATATATATATATATATATACACACACGAGCACTACTAAAGAATTTTGTACTTAGAGATTGACCGATCTGAATTTGCCGAGTAACAAGTGATCAAATTCGTGTACTTAACTCATCTCTATTATTCAATTCGTCCAATTTTCTTTGTTATAACTTATAATTTAAATAAAATTTATTTTATATAATTTTAAATATACAAGTAGATAGAACATGAAAATACAATAGAGTGCACCGAGTATCGTACAATTTAACGGTACTAAACATATTCATGTTAATAATTGAAATTTGATAATTTAAATGTGGAGATTTAATATTTTTTGATGGCTAAAATCATATGTTTTATATTGTTAAATTGTATAAATTTTAATACATTATTATATATTTTTTAATATCCTATAAAGTGTGTTGACATAAATTAGGGGAAAGGAATAACGAAGGAGAGACAAGTTTCAAGTTGTAATCCAATTGAAAAAAAAATGTGATCAAATTTGATTTAAAATTTATTTATCAAACATAAAATGGAAAGATAGAACACTGATTCAGGGGTTGCTTTGTCGGTACAATCAAATCTTATTTATTGTTTAAATGTGAGATGTAACATAACAGATATTAGTGTAGATATTATAATCATTGAAACAACTTTAAAATATATCTATTTAGAATTTTTAAGTGAATATAATAATGATAATTTTCAGTAATGATCATGTTAGAAATATCTAAAATGTAAAATTTTTAAATCGTTACATAACAACAGTGTCAAAGTATTACAAAATAATGATAACACGCTACATGCTTATTCTCTCCATTTTTAATTACATGACTTCTTCTAGATGAAATATTAAATTCTAGTTTTTTAAATGATATAATAGAAAAACTGGTCCACAAGGAAAATATTTTTGAATGTTAATTATATTTTAACACTTAAAATACTAGCAGCTACTAATTTAAAAAAAATAAACATACGTGATTGCTTGTTAACGAATTTTACAATAAATTTTAGTTTTGCAATTCTTGTCTTTGTTACTCATTTACTCTCATAGTCCCATCTTTTCATCCCTTTTCCCACTCAGTCCCCATGAGTCCACGACTCCAAATATTAGAATTTACAATAATGTGGTCATATAGGTTTGAGCTTAAAATTTGATAATTTCAGTTTTTAATAGCGTAAATTATGTTATGAAAATTTTAAATCTTTAAAATTTTAGGTTAAAATAAACATAACTTATATACACTCCGTATATATATTCATTTAGGAGTAAAAATATTGTAAGAGTAATTTATATTTAATAATATTTTTTAGTGATAGAATTATTTAAAAATGTCATTTATTGTTCTGGTAGTATTATGTTTACTTTGATAGTATCACCTCCTATCAATTTTATGTGGTTTTATAGAACATATTTCTTCATTTGAAATAAATATATAATAATAACTAATAAATTCAAAATACTCTGGTATTATTCAGCGGCGGATTCATTTGTAAACTGGGGGTGGCATATGTCCCCCTCTGTCATATAACTATAGTGGTTTTATAAAGAGTATTTTTGCAATTTTGGCCCCCTCATTTGGGGAAAAAATAGCGATTTCTGTTTTCAATTATGCAAGAGAAAGGCAAGGTAGCAGGTAATGAAACTTTCTGACTTTGTAATTCCTTATTAGGAAAATTAGATTCATGATTTGTTTAATTAAATAGTTATTGTTTTGTGAATCTTTTTGTGATTTTGTGAACTTAGTGTTAATTTTGAGGATTGATATGGTAAGCCATGAAAGAGCAAATTCATCTAGACTTCACTTCGTAGTCATGTGAATGGATGAATGACTCTTGTGGTAACTTATATATCCACCAATATGTTTGATACTATCCATAACGAGACACTTATTAAAATATTTTTAAATGATGAATTTTATTATTGTAAATGAAAAATTAAAATTCTAAAAATATTTCCGATGATTGTTGTTTTGTCAAATTTTTGTATTTCTGTTCCTCCAAAATCCTAAATCCGACCCCGGTATTGTTCAATATAAAATACATCCAACTATATAATAAAACTATTGATAAAATCATTGTCCCAATTTTGTGTTTATCTAAAAATCACAGTCGTCTTTGAAAATATACAAAATTAAATGTAAGAAGTTCGAATTCCATGCTTCCATCGCTTATAAAATATAAATATTTTTATCTTGAAACAGAAGAGCATTCTAGTCTTTTGTCGTGATTTGCGCTTTTTATGATATTTTCGAAAAGCCATATGGCAATTACCAAAAACAAGTCTGAAATATATATAACAGTGTATAAAAGGGTTTGAAATAGAAATTTTAAGAGACCTGTTATTTTGATTATATTTCCTCTGCAGAAATAAGAAGTGGTTCAAGAAGAAGAAGAATGGCAAGGAAACGAAAAGCTGGAAATCAAGAAACTACCACTGACATGGTATTTTTCTAATATTTTTCACTTATTAAATACTAATAAGAACACACTATGAAGATAAGAATTATTTATCTATTTTTTAAGTATCTTCACTGATCTTCAGTGTTTTGAAGTCATAATGTTTCTTGGTTTTGGTTTTGGTTTTGGTTTTGGGGTTTTTGTTTCTCGGGGTTTTGGCTTTGGTTTTGGGGTTTTAACAACTGTGCATGATGTTTCTTGGTTTTCTTTTTTGGGGTTTTCAAGTGAGAATGTTACTTGTTTTTGGTTTTGCTTTTGGGGCATTTGGGAAGTGCACGATGACTTTGATTACCTGTGCATAGAGGCATGTGACTATGAGTTGGATTAGACTTGAAAAAACAGATGAGGGTTATGGGGTATATACAAAGACTACACGGTGTGAAGAAACTTCTTCTGCTTCTTCATCCTCTTTTTTGTTTTTTTGTTTTTTGTGGGATTTTGGGGTTATTATACACGGAGTAATTATTATTTATTTTTTCCCCTTAAAAGGATATAGCATTTTATTATATTGCCTTTGCTCAAAAAATACCTGTTCAATGAGAGTAGTAGTTCTTCACAGCAAGAATTATGTTTCTTGTCATAATGTTGTAGATGGATATTTTATTGCATTATGTAATCACCACTTGAACATGAGAAGGGTAAATAATTCCATTTCAGATTGGGGCTTTAATATACTGCATTGTGTATACTTTTTTGCCCTTCAATTTCGTTTTCTGAGATTTGATCATATGGGTGTAATAAGAATCATTATTCACATTAGAAATGTTCAATGACTGACAAAGCATGTTTGTTACTTTTGCTTAGTTCAATAAAATGGTTCTTCTGAAGTACACCCTGTGTCCTGAAATAAATATCTTAATTTGAATACTATGGTCAAATTGACCATATCCTGAACTTATAATTAAGCATATTTTTTGCTACAAATTAAACATATTTAGTTATTACAATTTTGTAGTTACAAAAAATGGAGCATTGTAGTACATTGCATGAACTCTGTGTGATTATACCGCTAGAAATTATGATTTTCAAAATTGGTTTAGTCGTCCCGAAAAGTCAAACTATGACATTTTTCATGTCCCTAAAAGTAAACCTAGTTGCCATGGAAGCTCCATGATCCACCTACAAAAGGACGAACTATGATAATTCGATTAAATTGCAGCACTTAAGACATGTTTCTAATAGAACTACTAAAATAAGACTCCTGCCAGGTTTCTTTATTATCCCAAAAAGGGTCTAAGGAGTTGTCTAACAATCATTCATGTTATTTGAGAGTAGTTAGCAGTATATGCCTTTCGAATGAAATAAGTATTGATCTGTTGTCGGTAGTGACACGCTAATGATGCTATTATTTTGCAGCCTATAAGTGCAACTGCACCTTCAGACCTTGGAGAATCTGAGCTTGAAACACATAAAACAGCTGAAACGTTGCCAGTGGTGAAGGAAGCTTCAAAGGTTGGCATGATCATTAGACGTTCAGAGCGCCTTCAGAATTCTTCCCATCCTGCTCAAAACCAAGATACTCCAATCGTCTTTGGACCCATAACTGTAACTGAAAACTTGGGGGAAGATCAGCCAAATCTTGATGAAAGCGAGAGTGAAAGTGAGCCTTTGGGTAAAGAGAATTCAACTGAGCAAATCCATCGTGAAAAAAGCTTGGAAGAAAAAGTTGCACATCTTATTAAAGAGGTGCAGAAATTGAAGTCCAAGGTACTTAAATTTATTATTCTATTTGTTTTATTTTTTTGGGTCTGTGTAAATATTGTGATGAACTAATTCCTTCAATGAAACTCATGCTTAGGTTGCCAAGAGAGGCTTCTCAGGTGAAGGATCTTCTGAAGTTGTTGATTACAAAAGCCTTTATATCGATTGTCAGAAGGAGGTTAAGCTTCTGTAATTTTTTCCTATTTGTTAGTATTGTGTGCTTATTTGCCATTAATAGCTTTATCTATTTTGAATATTGCATTGCTTGCAGATTCAATCCTTGTCAAATGAAAATGGGCAGCTCAGAAACCAATTGAAAATTGCTTGTGCAAAAATTGAAGTGGTATAGTTTTTGCTTGTCCATAATTTCATTAATGTGCTTTTGTTTATGTTTAAAAAATATATCTTCTCTTACCGGAGCTGATGTGCTGTTTTTGTGTGAAGTGTCATCTGTGTTAACAGGAGTTTGAATTGGTCAATTATTTAATCGTTAAGGACTTTGTTTGGTTTTCTATTGATTTCTGCTTTTCTTAATGGGGAAAATACTTATTGGGACTGATAGTGTTTGACTAATCTAAAAATTCCTTTGTTGTAGTATGAGAACTTGAAGATCGTCTTCGACAAAGTGAAGGAGTTCATGGAGTCAAATTTGGCAAAAGCAGATGCAACAATGAATCTGTCCTCTCAAGCGATGTTTACAGGATTTTCTTTTCCAAATGCTTCTGCTGAGCTAGGTCCAGTTGCATCAGAGGAGCCAACCAACGAAAATAGGCCTAAGAAAGGAGGCAAATAGAAATAGAAGCTGAAAATTAGAACTATGGTTGAACTTTGGAGTAAAGTAGGTTAGCTGTTGCGGAAGATATATGATTTCAATTTGATGGTTTTAAATGAGAGAGATGTTGAACAATTTTCAGCTTTATGAGTTTGATGTCCTCTACAACCATGTTATTGACTTCTTGGGTTTTACATCTGTGCTACAACCCATGTTATCTGACTTCTAGGGTTTTACATCTGTGCCATCACAAACATCGACTGCTGAAATTAGAAGAAACATCTCTTTGGTCTCTCCAAAGACATTTGAAAATCTTGTCGATTTGACTTGTGCTTGCTTTTGTTTTGAAAATCTTGCTCGTGCATGCAGTTCAGCTTCCTCATGCACACGCAGTTGATTTTACTCGTGATTGCAATTAGTTTTATGCAAGCAGTTTGTTTAATGTGTGTTCTTGTTTGAATATGCACGCCGTTGTGCTTTGGATTTAGCAAATATGCAGCATTCTGAAGGGTTGCATCTTTGGATTTAGCAAGTTGCTCTACGGTTAATGAATTTCTGAAAGGAGAAATTCGCAAGTACAGAAAAGATACAATTGATTTATTTATCGAGTGAAAATTCAAAATTCAACAATGTAACGGTCAAGTTGAATACAGAAACAACGGCAAAACACGACACATTTATTCTTCATCATCATCATCAGAAGCCAAGAATCCATGTCTATCGATAAGAGGTGTCCTCCTAAGAACAACATTACTATCTTCATCTGTGTCCTCCTCACCGCGGTCATCATCTTCCTCGAGTGTAGTTAGGGGAACTGACGAAAAATCCAAGCGCGTACCGCTTATTACATGTTCATACGATTCAGTTAAGTCCTGTGAGGTGAGCTGGTGGTACTCAACAAGCTGGTTAAGGCATTGGTTTTCCCTAGTTAAATTAGCATTCTCGTTCGCCAATCTGGATTTTTCAGCAAGAAGTGCCTCCATTTGTAGCCTCATCTGCACAATATATTCAACAAGATAAAACTTTTAAGTCAATGGTGTTCTTGTACATATAAAGTACAAAAAATTTGCCCATCTGTTGGCAAATTATCAGAAAAGATTGTGTATTTAGTATTGAACATAGAGATGCAGGTATAAACAACTCATGTATGGGATTATATAACCGAAAACTTGGAGTTAGACATTACCAAATCGTCTTCCTCAGGTCGAATTCCTTTGGCAAATCCATCTCGAAGCCTTGTGTTCTCTGCCTCAAGAAGAGTGCATCTCTCTTGCAGAAAGCTTAAATCTGATTTTACAGATTTTAGTTCTCTTGCAATGGAAGCTGCTTTTTTCGCCATAGAAATCGCAATCTTGAAAAAAGCACAACACAAACAATGATAAATTAACACAACATATATTAATTGCCACCACTTCAAAATATGGGATAAAACATCATATGGAACTTACAGTCTTAGCTTTCTTGAGATTTCCCAATTCTTTAGGACTTTGGCTATTGACTTTTCCCTCATCTCTTCCTTCATCCTCTGAACATTCTTTATGTTCTATCTTTCTCTTTAGTCCTCTATTACCTTCTTCAATCTCATGGTCATCCCCTTCTTTTACTTTTTCTTCATTTGATTGTTTTTCTTTATTTTTGGCACTCTCCATAGTGCTATGAACTATTTGAGACAATGTGGGTGGCCTAGCAAGCTCCCTTGCTCCCTGAAAATTATGGACAGAGAGTACACAACATTTTAAGCCACTGCATAATAATTCACTTAATTTAGAAAGGAAAAAAAAAAAAAGAAAGAAAGAAAAGAGACGAGTAGATTTTTCCAGCTTTTGATTTAGCCTTTTCCTAGTTTGGACAGCAAAACATTGTGCTTGAAATTGTAATCATTCAATTTGTTGAACAGTCTCCAGTAACTAAAATTGTAATTTTATTTATTTTTATTTTTTTTGTTTTTTGGCTTTCTTCAAAAAGCTAATCTATTCGTGTGATCTTTTGATTCACAATACTCTACAATCAAAAACATAAACTGAAGAAAAAAGGGTAGATAGCAACCAAAAGAAGTAAGATTTATGACAGAACTGGGTGCATTTGAGGAGTAAAAGACAATTACCTGAAGGGCAGTTTCAATATTGCCAGATAACTCAGACAGAGTATGAGAAACAGAGTCAAACCCTCTAAGCAAAAGCAACGAATCCTCCTTCAATCTTTTTGCCCTTTCCATTCCTCCAGCATTCTACAAACAATTTTACGAGTTACCCTTTTGTTCATTCTCATCAAAGTCAGATAATTTTAAGTATAAATCAAACTGAAAAATAATAATAATAATAAACAAGAATACCAAAAATAAACAAATAGCAGGCACTAAAGATGAGATTTTTACATATTGTGTGGGCAGAGCTTGATCAGTAGGCTTCTGATTCTCGAGAAGCGAATCGACGCGGTTGCGAAGAGCACTCCAGAGTCTTGAATCTGAAGATGGGCTGAACAATGGAGATGAACCCAAGATGCAAGTAGATCCCTGAAAATAGATTCAAATTAGATTGTGATATGATGAAGTTTGACATTTAATTCATTTAGTAAGCTGGATCTTTTAATAAATTTATCAATTCGGTTTCATTCAATTAAGAGTTAAAGAGTTAGAATCTGACCTTGTTGCTTGTAACTGGAGATGGAGATTGAACTGAAGTTGCCATTAGAGCTCTGTCGGTCTAGAGAGAGAGAGAGAAGAATCAAGAGGGTAGATAACGGCTAATTTTCATGGGAGCGGAGGGAGTGAGTTCAATTTAAACAGATATGCCTAACGTTCTAATTACTGTTACGTTAATAATGTCTCAGCGGCCTAATAAAAATGAGTTTTGGACTTCATAAATGTAATTTACGAGAGAAAACAGAAAATAAGTTGTAATTTCTTTTTTAAATATAAAAAGAGAAAATAAAAAATTGTTTTTATTAATAGTTTTATATTTATATTCATTACGGATTCACTTTTTTTCTCAACTCTTCTTATATGAAATTAAATTTTGTAACGATCGATAGAAATAGTCACATATATCTTGTGGCCCCACATATAAAAAATATTAAAAAATATTACTGTAGCCTAAAATTAAGAGTTAAGCTGAGCCTATTTCTTATAATCGCTTTTTATAGTGGTTATGAATTAAAAAAATTGAAACTGCAGTAAAATAACCGAATTTGGAACCAAATCAAATGATCTGGTCACCAAATTGCACCATAAAAACTCCTCCTTCCTTTAAAACAGAAAAAAAAAATGATATCCTTGAAATTAGTTTACAAATAAAATAAATTTTTGCATACAAACAAACTCACAACTAAAAGTACGATAAAGACAAATAAAAAATTGATGAACCTCATTAATCAAAAAAAGAAGGAGAGTAATAAAGTTATACACATATTAAATTTTTATTGATTTATGAGTTTCTCTTATGAATTTATTTGTGTGCATATTTAAATTTATAAATACTCTTCTTTCTATTTTTAGAATTGAAATGTTATTATAAAAAAGAAAAGATATTACCTCTATTTTTACCAAAAAAGGGGAATAAAGGAGTCATAGTTTGACTTTTTACAATCAATTTATAAATCGTTAGTCTTTAAATTAATATCAAGTTTTATTTTAGTTAATGTAAAACTCAATATTCACTTTAACCCGAATAGAAACAAAAACACTAAAAAATTAGTTAGAGAAGATGAAAAGTGAGTGATTTCTGTTGCCAGGAATTATATTGCAAAATGAAAGGTGCCAAGGATTCTTCCAAAAATAAAAAAATAGCCCAAGGACTAAATATGAAATTCCTCTCCCTCTATCTATAAATAATAAATTGATGGTTGTCATAAGGATCATCAAATCAAGAACAAAGTTTTAACAGTCAATGGCCACTCTTTCAGCTTCCTCATCATCTCTCCTCTTCTTCACTTCTCCATCTTCCAATCTAACAACTTCCACACCTTCTCTCTCTCTTCCTCCTCGCTTCTCTCTCTCCTCTTCCTCTCATTCTCTGTCTTCTTCTTCTTCTTTCTTCATTGGCTCGTCTGTTTGTACAAGGAGTGCCAATTCAAGGGGCATTTCTTCTTTACCCTCCACCTTCAATGTTAAGGCCAGTTCTTCTGCAGAGAAGAAGAAAGTTCTAATAGTCAACACTAATAGTGGTGGGCATGCTGTCATTGGCTTCTATTTTGCAAAAGAGCTTCTGGGCAATGGCCATGATGTCACCATCATGACTGTTGGTGAAGAGAGCTCTGATAAGATGAAGAAGCCTCCATTTAACAGATTTTCTGTAATGATTCCTTCTTTAATACTAAAGAATTGTGTGGGAATGTTGTTGTCTATATCTGCTATTTTTATTGGGTATTGTGAATAAAGTTGCTATCTTGTCTCAACTCTTGTGGAAGTTCTCGTTGATTAAAAATCCCCAAATCATTCTTTTCTTTTCTTTTTTGCTCACATTTTCTTGAAATTTGGTAATTTCTTATGAATAAATTTCTGGGGTTCTGTGAATTTGCAGGAAATTACTGGTGCTGGTGGCAAGACAATATGGGGTGAACCCTCAGATATTGGGAAGGTTTTGGATGGGTCAGCATTTGACGTGGTGCTGGATAATAATGGGAAAGACTTGGACACTGTGAGGTTTGTGAGCTTTTCTATTTCTTTTATTGTCGATTTATGTTCAGCTTTTGAAATGTAGAGATATATTTACCTTCTGAGGTTCTGTTCTTGGACAAGAAATTTTTGGATGTTTCCATCTCTGATGTAATTCTTTGTTGGGAATGCCAAAATGAAGTGTAAAACCAAAAACATTTTGCTTATCTTATGACACATGTAATAACCTAATCACTTTTCCATAGGCCTGTGGTAGATTGGGCCAAGAGTACTGGTGCAAAGCAATTTCTGTTTATTAGCAGTGCTGGAATATACAAACCAACTGATGAACCTCCTCATGTTGAAGGGGTATGAATTATAATTTATACTCTCAATTATAACCGAAAACTGCTACTTGTGCTCGGATCAAATTTACTACTTTATGCAACAGGATGTCGTTAAAGGTGGAGGTCATGCTGCTGTGGAGGAATACATGTCAGAGATCTTTGGTAACTGGGCATCATTTCGGCCACAGTACATGACTGGATCTGGTAACAACAAGGACTGTGAGGAGTGGTTCTTTGACCGTAAGTGCACCATTTGATCTATAATTTTTCGGAATCTTTACTAGGTTTCTGATCCGTCTATAGTTAGTATTCTTGACTGTTGTTAGATGATGGCTATGAACATAAAGTGTCTTCAGTTCTAATAGATTGACAATATTGTATGTTTAACTTGACATTTGAAATAAGGGACTCTAGACTGTAGCTTTTGATTCATTTTAACAGGGTCTAATTCAGATTCACTATCTCTGTTAAGATTAGTTGTCCTAGGGAAGGTGTGCTAATGAATGAATTTTACGCAGGTATTGTTAGGGGCAGACCAGTTCTAATCCCTGGTTCTGGTATGCAACTGACCAACATCTCCCATGTGAAGGACTTATCATCTATGCTCACTCTAGCAGTCGAGAATCCAGCTGCTGCAAGTTGTAAAATCTTTAACTGTGTCAGTGATCGTGCTGTGACACTCGATGGAATTGCTAAACTATGTGCTCAAGCTGCTGGCCTGCCTGTTGAGATTGTTCATTATGATCCAACTGCTATTGGTATTGATGCAAAGAAAGCATTTCCATTCCGGAATATGGTATGATGAGATCTTCTCTTTCTTGATTGATATCAGATAAGATCCTGCATCATTTTAATTCAAGTCACTCATCCAACTTGGCGCCCTGCCCCCCTCCCCCACCCCCCAATACATTATGCGAAAAAAAGTCTAACGATTAGTTCCTTTTCCAGCACTTTTATGCAGAACCAAGAGCTGCTAAGGACCATCTGGGGTGGACTGCTGCTACAAACCTACAGGTAGACCTGAAGGAGCGATTTGAAGAGTACGTTAAGATTGGGAGAGACAAGAAGCCCATGAAATTTGAGATGGATGATAAGATTTTGGAATCATTGAAAGTCCCCGTAGCTGCGTGATAAGCAATTCCCATGTCTTGGATCCTTGGTTGTATACTTGTATTATTGTATAACTAACAAAAGTTAGACGTACGTATTGTTTTTGTTTTCTTGTGTAAACTGCAATCCTATATGAGGTGAGGATCTACCTACCAAATTTTGTTTTCCAGAGTAAATACAAGGAGAATATATATTTTTCCAACAATTATTTTTTAGCAAAACCAACGGCAGTTAACCATCCAATCAGAATGTTTGGATAGAACAAACTACTTGGGTTTTATTTTGATGTTACAAATTTGGTATGTCTGACCAGTGACAGTTCGTCATATGTTCAGTCTTTTCTTGCCACTTGTAGAATGTAGAACCCTGCTCAAATTCAAATTGTCAGTCAAGAAAACAGAAAAATAACAGAATGTAGAAAGGAAATAAATCAGGCATCTCATTTTGCACACATAACAAGGACTCACAACACAGAGGCCCTTCATTAGTTTTGATATATTAACCATTCAGATGACAGTATCTTTGCAAAGCGAACTCCACCTAGTCCACTGACACAGAACAAATAAAAACTGTTGAGGTGTGACATGGCTTGTGCTTCATATTCACAAGACAAAATAACACTTAACTAGAGCACCATTAATAATAAATCATGTCTTTTAACTAACAGCAACAATGATAAGGACCATCAAAGCTAGAAAACACACTACATTATAGAGCTAAATCCAATTATAAGCTGCACCAAGCACCGCATTGGTATTCAAGGATTATTAAAAGCCTTGAGAAATGGAAACTACAAAACAAAATTTGCAGTCCTAATCTAATCATAAATGAGTTTGCTACAACAGAGGCTGCATAAATTGTACTAGGTTACTCGTCTATTGACCCATATCCTATGACAACAGAATTGCTTAGCAGGCAATGCTCAAATGGTTCACATATTGCATCTATTAGTCATGCTTGATTTCAAGGCCCTTGAGCTTGGACTCCAACTCATCTTCATCACCCTCCTCGTCGGCCTCATTATCGTAATCTTCTCCTTCAGGATCATTTTCATCCAAAGGTCCCAGCATAGCTGGAGAACTTTTAAATACATCCTTGATCTCATCAATACCTTCGTCAGAGATGAAATTTCCATCGATGTTAAGAAGTTTAAATCCAGGTTTGGCTATAACAGCCTGAGCCAAGCGTCTGGCACCAGCCCTTCTAATTAAGTTTGTACTCAGATCGACTTCATTTATCTGGCCATGCCCTTCCAAAGCCTTTGCAATTAAGATAGCACCCTCATCTTTTAACTCATTCTCAGACAAATTTAATTTAGTTAGCTTATGTCCTGAAGTTATTAAATCTGCTAAAGCAGGAGCCGCATTAGCAGTAATGTCATTTCCCGACATCTCTAGCACTTCCAGTGAAGGGGCAAAATCCTTGAGAGCATTAGCTAGAGCTGTGGACCCTGTATCCTCGAGATTAAGGTAGCTCAGGTAGATTTCTGTGAGATTGGGAAATCCAGGGAGTGCTTTACTCAAAGCCATTCCAGCTTCAACACCAAACATATTGTCACGCAAATCAAGCTTCTTCAGATGAGTACATGTCCCAAGTGCTTTAGCCAATGCAACTCCCCCCTCAGAGTCCACCCTTGTGGAAGAACACCGGAAATCCTCCAGCTTAGGGGAACGTTTGACAAACTCTGAGATAGCAATCGCCCCTTCATCGCCTGTCATGTTATTATGAAAATGAACCACCCTCAGTTTCTCAGTTGAAGGAATTAACTCACACACTGCCCGTGCAGCTTCCTCCGAGATACCATCATTCATCAGATAAAGCTCCTCCAAATTATGTTGTGATCTTAAGAGGCTGCCAAATGCCTTTACACCCTTTTCCCCCAAGGCATTGTTAGAAAGATTCAAGTACCTCAGATTGCAACCATCAAGGGCTAATGAGAATATATTCATGACATCGAGAGCTTCTGTTTCTGATCTTCCTGCAATAAAATCTGATAGATCCACTTCTGTTAATTGATCCTTGAGAGACAATAAAAAGGTTTCAGCAACATGGGCTGCATCTACGCCAAAGCTTCTATTGCTGAAACATATCTTCGAGTATTTATTACCCTGTTCACCCAGTGGTTTCAAAAGCTCTTTAGCCTCCTCTGCATCAATAAAGGCTCGGCGACCTCCAGATATATCAAATACAGTTTCATGAGTTGCTGCAACTTCCTGAGATATAATTACTTCTCCATCCTCCTTTGCCTTTGGGCCTCTTTTGACGGCTTCAATCATAAGCTTACTGGATTCTTTAGCATAAAGCTGCACTGCCGAACTTCCATCACCATCTGGTTCCTTCTCAAAGTGCAGATTGGCTGAAGCATATGCTAGTGCTTCAATTTTTTTGGCATTTTCCTCAGCTTCATCTTTACTAAGAAGACCATATTTCCTAGATAGAATAGATGGAGTAGTAAGATTCTTGGTCATTCTCTCCACAAGCATTAACCTTGTACTTTGGCTAGGAGGCCACAGTTTGATAGAAATTGAACGAGTCTGAGCAGCAGAATCCATCTCAAAGTAAACTGAAACCATGTATCACCACCACATTCTGAGCTTAGTATGAAATCAATATGAACTTACACATTTTGAATTAAAACACTAGCAACCACTGGGACAGAAACACAACTGGCTTGTTCAAAATACAGGTCATATGAGTGATTCCCGTTTGCATATCAAGGGCACCACAAGCATCCACTGGTTTACAACAAAATCTCCCCATCATCCCCCACCCCACAAAGCCCAAAAAGTAAATTAAGGGGAGAGAGGCCGGGGTGTACAGAGGGAGAAAGAGGAGGAGGTGGTGGAGGGTGGAGGGTGGCGGGTGGGGGAAGGAGGGAGGGAAGAGAATATTTACAGGAAATTGGAACGTGTAAATGTAGTCACTCTTCCAAAATTGAAGCATCAGTCAGCAATAACCCAAAAGGGTTTCAAAAGAATGGAACGATAATAGAACAAGATGTACGAAAACTTATAATACCAAATGACAAACTTTGACAGCAATCTCCTTTAAAACGTTGTGCTCATTAAAAAAAATTCCATTAAGGCTATACAGGAAAAGGAAAAAAAATCCATACAGTGAAAATGTTTCAGAATACAAATAACTTTTCTTCAAAGTGTACATATAGTGCTCCAGATCTGTCTCAAACTAGACAACAGTATCTAAAATGGCAAACCTGTAGCGCATTGAACTTGAGGCTTACCACGCAAAATTTTATTCGATCAGCCAAATAAAATTCAAAACTTCTGCTATAAAATAGACCAAGTTACATTACTTGCAATACTTCTTCACAGCATATAATAAGAGCTTTGTTCTCTCTTAAAAACTCAAGAAAAGGCCTGAAAACAGGCAAACCTAGAGAACATTTAACTCCATGCCCATGAAAGTAAAATTTTATTATGAACCAGAAGTACTTATACTTTTTCCATACAACAAAAGCTGGAGTAGATGTTATCACCACTGAACTTGCCCACTACTTAGTACTTTTTATAGTGCTTATTAATTCCTCGAAAACAGCCACAAAAAAATAAAATCTGACAATAGTATAATATCAAGGGACGTCAATATCCCACCTAGATGAACCAAATCAATACAAAATTATTACTAAAATAGTCTACTATTTGACACCCACAAAAGAGAACAACCGCTAGCAACATCAATAAATATCAAGAAAAACAAAATGTGAACTAACAAACGAGAATCACAAAACATGTAGGACTTCGATTCGAACCCACTGCGGCATAGACTGTGGCGATGCAATTTTTAAAAGCAAGAACAATAAAAATCAACAGATCTGTTTGAAACCTGACGAAACAATCAAAATGAAGCAACTTGAAACAGAAGGGGATAAGATTTTGTGATGTGAATCGTAGTAAGATGTTTAGAGACTTACAAGTGAAGCTATGAAACCTTAGATTTGAAGATCGCCGATAATAAAGTTGCAGTGAACCCTAGTTTGGAGAGAATTTGGGTGAAATGAGTGATTTTGTGCAGCATATAAAGCGGCAAATGGACTGTTCTGGAGGGGATTTTATTTTTATTTTTATTTTTATTTTGTGAACTAAGCTCTCGCTTTTAAATCCTCAGTAGAAAATTGCAGTTCATCTACTATAAAATTCAAATATTTTTTTTTAAAATAAAACATAATTACTTTTCAAACTCAGTACTCGGTTTAAAATGATAATATTTTTAACTTGAAATACATATATCAATGAGGTCAATATTATTAATTGAAACAATAAAACTCAAATAAAATTTTCATTTTATCCATTCTAGAAATATAAATAGATGAAAAGAAATAAAAAGATTAATTTCATCCGTAGATTTTCTTGAGGTTATAAGAGAGATTAAGGTCAATTTAAAAAAAAAAAGAAAAATTTACTATTGAAATATGAAAATGATTAATAATATAAAACTTCAAAAATTTTCTAAAAAATAAATTATGAACAGGAGTGAATATTACAATTGAAAAAGTTCAAAAGTTGTGGCAACTTATTTTTAGATACGAGTTCTTTCTTATATTTCTTCCAAAATTGTCATTTATCAATTTTAGAATTTTGTTTAAAATTTTGTTTTCTTATTAAGATTTGTGTCAATTTGTAAGGCTATACAGAAGCTATACTAAACTTGGTATTACAGCAAATACAAAAGTCAACTTCTTCCTCGGCGAAAAGAAAAAAATAATGGCTGTATATAGAAAGAATGTCTTTGATCATGAATTCTTGAATTTTATATGTAGTCGTCATGATGTGGGTATTTGCTTTTCCCTTTTCTTTACTTTAATTATTACATAATTGTGGGGGTTTTTTTTTTAATGAACATTTGCCTAATTTAACTTGTTAGAACAAAGTTTTGTATATGGAAGAAGTGGATAAATATTGCACATACAAATTGGTACTCTTTAATGGACTTGATATTTTATTATTATATCTATCATGTCTATTACTGCCCCTAAAAAAGATATAGACAAGGATTTGATTTTAGTATTAGACCGGTATGTAGCTCCATTTACATGTATATCATGAAAAATGTATTTCCTCGTTGGAGTTTCTTATGAATATTTTTATATTGTCTGGAATGGCTAAAATCACTTTTGGTCTTTTGTATTCATTGTCACCTTGTTGGTGGAATGGCTAAAATCACTTTTGGTCTTTTGTATTCATTGTCACCTTGTTGGTGTGTTTCTTTGCTTCTTTTTTCATGGATTTAAGAGAAGAATGAAACTGAAAGGTAATATATCTATAATATTACTCTTTGCATGCTCTTGGATTTAAACAACCCCTTTCTATCTTATTAGTCAAACACGCTGACCGCAAGAAAACTAAAACTTGTAAAGGTCCTCTTACTGACAGCACAACTACGTGTTGGCACTCAATTAGTAGCGCTGGCACATTACTTGGCTCCTCGGCTCAAGCTTTGACATGGGAACTTCAGCACTTGAAGTTGAGACATTGGCCTCGGATATCTGCTCTAGTTTAGGACTAGATTATTTAGGTAAGCGGAATCCTAGAAATCCCCGAGTTTTGTCATGTCTTTCTTCACTTCTTGAGAGGTCCATTCAGAGAAATGAGATGTTAATGGAGATAACAAAGATTAAAGATGTTGTCACAATATTTCATGGCTCAAAAGCATCTCCTTTGGGTATTCGACAATATATTGATCGCATATTCAAATACTCATGCTGCAGCCCATCCTGCTTTGTTGTTGCACTTATATATGTAGATAGATTCATTCGTCGTAGCAATGTTCAGTTAATTTCCCTTACTGTTCACCGGCTTCTAATCACAAGCGTGATGGTAGCTGCAAAATTCATTGATGATGCGTAAGTATTTGATATGCGATCCAGAATATGTTTTTCTTTTCTAAGTAAAACTTCTGGACAATATAATTATACATATGTCATTGGCAGGTTCTATAGTAATGCATACTATGCTAAAGTGGGAGGAATAAGCACTGAAGAGTTGAACAAATTGGAGATGAAGTTCTTGTTTGGTTTGGATTTTCGCCTTGTTGTTAGTCCACAAATATTTGGGAAATATTGTTCACAGTTGGAGAAGGAAGTTTCTGCAGGGTTTCAGTTGGAACATTCCATCCAGGCGTGTGGGCTCAAAGGGTGTTGGTCATGCAATGGGGATTCAGCTTCTACTCGATCAATTGCTCGTTGAAGATTTGAATGCATTTGAATTGAACATATTTGTTGAATACATCTTCCTCCACCCCCAGAAATGTTGTGAAACATAAGTACATTTGTATGTTAGAGCCAAGATATGGATAATCCTTGCAGAAACAGAATCTGCCTATTCAGTTGCTGTATATAGATTGCCCAGGGTTTTCAGATATGAGAAATCATTCCAGATCGCGTGTACACAAAAATTTCATTTTATTCTTGGAATTTTTTTGTTTATTTGATTTTCCGAGTACGGTAGTTATTGACTAATAGTTATATCGACTTAAAATTCTACTATATTAATTTTGCGTATCAAGAACAAAATAAATTTGCCTTGAAAATTCAAAATTTGTTTCATGTTTGGAGTATTTTTCTGGGCAACATGTCGGAGATCTAAGAACGGTTCTCATGATCCATTCAGATCAAGAAACAATAAAATATTCTAACAAAAAAGGATGGAAATGCATGCACTGTCTATATTGACAGTAGACATTCATCCTATTGTGCATTGTATGCTTGAACCACATGGCACTACAACAGAATATATGCAAATTTACAGAGAACATGAATGGTGTAAAGCTATCAACAGATGAAAAATGAAGAGTGAGTTAAAAAAACCTCATCTCAGAAACAGTGGCTTGTAGTGTGGACCTTTCGCTTAACATATTCTTTTTCGATACTGTAGTATGCAAAGCATCTTCCCATGGTTGAACTCAATATTAAAATTCTCTATTAATGTAAGCACAACTAAGTATTTCCTACCTCACCAACTTCAGCTATTAACTACATATATTACAACTGATGGAGGTGACTATGCCAATTGTCTTCACCAAATGACAAATGACATCTCAACTAAACCTCGAAGCTAAAAGCTTAACCTGTCCATGTGGTATTTTCGTGATCACATCCAAAAAATTTTAGAGACTCCATGTCTGTATCAAATGGTTGAGCTCTGAACCAAGAAGTTCAACCAGGATTTGGGATTCCGTGTTCTTGTATTCAGTCATATGAAGAACTTCAATATCCTTACGGATAAATTGAGGATATCATCACCATCGGATATACTACCTTGGAGGCCTCTCTAGGGAAGTCCAACCAAATTTCCCTTTTCGGAAGTCTGCCAAGACACGAAATGCTGCTTGATGAGTGTCTCCATTGAACAAGTGATTTGCAAGTTTCCGCACAAATCTGCAATTTTTAGGAAAAATATCATTTTAGCTCGAGGCATCAGTTAAAAGGGATTAAAATTTCAGCTGCATCTGCAGTCCACAATTATTTGCATGCTGGTGAGAAAAGAATTTTCAGACTCGGAAACCAGCGACCAACGAAAGGGGTTGATGCGCTATACAATGTATAACCTACGTTTTACCACAATGAGAGTCCATGTCAATCTTATAGCGCTGGCAAAGAACTTCATTTCCTGGAAACAAAGACATTTTATACTATGTATAAGCACATACAATGTTGAGCTGATAACTGTAGACTACAATATCCTAATAAGATAGATGGTTCAAAACTTAATATTAATTCATCCGTTCCACAAAAAGACTTAACATTTAAGAATGAGAATTGTTAGGAAAGAAGCTACGTTTGCATAATTTTTTCATTGTAATGTTATATTTTCCAAAATTTGTCATTACAATCTTTTATCTTACTATTAATTGATCATTTATAACAAATTTCATGGGAAAAAACTTATTATTTGAACATGTAATTCTCAATTAAACATGCAATATTATTAATATTCGTCAAAAACTCAAATGTAACTCTTTTTGTTGAGCGGGGTAAGTACTTTTTAGCTTAATTTTAGCCGAGTTTGTGCAGGGTTTGTAAGATCCATTTCAGTTGAAACTAGTGAGCCCGACTCCTCTCACATTTACCACACAGGAGTAAAATGTGAACATCAAAGTTTCTCTAATCAAACAAAGCCCTTAGGCAAAAACACTTTATATCAAAAGAAGAAATTCTGAGGTAAAAACATCTGGCAGAATAGAACAAGACCGTGCAAAGATTCTGTTGCAGGATAATTTTGAGTAAAATTGCATTAAGTTGATCTCATACTCTTCCACACATAACTGCTAATGTTTCTATACTACAAATATATCGATTCTGTAAATGGTTGCCACAAATCATAAGGTGAAAAAGAAAGGATACACACCAACTGATGGAAGCTTCAAAAGCATCTGTACAAGAATGGCAGCAACATCAGCAGTATCATAGGATCTCTCCCCAATGTCATCACAGATGGCAAGCTTTATTGCAGCGGACTGATCGCTGATTCTCATTGGGATTATTCCAGGGGAGTCAAGCAACTCTAGGTCTGTCCCAAAACGAACCCATCTTTTCAAGCAAGAAAGAACAAATGTTATGAAATAGAAGCATTCATTTTAATCCACTTGAAACAAGCAAGATTAATTGTTTCAAAGATGGATGTTCAAATTAACTTTAATCATCTGATAAATAAAGGGAAAGTGATCTTTTATCAACTATTATTTCATGCCTGTTCTGTGCTATTTCTAGTATTTCAACAGCATGTTAGACAATGTTCGTACTACTTTCAGTTTCAGTTGATATCCAAGACATGAAGAAATTGCTCCCAAGGTTCATTCCCTTAATTAGAAGATATCTGATGAAGGAAATTGTGTTACATACTTCAGTTCTCTTGTAACACCAGGTCTTGGAGCAGCTGGACACATACGCCGCTTCAGCAATCGGTTGATTAAAGAGGATTTACCAACATTTGGATAACCAACTATTCCAGCTCGAACCTGTCAAGCAGTAAAAGATATCCTCAGAAAGCATTGTGCTGATGTCAAGTGGAAATGGATTTATAGATGGCATAATATTCATTGTACATGGTTCTTATATGATTAAGTTAATCCAGATAATTAACATATCATAATATATTTGTCAATCGTGGGCAATCTAATGGTGCGTTATATTATCGGATTAAAATCCAATATGTGAAATTTCTTAACTTATAGCATTAGACCTGATCCATATCCCATCCATTTAAAATGCTGCCCTAGCAACCTGTTCATCGATTATTTTCACTAATTTCCAGAAAGTACGTGATAGGTTTCTTCGTGACCTTTAATATTACAGCCAAGTTACATAAACATTTAAACTGAAATAGCATATGAACTGGTGAAGCATCTTATTTGATACTACTAATAATAAATAAATGTTGGAGTATTGAAAGTTTAACAGTCTAGCATTTGCCAAGTGTTTTATCATGAATCACCCTAATTGCAAAATAGCTTGTGTCATGTCTATCACAACAACCACTAGGAAGTAGGCAAATGACATGTGCATCACACTGGGTCTAAAATAACTTACAGGACGAGGGAGTAGTCCTTTTCCTCTGCGTTTCACATTGACACCAGCAGCTAGTGACTTTGCTAACCTCCCCAGCTTCAAGGCTCCCTGCACTTCGAACAGTATATCATTATTTTGTGCTAGGACATTTATCCGCCCTTCACTGAGGCATACCTTCGTAAACCCCAACAAGAAAACCAAAAGAAGTATCCACTACATACCATCCCAAGCTTTCCGTTGGAGAAGACAACCTTTGTTCCCAAGTTAGCAAAATAAGTCGCCCAAGCATTGCGGTCAGCAGTAGATATCATGTCTTCCCTATTTAATACTAAGATTCTTTTTCTATTACCAAGCCATGTATCCATCTGATTAAATGAGTTCCGTAAGTAATAACAGAATAAAAAACAGCAGAGTTATACTTAATAAAATTAGGTTGCACTAATCACAAACAAGACTCTTGAGTATTTTAAGTATCTCCATTCATAAGGTGGTGCTTTCTGGCATCATATAAAATGAGTTCCAGTGAACAATTGAACGCGATATATGCCATAAGTATAAATGTGGACAACCTTCTAAGCTATTTTAGAGCATCAAATATTTAAAGTATGTATAGTCATCTTTCTCAGCATCGATAAGTTACTACTATTGGAATATACAAGAAGACTCAACCTAAGACAGACTTGGCAGAAATAGTTGCCAAGAATACTCAAAATAAGGTCTGACCACATGCCCTGGAAAAAGTTGGAATTCAACAAAACTTGAAGACTGAATATCAAAATAGATATTTATACGTAGACTTTCTTGTAGTGGGCCTTGCACGTGTTCATCTCTTTGGAAATATATCATCAATCTATGGCGATGCTCAAACCAGCAGCACTAACCATCGAGTATACATGTCCAATTTGGACAAACATGTTGAATTAATCTTTTTCTAATGATTTTTTAAATCAATTACCTCATTCGTGTATAACCACTAACAGGTAATTAGTTTCTGAGGAGACAAACCTATAATAATACAACAATTCATCGATAGCATATGATACCTCAAGTAAATTGTAAAATATGAATAATACCAAGAAAAGGTAGAAGACATTAACCTGAGGATGACTGGTCGATAGTGGAATCCTTGCATCTCGAACCTCTATCACAACATCCATTAACTTTAGTTGTTCCTTCAGTTCCTTCTCGGTTTTTGCAATGTGACCAGGATACCACTACTCAACATGGTAAGTGTACAGAAACAACATAGTTAAAACAAATATGTAATGGCTAACAACCTAACACCAAGGGCTTAGTTAAACAAATCCACATCTCTTCTTACTTGAACTGGGCGTAATGTCTTAGTCCAATGATATAGATCTGCTTCAAGATCCATCCAATCAAATTCTTCACGAAAACCCTCAGTGGTGCTAGTAGAATGCAAAATGCTGTTTCCATACCAACCTGGAGGATTCCCACCAACAATCTGCAGTATTGCATTATTGATTATATCCTTCAGTCCAATAGATAGTCACAGAATTATGTACGATATATAATTGATTACTCCTATAATTGAAGGATATTGATAGCAAAATAGTCACACAAAAAGTTGTTCTCACAATTACCATTACATTAACAAAGCAGCATAACTTGAATGCAGAGAGCACTCATGAATCAAGCTAGCAGGAGGAGGCTATTATTGCTTTACTAGCATAGCCCCCTCTTCATGAAACCATATGATGAAAAGGGATTTTGTTTAGCATAATTGAATAATTTCTGTTCACTTTTGCTAGTGTTACAATGCACCTACTTTTGACTCAGGGCTGTGATGTCAAAAGAATTAGATGTCATAGCAGATTTTATGTTATTGACTATATCTGTAATATTTACCTTTCTATAATTAGGCTATATATTAGCTGTTGTAAATTAGTTGTCTTAGCAAATTTCATGTTATTGGCCAAATCTATAGATATTTACCTTTATTAGGATACATTAGCTGTTGTAAAGGCTAAAGATCTATATATTAGCTTGATCATAGGGAGAGAAATCAACTTGCATTCTTAGTATATAATGACGATTCTCCACCAATGGGAGACACGTAATTTCTTTTATAATTCCTAAATTTGTCATGGTATCAGAGCTACAATTCGGATCTCTCTTGTCTAGTTTCTTGTTCAAGACCTTGTTCCTAGTTACTCTTTATCGTCTTCTCGGAGTCATGTCTTCAGAAAAGTATGACGCTCTCTTGGTTCGCCTGAATGGCAAAAAGTATTCAGCCTGAGCATTCCACTTTCAGACTTTTATCAAAGGGAAAGATTTATGGGGCCATGTTGATGGCACCACTCCAGCTCCTGACAAAGAAAAAGACAAGATTGGGCATGCCAAGTGGGAGATTAAGGATGCTCAAATCATGGGTTGGATTCTAGGAACCGTCGAACCCAACATCATCTTGAATTTGCAGCCTTTCAAAACAGCAGCCGAGATGTGGGCTCATCTCAAAAAGATATACAATCAACAGAACACGGCTCATTGATTTCAACTGGAATATGACATAGGCAAACTTCAACAAGATGGTCTCTCTATCTCTGATTTTTACTCTTTCATTCATGAATCTGTGGGCTGAATACACTGATATCGTTTATGCTACTATATCTGCCGAATGTCTTACGTCTGTCCAAGCTGTCCATAAAACTACTAAAAGAGATCAATTACTTATGAAATTGAGATCTGAATTTGAAGCTACCAGGTCTAATCTTATGAATCGAGATCCTCTCCCCTCTTTGGATACATGTCTCAATGATTTGTTTCGAGAGGACCGTCTTCTCACTCAAGACACCTTGAAAGAACAAAGATTTGAATTAGTTCCTATGGCGTATGCAACACAAGGTAAGCCCAAAGGCAGGGATATGCGCGTTGTTCAGTGTTTCTCTTGCAAAAGATTTGGGCATTATGCTTCAAATTGTTCCAAAAAGTTTTGCAACTACTACAAGAAGGACGGCCATATCATCAAGGAATGTCCTATTCGTCGTCCTAAGAAATCTGAGACAGCATACACAGCCTCAATTGGATCGTCAAGTACTAGTACTCCAGTGGTTACAACACAAAATGCCTCTGCTCCCGTTCAACCTATAACCCCTGAAATGATTCAGCAAATGATTATTTATGCATTCTCAGCATTAGGATTCTCGGGTAAACCTTCTTGCACATCACCTACTTGGTACTTTGATTCTGCAGCTTCCAATCATATGACAAATAATGCTCATTTTCTTACAAATGTAAACAAATATTTGGAAATCTTAAAATTGGTACTACTGATGGAAGCCATTTACCTATTACAGCATCTGGTGATATTTCTTCCTCTCTAACCGATGTTTTTGTCTCTCCTGGCCTTACCACTAATCTTATCTTTGTCGGTCAATTAGTTGATAACAATTGCAAAGTGGCATTCTCTAAATGTGGTTGTCTTGTGCAGGATCAACAGTCCGAGAGGATGATTGCGAGGGGGCCTAAAGTTGGACGTCTTTTTCCTATCCAGTTTTCTTCTTCTCCAAGCCACTATTTTCCCATTGTTTCTTGTAATTCTACTCTTATTGATTACCAAGCATGGCATAAGTGTCTAGGACATCCAAACAATGTTGTTCTTCGAAATTTGTTAAAATCTGGTGTACTTGGGAATGAAAAGTTATCTTTTCTTAACTCTGTCCAGTTTGATTGCAATTCTTGTAAACTTGGAAAAAGGAAAATTTTGCCATTTCCCATTCATACAACTAATGTAACTCAGACTTTTGATTTGGTTCATAGTGATGTTTGGGGTATAGCACCAGTCACTTCTCATGCTAACTATAAGTACTTTGTCACTTTTATTGATGATTATAGTCGTTTCACATGGATTTATTTCCTCCGGTCTAAAGGCGAAGTACTTTCAGTTTTCAAGCTTTTTCATGCATATATTAAGACTCAGTTTTTTGCAATTATTAAAATCCTTAGCTCAGACAATGGGGTTGAATATGTCTGATTTGTTTCAAGAATTTTTACAAGCTACTGGCATAATCTCTCAACGGTCTTGTCCTTCAACTCCTCAACAGAATGGGGTAGCTGAAAGAAAGAATCGTCACCTTCTCGATGTTATGCGTACCCTTTTGTTAGAGTCATTTGTGCCCGCTAGGTTCTGGTGTGAAGCGCTTTCCACTGCAATATACCTCATTAATAGATTACCTTCATCGTCATTGAATCATGTTTCTCTTTTCACTCGACTATTTGGTCATACTCCAATTATTCTGGTCTACGTACCTTTGGATGTGTGTGTTATGTACATCTTCCAAAACATGAACACTAAAAACTCACGGCTCAATCAGTAAAATGTGCTTTTCTAGGATATGCTCTACACCAAAAAGGGTTTCTTTGTTATGATCCTAATCTACGTCGTATTCGGGTTTCTAGAAATATAATTTTTTTTAGAAAATCAGTCTTTCTTTTCTACTTACCAAGATCATCATTCCCCTTCATTTTCGGCAATACCTCTGTTCACTTACTCTTCTACTGATTCTTCACCTTCCTCAGTCTCATCGGATTTTGAACCTCCAACTCCTAAACCACTCTTGGTGTATCACAGACGCACCCAAGACTTGCCAAACCAAAATACCACATATCTAGCTTCAGAAAATCCAACTCCTCAACCCCTCAAGCTGATTCCCTTGCTGTTGATCCTGTTCTAACAGTTGCACCTGCCACTCGTCGACATAGCAATCGGGTTAGCCAACCCCCAAATAGGTATGGGTTTCCTAATCCTGTATCGTTGACAGCCACTTTGTCTGCCAATTTTATTCCCTCATCTTATAAACAGGCAATGGAGCATGAATGTTGGCGAGAAGCTATTGAAACAAAGCTTCTTGCACTTGCAAAAAACCAAACATGGGATGTTGTAACACGTCCTCCATCTGTGAAACCTCTAGGCAGCAAGTTTGTCTTCTCTATCAAACTTCATTCTGATGGTTCCATTGAGCGTTATAAGACTCGACTAGTGGTGCTTGGAAACAAACAGGAGTACGGCATAGATTATGAGGAGACATTTGCTCTGGTAGCTAAGATGACCACTGTGCGAACCATATTAGTTGTTGCTGAGTCTCAATCATGGCCTTTGTTTCAGATGGACGTCAAGAATGCATTCTTACATAGTGATTCCCAAGTCCAACCAACTCCATTACATGCTGATAACACTGGTGCCATTCAGATTGCAGCTAACTCGGTCTATCATGAACGCACGAAACACATCGAGGTTGACTGCCACTCCATCTGCGAGGCCTATGACCACCTGGTCATTTCTCTCCCACATATCTCCACCACTTTACAGATTGCAGATGTCTTCACCAAATCCATAACACGTCAACACCATAAATTTCTTGTCGGCAAATTCATGCTTGTAGATTTACCCGCATCAATTTGAGGGAGGGTTTCAAAATAATTAGATGTCATAGCAGATTTTATGTTATTGACTATATCTGTAATACTTACCTTTCCATAATTACGCTATATATTAGCTGTTGTAAATTAGTTGTCTTAGCAGATTTCATGTTATTGGCCAAATATGTATATTTACCCTTATTAGGATATATTAGCTATTGTAAATTAGTTGTCTTAGCAGATTTCATGTTATTGGCCAAATCTGTATATTTACCCTTATTGTTGTAAAGGCTAAAGATCTGTATATTAGCTTGATCATAGGGAGAGAAATCAGCTTGTATTCTTAGTATATAATGACGATTCTCCACCAATGGGAGACACATAATTTCTTCTATAATTCCTAAATTTGTCATGTGATGCACCACGATTTGCCTTAGCATGAGAACTTGAGTAACTAGTAAATTAACCATCTATACACTCTTCTACCTCCCAACATACAACAAGATAAAGCACTGATACAATTAAAAGGTAATAAAACAATCAAAATGCTAAAACTACATATGAGCGGACATAGTTGACATCAGTGTATTCTAGATTTGCAGACTTAGAGCCTGTTTGGGAACAACTCATAAGGTGTTTTGACTGACTTATTAGTCTTTTTTAAAATTTATGTTTGGCAATAGATTACAAGGAAGCTTATAAGTCAAAAAAAAAGCTACAATTTGTTGCTTTTCACATTTTAACTTATTAGTAGGTGAAATGTGAGTAACGACCAAATTTTATTTCTATCTTGCCAAACACTTTTACTTATTAGCAAAACTTAAAATCACTTTATTTTAACTTATAATCTTACTTATAAGTAAGCTTAAAATAAGTTGCTCCCAAACAAGCTCTTAATATATTTATAACAATTCATGGTTATCGAAACCCAAGTTCTGGGGAAGCATATAACTTATGGCTGAATAAAAATTGAATCAAATGAGATGCTCCTCTCGGGAATATTGTAAATGGGTATGCTAAATTTCAAGAAAACTGCAAAAATCAAAACTCTCTCGTATCAAAAATCAAAATTTTAACCTTCTCCCAGCTATTACAAGCACCCACATACAGTACATATCATGAAGTGTATAGTATAATTGAGTCTTGCCTGAATCGTGGAGGGAGCGGCAGTGCAAACTGTGGATAAAGAAGATCTGCATCGAGATTGGTGTCCACCAATTATTGCTGGTGATACGGGGGTTTTGTTGAGATAAACCCCAGATGATTGAAGAAGATGAGCTCCCATTTTCTTCAACTTTATTATACACTTTATCACTCTAGCACTTCTCAATCCATAATTTTTCTCAATCTCCGCTTGTGGCCTAAATTGGTCCAGAACTTATTTTACTAATGGGAACACAAATTGCTCTGCCCTTTTCTTTTTCTTTTTTTCAAAAATCTTTTCAAGCGTAGCTCTTACATTTTATAGAGATATTGTTGATATTATATGCATTACAAATGGTATTAAACTGGAATCTCGCGTAAAAAATATGAAAAATTAATAAAAAGATAACCTTAATTAAAAATCCTTTCCCAATAAATATGGCTGCCTGATATGGGATACGTTAACCATATATTGCCTACACAAATACTAGTTTTAATTTTATTTTACAGGAATATGTTATCGTCACCGAAACATAAACATTTAATGACAAAAAAAATAGATTTACAATTGTTTAATTTTTATTATTGTGTTATAAATTAACGCAAGTGCAAACAACATAAACTTGTGGCGGCGTGATGCATAACATTTTTTTACCTCAAGAAAAAATTTAGAAATTGACTGTGACCGTCAAACAAGGCTGTAAGATCCTTTGGTTTAAATTAAAGAGTTAGAGCACTAAGTCCATTTTGTTGTCCAAAATTTGTGTAACATTTTAATTCAATCTCCCACATGTTACATGCTTTCCTAGTTTCATAGTGCTCGCTTTTATGATTTCACTTTTATGATATTATGTACATGATAAATATAAAATACATCGACATGCCAAGGAGATTGCTATCCTAGATATCTAGTAAAGTAATTTTACAAATGAAAGGTGAAGAATGATATCCCGCATGTGAATACCTACCTCAATTTTATCAAGCATTGCAGGATTTGATCTTCCTGTCCTAATCGAGCTGAAACTTGTTCGAACATTTTCAATAGTCTTGTCCATTTTTTCTTTCTGAGTAGTTAATGCAAATCACCCATCAGTTAACCACATTTTCAATAAAATCCTAAATTCTGAAGGAGAAGAACAGACGCCCGCTCACATACAAATTAGACAAACTAAAGACTTACAGTTTTTTTTTCAATTGAAAGTTTTTCAGCTTCAATCTCTTCGATAGTTGCACACCTTAAAGTTCCTGTTCTGAAAACAATGGCACAATCAAAAACAACAAAGTCAGAAAAACAGCACACCCCATGAATTTTCCTAAGGAAATATTTTCTAGACAGCCACAATCTACAAAAAGATACTACTAAAATTGGCAGCATTGACTTGCCTCTTTTGTGACACTCGGGTCACAACCATAGGTTTGTTGGAAAATCTTCTTCTGCCCACCTGAAGTTTCACATAATTAGCAGCCGCAGTCCAAGAAAACACACCCCTAGATGTCAAATTGCATCGAACCCAATTGGGTCCTCTAGACTGTGAATCTGCGTCTCGAAAATGCATAATTCAGCAAAACAATAACTGGTTTAGTGAAAAAATCAATCAACGAGTTGGGTTTCCAAACAAACTCAATTCACTATCCAGAAAAGTAAATAGTACGTCCCCTAACAAAATCAAACTGTTTTATCAACATTTTAATTGAATCCACAACGATTAAACCACAAAATAGTTGAAAATGAAAATACAGAACGATTTGTAGTTTATACGATAAAAGGGTTTTACCTGGAAGAGAAAGCAGGGCTTTAGGTAGGAGCGTTTTGCTGCTAGAACATTGGTAAATGGCGGGAGAGATTGACATCGCCATTGTACATGTGTCTGTGTGTTTGTGTGTGTGAATGAAAATATGAAAAAATCGGAGTTCTTTTATTTATTTATTTAATCTTCTCTTTTTAGATAATGGTCTGGGACTGATGCTGGAAATGGAAACCGGAGAAGGGAGCACTTTTTGTGTGTGGATAAGAGGGTAAGGCCATAAATGTAATTGCGGAATTGCGGTCACACTCATTTCTATTTTTTTTCACATTTTCTATTTTCTTTTAATAAAAACATGAATAAATAATTATTTTCATCAATGATCACATATTTATATTATTTATAAAAATCATTTTCTCTTCTCAATCTCGTATATTACTTTAAATTCAATGACTCTTTTCACTTGCATCCCACAATTTCTTTCTTTTATTATGATTCGTAAGAATTTAATTATTATCCTACCGATGTATAAACTCAACAAATAAAATCATTTATTTTACTTTTCTAAAAGTAAAATCAACAAATAAGAAATTTATGGTTACAATTTAACATAAGTGAAACAACGCGATTTTGGAGAAAAAATGTACCAATGAAAATTTTGAAATTTAATAAAAATTTGAGTGTTGACACCAAGTATAAAATTAATTATTTTACTTCTATCTTTGAAAAAGTAAATTAAACAACATTACTAAAGAAAGGGAAAAGCCCAACTTATTGAGAGAAACGGAGGGAGTAATAAGATAAAAATACAGTATTTTTCCAAAAAAGAAAAAACTACATAATGGACCGGACGGCAAAGTAGACATAAAAGTTACTACCGTAGAAAAACAGGGTACAGTATAGTACACCTTAATTAAAAAAAAAAGTACTACCTCTACAGTAATAAACGTCGAAAATAGAGGAAACCTGAAGCAAGGAAATCGCGTGTATAAATAACCAATCCCACTCGTCCACACACACTCCTCGGCCCTCGCTACACTTGTAGTAGTATTAGTAGTGAATAACTGCGTGCTCCAGAGAGAGAAAGTTAATACTACTAGTAGAGAGAGAGTACACCTGTAGAGAGAGAGAAAGCATTTGTTCACCATTAATGGTGTTCAGAAAGAAAGCGTGACCAATCGCTATTTCACGGATTATGTCTCCCTGATACTTCACTCTATTACTCTATTAACGAATCAACGATTTTAATTTCTCTCTCCTTTTCCTGTTGGTTTATACTTTATACTCTACATTTGGACATCTGGAAAGCCGTAATATGGAACTGAGTAATGTGACGCTAGAGATCTTCTCAAAGCTTGAGCAGAAGTGGCTACACCATTGCGAAGGCAAGAAGACGCGTGTTCTAAGTATTGACGGAGGGGGTACTACCGGAATTGTCTCCGGCGCCGCCTTGGTTCATCTCGAGGACCAGATCCGTGCTAAAAGCGGTGATTCTAACGCCAGAGTGACTGATTTCTTCGACATTGTTGCTGGTACCGGGATGGGGGCTTTGTTCGCCTCGATGCTCACCGCCGACGACGGCAATGGCCGTCCGCTGTTCACTGCGAAGGACGCGGTGAGATTTGTCAGCGAAAAGCATTCTGAGCTATACAAGGTCAAAAACGTCGGCATTTTTGGCCGGCAACGGAGGTTCTCCGGTAAGAGCATGGAGAAAGTATTGAAGAAGCTGTTTACTAGAGAGGACGGCAAGGTTTTATCTCTAAAGGACACGTGTAAGCCTCTCCTTGTTCCGTGCTTTGACTTGAAAAGCACCGCACCTTTCGTTTTCTCTCGCGCCGACGCTTCCGAGTCTCCAGGCTACAACTTCGAGCTCTGGAAAGTGTGCCGTGCCACGTCAGCCACTCCGTTCATGCTGAAACCGTTCCGCTTCACGTCTATCGATGGAAAAACCTCTTGCCTCGCCGTAGACGGAGGTCTCGTCATGAATAATCCGACGGCCGCTGCCGTCACTCACGTTCTGCACAACAAGCGTGACTTTCCTACCGTAACAGGCGTCGAAGACATCTTGGTCCTATCTCTCGGTAACGGTCCATTATCGAGTCCATCTCAAAGCAAACTCCGTCATGACGGTGAATGCATGAAGTCTTCTCTGATCAACATTGTTCTAGACGGCGTTTCGGAGACCATCGACCAAATGCTAGGCAACGCTTTTTGCTGGAACCACTCGGATTACGTCAGAATTCAGGTCAGTCATTTTCCAATTTATCATTTACATTTCAATTCACAAAAAAAAGTTATGTCTGATATTTTTTCAAATTCATATCACAAATTGAACTCTAAAGTTTGCAAATATAACATTTCAGGCGAACGGTTGCCGGAGTGGAGAAGTGGGAGAGAAGACGGAGGAGGTGCTTAAGGAGAGAGGGGTGGAGTCGTTGCCGTTCGGCGGAAAACGGTTGCTGACGGAGACAAATGGAGACAGAATTGGGAATTTCGTGCAACGACTTGTTGCGTCGGGAAGGAGCAGTTTGCCACCAAGCCCGTGCAAAGATACCGCTGTTAGTCCTCTAGCTAACTGCCGTTAGTGTTTTGTCTTTGGTTCTAGTTTTATTTTTATTTTTTTCTAAATTTTATTTCTTTGTAGTCTTCGATTTGGTTAAAGCCCTGTTGATCAGGTTTAAATTGTCCCTATTCCCAAGTTAGGTGGTAGATCCAAATAAGGTAGTGACCTGTTTAGCATCTAATCTCTCTATTGGAGTTAATTTTATTGTTAACTTTGTTATCATCCAGCTGTAATTAGGAGTACTTTTTTTATTTAATGATTTGACATATATTTCCTAGTCCGCATATTGGTCGAAGAAAATGGTTCCTATTCTAAAAAGAACTTATTTATAGACACATTTAATTGATTTGTGAATAAATTTATTACTCTATCTATTTCTTAACTAATAGAATCAATTAGAAAAAAATTTATGCACTTTCTTAATCAAATTTATTATTCTCTTTATTCCTTAATCAATGGGAATAGTTAATTTATTTCTTTGATTCTAAGGGCAGAGAGATGTGATGAACTCATTACAATATTACATGAATTTGAGTTCGAATTCAAATTCGGTAAATGGAAAAAATAGAATTATAAATTAAATGAAAAGAACTTTTAAAAAATAGGAACTTCCTAGATAGCATTATCAAGTTCTCCCCTTTAAACTTTAAAAAATCTTGACAACTATATGTATGCAGCACAATTTGCTCGACACAAAAAATGGTATCCTATGGTATATAGAGTGTTACTATATACAGTATGTATTCTTGACTTCTTGTAGATCTTTACTCTTATGAGATCTTGTGACTATATACTGGCATGAGGCTGGTCGCGAAACCCCACCAGCTAGCTAGTTTATTAAACTTAAATTATAATTATTATTATTATCACACTATTATTATTATTATCGTTACGGAGTAGATCATCACTCAATTATCATTTTTAGTCTTTATGCGAAAGATTCACAACGTAAAATGCAAATTGATGATGAATCTATATTAATATATATCAATAACGCAATTTGGTAGATTCATTATATAGGTAATATATGCTGTTAAATATTATTTTTCAAATGAACTGAACTCACCAAAAGTACAATAAGATTGTCCACAAATTTCAGACTAGAAACAAGAAGACTCGTCTAAATAATATTTGAAAGCTCCTAAAAGATAAGATTTGATTCATCTCCATTATCTATTTCCTTCATTTCCCACAAATTTCGTAGAAAAATTGGCTTTAATTGAGACATAAACCAGTGCTAATTTGGAGATACAAGACAATCAACACCAGAATCCTTTAACATATTCTTTATTTTAAAGATTGAATTGCACTTTTTCACATGTTTTATAATTTTTATTTTTTACAAACCCCATCAACATCCCAATTAAACATATTACTTAATTTTATAAGAAGTTTGAATAATAAATTCTTATAGGTTAAAATTCACTATTTAAATTTCTTAACATATTAATATATATATATATATTATATATTTTAGGAATTTTGATGAAGAAATAGTTTATAATTTTTCACCTTATTATCCCTTAAAATATATATTATAGAGAATATATTGTTGAAAAGAAAAGGTTCCTTAATTAATTGGTGAGTATTGCCGTGTAGTATAGGGAAGATATTGTAAAATTAATTGAGAAATAGTATATGGGCATGCAGATGGCACAAGACAGATACATATATACCGTATAGTACTAGAGAATTTTAAGCTACCAAACTTCATATATGTAGGGGACCGATTAATGATCAACACAACAAGATTTATCAAACGATTTTCGTTTTTAAACAATAATGCAAAAACGATAACATGGTTAAAAAAATAAAAAAAAGCCAGCTACATATATAATTCATTTTAAACTTTGATCTGTTAGCTCTTAACTAAAATTCTATTTAAGAATAACAATATAAGAGACGACAAGATATTTTTACGATCATTTATATTAGCAGTCATATGAACTTTGTTGAAAAAAAAAATATGAGTTATATAATAAATATAAATAGATGATTGTAGATGAAATTAATCAATTTTTTTCTTTTTTTCTTTATATATAATCAGGAAAAATGTATCTCACCAATGGAATTGTAGCAAACTTCACAAAATGTTAGGTAAAATTTGACCCGTAAACTATAGCCATAGAATTAATTAAACTGAGTGTATGTCTTATTTAGTGCCCTACATTTTAATATTTTTGTGTTGTTTTAATAATTAATTAATATAATTAATTCACAAATAAATCGTATACTCTTATAGAGTCGATCTAAACGTTGAATTATAGTAAATATATAGAATTAAGTTTATAAACCGTGCTCCCTACTAGTCAGATTATACTAAGTAAATATATAAAATTAAATTTATAATACGATACTTTGTTACGACACGGACAATACATAAAGTTACAAACATTAAAAAGTAAAAACAGAGTAAAGCCGACCCCAAGTAATTTGAGTCTGACTCGGCTATTTATACTGATCCATCCACTTATTTATACCACAGAGATGTACGTAAACCACCCATTCCCCCATGTCCCCCCCAAGATCTTGCACTTCTCTGTCTTATAAACTCACTCTCAAAATTATATGTATATCAATTCATGTATGTATATGTATATTTTTATTATAATAAAGATTTTGATAAGATCTTGTCTACCCCCTTGGCTCTATGTCTTGAGAGACTCATGCAATTCATCTTTATTGTCTTCATGTATCCTCGTATGTATATATTGCATAAATCTATCATCATATATGGAGTATTTTATCAAGTCAAAGAAAAGGAGAAGGATGGTTTCTTGAAATTGTTCTATCTCTCTTTCGGTCCTAAATAAAAACACAAAATGTTTGCCGCGGTTGATCTCATGATTTATCGACTAATTCATCTGAAAATGAGTATGTCAAAATTTAAAATCTCGTATGCTAATAAAAAATCATGTAAAATAATTAATGAGTGTGTCTTTTTATACAATACAAAAAAATAAAAAATAAACAAAACACAAAATGTTTAGTTGTCTTTATGTTAGGTGAATTGCATTTGAAATTTGACGTAATATACTTGTGGCATGGTGCCATTTAATTGTGATATACATTTGATATTTTATTTTATTTTTGCAAAAATTAATATTTTAAAATACACAAAAATATTTGCAAGTTTAAATGTTTATATTTTTCAGAACATCGTTAAATCACATAAGGAAGTTGTGTAGAGAAAAATTATACTCTCTTGATCCCAAAAAGGATAATTTAGCTAACTTGTTTTCAAGTTTTTTTTATGTGTAATCTAATACTACAAAAAAAAAAAAATAGAAAAAGGAATGCAAGTGTAATACCACCTCATTATCCATAGTATTTTTTTTTTCCTACTTCCTTGTTTTGGTAATCACCTTTTCTTGTAATCTGATTCGTTTGTTACACCGATATAACCAATATTTGCTCTTCTTCTAATGATATCAACGACATTAACTGAATATTTCACAAACAAGAATACAGCAATGCAATGAAGCAGGAGTTCATGTTAGGTACTTCATGACATTGTGCGTTTTAGAAGAATAAATCTTTGTAAAGATTCATGTTATTATTTTCAAAACCAGAGTTACATTTTAATTTATTACCTCAAACGATTGTATATTAAATTTTAAAATTAATATAAAGTATTAATTTAGTTGATTTCGATTGACATAATTATTACGTTTGTAAACAAATACAAAGTACCTTATGTTACAACATCATTTACATATCAAATTTTTGTAAATTACACAAAATTTGAAATTTTATATATCATAATTCGATTAAAAAAACAAAAAATATATATTTTATTTTAAAACAAGAGGACTATTAATTACACCACTTCATTTTTGGGTTATAGTTGACTAATACAGTTGGATTTACTGTACATTTTTTGTTTGTCTCCTCAATCCGAGGGAGACCCAAAAGCAAAAGCTGTAGGTTTTTATTGAGAAAGTAAATAAACAGATCGGCCATTTATGCAGTTGAGGCAGCGATGCATGCATGTCATGTTATAAATTTGTAGTGATTCTGTTGGTAATTCAGTACGTATATTATGGGATATATTTTTCTTGATTTTGGTGAAAGATCTGAAGGAGCTTCAGAGTTTTTTCTCATGAATAAATGCATTAATTCCCATTTTTCGAAACTGTAAATTTGGAGTATATATTATATTATATGCAACAATAAAAGCACACTTGGTACACAACTACACATGCAAGGAGTTGCATTAGATGTCCGTGCCCTCGTGTGCTTGCTTAATTAATTTGATGTAAATATCCTCTAGCAACAAATTTATTTTTAATTATCAACAATCCAATCAATTAATTTATTTAAAATAGTCATTTTTTTTGTCTTATATTAGAAGAGCTACAGCTGGAGTTGAGTCAACCAAACCCGGGTACTGGGTATACACCCACATTCTTAATTAATTAATTTTATTAATGTTATGTTTATCAAATACTTATTCATTTGTATTGATCAAATCTACAAGTAATAAATAAATTAAACCATATATGAGAATCCTCTTTATTGCTCCTTATATGAAATGAAATCTATGAAACATGATAGTAATAGTGCAAATCAATTTTTTTTTTCCCTTCAAATTAATGTATTTTATTTAAACGTGGTCATTTGTTTTGACTTACTTCTATATTAGAGGAGCCACAGCTGGAGCTGAGTCAAATAAACCCGACTGTGGGCATGTAGATTCGAGCAACGAATCTAAATTAATATTTTAGTGCATGTGACAATTAATTAAAAGGAAAACAACCTAATATCTCCACAAATAGATTCAAAATATAAAAAGAAAAAAAAGTACTAGTCGAGAAGCTGCTTGGCTCCTCCGGCCATGGCTTGACAAAACAAAAAACATATAAAGATGCTAACTGATACGCAATTTTAGACGTAAAATAAGAATAAATATACACAAATGCATATATATAAACTATTTGATGCTTTTGAAAATCTGCTCCAAAGGTTCATATACTAGTGTAGTTGAACAGCATTGCTCGTGCATATAATGCTAGATCCTACATACATATGCTGCTATGCAGCTTGAGTGATTGTTTTATCAATAAAATTCACATATATCTCCTCTCTTTTTTTTTTCCCGTGAGTTTGAGATTTCTGAATCTAATTTGTCGTCTTTTATAATAAATAATCTATAAATTTGTAATATTTTTCAATGTCAATATTTTCCAAACCTTAAATCGAGAATATATCTTCGTTTAAATTAAAGCTTTCATTAAAAAACACACACATTACACACAATATGTGGATAGTTGCTTGTAGTGGAACACAATGACGGTAAATTTAAGTGCGGAGGGTCAGATAATTTAGGGTTGGAGTGTGTATATGGTGTTGTGGACTGTGTTGTGCAAATACGTACACAAAGACAATATTTAAGGAACAATCAAGGGATGGTAGATTGGTAGGTGCCATTTGACCTATTTCCCATTTACATCTGCGAAAGCTAGCTGCCTCGAATATTGTACTTATACTCTTTCGGAATATAATAGTACCTCCCATTTCATTATAATTATCTCTTGATTTTTTTTATACGTAATTTAGGGGAATTTTAAAAATAATAATTAACATAAATAAGTACAATTCTAAAATAAAATATTGAACATATAAAAAAAATCACATATATTTACATGCAAAAAACTCAAACATTTGTGGGAGGACAGTATCTGCCCAGATGTTTGTGTCCTATTACTATATATTAATTTACAAAAAGAAAACATGTTTAAAATGACTATTTAATGTTTTTCTCTAATTTCACTCTTTATAGTTACTTTTCCAACTCCAATTATAATAAAGACTACCTGCCTTATATCTAAGTATTCTTAATTACATTAAGAACAATTATTCGCATAAATAATAAGTAAATACTATTTTCAAAATTTGTGAAATAAATAATAATAATAATCTAATCAATTTATAAAAAGAAGAATTATGCAATCAAGCAGAAATAATTCATAATGAAATAATTACAATTAAATTAATTATAATAATAATCACAAATTAATCCTATTTAATTAAAATAATTATAATCAAATTAATAATAAAACAAAGCATGACCAACATGATTATATATTAAATTATGCATAAAACACGAGATAAGTGATAAAATTTCTTTTATTTTCTCTTATACAATATTATAAAATATGAATGTGTGAAACATGAGTTGCATATGTAAGATATAACTTTAGATAAATTATTTTTGTTTTAATAATTCTTTGTTAATTATTTTTTTACATTAGTTAGAACAATGATAATAATAAACTGAAGAAAACGTAAACTATTTATTTTAGTTAATTGGAGAATATATATTCGAGTAGAATATTAAATCAATTTATACTATTATTACATTTCAATTGTAAAAAAAATAAAATAATAATACATATAAATAATATATAAAACACGAAAACGTTAAAAATAAAAAAAATATATTAAATATTATAAAAAATATCAAAATATTTAAAATAGTAATAATAAAAAATTTGTGGTGTGCACGAATTTTTATGATAGTATATTGATAATCCATCTACAAACAAACTGCTGCAAGTACATAATTGCTTCCAAGAGGTTCGCTGCCAACATTTATAAAAGCAAGGACTTCCTTTTAGGCCACCAGTTTCTTGCGTGGTGCCTTCGAGCCACTTCCGATCCGTCACCTTATACCGGTGCTATTAATTGGTTAATTTTAAATTTGGAATAAAAACAAAATAGATTTTTAAAATATTATATATATGTGTGTGTGTGTGTAACGAGAGAGAGATTATTTTTCTTTTTATTTTATTTCCAGAGAACGAGTGGTCTCAAGCCCATGAAATTAAGCCCTATATAGCTAGGGCTTTTTTTCAGTCAATATTATATGGTGAAAATAATTATGTGCACTACAATTATTTTTCAACTATTCTCATTAAAATTCATGTTACGTGAATAATAACATAGTAACATAAACTATACGGTAAGAATTCAAATTTCATAATAATATTTTTTAATTAAAGATACCTGCCGGTAATTTTATGATAAAACGAGGTCCATTGGACTTATTATGAAAATTATCATATTCGGTGGACTCCATGTTAGAGAAGTTAGAAAGTACAATTGGGCCTTCAGCACCCTTCACCATGCCATTCTCCTCCATATTTGTGATGGGTATAGGTCGATTCTTTCAAACATATTAGTGACTTCCACTTTTCTGATGACAATTCATTATAAAATTGATCTTGTAGAAGTTGTAAATTTTTTCCGGATGATAACCATCCTCTAAAAATGCATTTGAAATTGTTTATATTTAATCCTAATGTTATACTATTGTTGGAAAAAAAAATATCACTATATTTTTTGGATATATAATTTTATATTTCTCTTTTTGACCTAATAAGTTTTTATTTACATCAAAAAAATATTTGCGAGCAACGAAAACCCTCAAAAAATTGTTTTTAGCGTGCACCTTCATTCCTTTGACGTTTTGGAGTGTACGTATTCCCTCGCATATACACATATTACTGACCTAGGCTTTTGTCTCTACAGTATCGTCGCGATCTTGTAAAATTTGTAGTTTTTTCCCCATTGTAACTGCCCTCTACAAAATTATTTACAGTTTTTTATATTTTATCCTAATGTTACTATTAATATAATATTGATTGAAAAAAAATTATAACATCTTTTGGATATATACTATTCAATTAATTTATTATCACGTCAAATTTCATATTTATATCCACAAACGATAACGTTTGTCGTATTTTCTTCCCTATTTTCATGGATGTATCTATGTTTCGACTCTAAAATCTACCATTGTTCCCGTATTAAACTTCCCTCTTTCACTCGTCTACATTTAATCTATTTAACTCCTAAAGTTCTCAATATATTTCTCATAAGTTGAAAGAGTTTCACATTTTATAGGAACCGAGCGAAACAAGAAAACAAGTTCCCAAGTTCGATTACGTAAAACTATTTATAACATCTACTTGTTTACTACTATATACCATTCTTTAAAGTTATTGATGAATTTTATTAGATGTAATGATCAGAAAAAATATCATTTTTTAATTATTTTCAATTTAACTATCCAAGTATCTTATAATCATTTATACCATTGAATTTGTTATAAAAGACTGTAAATATACAAAAATTCATACAATATCACGAATATAATCAACGTTGACCTAATTCATATGTTGGTCTTTTGTAAACTCTAAGTAAGATTTTAATAGTTTATGTGTTAAATAAATTATTGAATGGTTAAATTCAAAATAACCTAAAATTCTAATGATATTTTTGGTCATTGAGTCATTTTACTCTGATTACATTGTTCCTAATTATTCAACTAGGTAGAAATTTAATGATTTATGTAATAAATAGATATTCAAATGGTTAAATAAAAAACAACTTAAAAGTTTAACGATATTTTTGGACGTTAAATTATTTTATTATTATAATTATTCAACATACAAGAAAACTACTACTCTTTTCAATATTGTCATATTTCACTCTCTGGTGAGCGACTCATTTAATTGATAAGTATACAGTATTGTTTTATATATTATTCCATTCATCTTGAATATAATTTTTTAAAGATACTCATATTTTCTTAAAATATGAAACATATCATATAAAAAAGATAACTTCAACATCTCACTAAAACGTGGAAAAAACTATTATTAAAAAAGAGTTAAACTCTATAAAAATCATTAGTTTGAAGAGAGAGCCTAATAATTTTAGATTTTGATGTACGATAAAATTACAAAGTTAGTTTCAAACTTCCACGTCCATTATCTCATGTTGAAAATTGAGAAAAGAAGATTAAAACACGAATGCGCGTACGAGAAAAAGAAAATAACACCAAAACAAAGGAAAAATGCAAAAAACAAAAAACAAGCATTTCAAATTATAAGGAAGAGGCGGGAGCGCAATTTAGCAGCAATATATTTTTACACATACGCGGGTGTCGTAAATTTTGGCGAGTATAAAAGACCGACAATAAGTTCCACCCACGCATTTCATTTCACATACGCTGAAAAAAAAAAAAAAAATTACATACACAAAAAGCAACTCATTTTTACCATTATACCCTCCAACACGTCTTCACCGTCTTCCCCCTTCATCTTCCTCATCTCTCTCTCTCTCTCTCACACACACATACACACACACACATACACACGCACATACACACACAGTCTGTGTGAAAATGGAGAACAAGAAGCGGCCGGAGCAACCGACGACCGCCGTCAGAAGAAGCCTAAAGAGGAAGCTCGAGGAAGATTTCGAAGCTGATCCAGCTGTCTTTTCTCTCTCATCTGACCAAGATCTCGTTCACGAGGTCCGTGCTCAAGTCGAAATCCTAGACTCCACTTTCTCTCCGTTCGAGGCGGATCGAGCTGCGGCCAAGCGCGCTATCCATGTTATATCCGAATTCGCCAAAATCGGTATGCCTTCTGAGTGTTTATGGTTCGTGAAACGAATTGATCTGTTTTGTGATTGTGCAATTTTTTGTTGTTTATTTGACATGCATGTTGAAATTTTGTGTGTTATTCGTGGCTTAGGGTTTTTGATTTGTTTGTTTTTGTGTTCTGCAGAAGTGCATGTGAACTTGATTGTTGATTCAGGCGCGGTTGAGGTTTTGGTGAGGCATCTTCAAGCTCCGCCACCGGTGAATGATAGTGATCCGAAGCCATACGAGCACGAGGTTGAAAAAGGAAGCGCCTTCACGATTGGACTTCTTGCCGTAAAAGTAATTCCTTCTCCTGAACTATTAATATTTTATCTAGCATCATTATTTTCATCTTTTATTTTGTGTATTGGCATACAATTGCTTGATTTTTACATTGATGTTATTCACAGTTGCTAACAAAATAGTACAACTTGCAAATTGAAGTCTTGATATTATTCTACCTTTTGTTTTTAATCTGGTTTGGGACTTTGGGCAAATCCTTAAATCACTTGAAATGTAAAACTACTCATTCAGGAAAAATGTTAAATCTATAATACATATTTCTTTTGAATAGCTTTGAAGCATGCTGATATCAGTTGATTGATTTTATCTGTTTTCTGATATTCTTATTCTTTTTATTCCTTTTGTTTTCCGTTCTTAAGTTCTTATTCCATTTCTTTTTTTCGGTCCCAACTCCTAACCATATTTGCACTCCATAAGAAAATACCATAAACATGAAGCTTCTGAGATATATTTACCTTCTAGTTTACCTACTGTTGGATTTGTTTTAGAAAGGGAAAATCTAAGAGGGTTCAATATCTTCTTTTGGTATGATTGGAATTCATACAAGCACATATCAATTTGGCTACAAAATTGCAGCATTTCATCCAAAAGTTTATTTCAAATATATCAACATTGTCAATAAGTTGTGGTCCATTCTCCATGTTACCAGGTATAATTAATATACCTTCCCATAGTTACCAGGTATGCTGGTCTTTTTGTTACTTTCATTGGTTTTCCCTGCATTCAAATAAGCATGTTGGTTATTTTACTTGATGAGCTTATGTTGAATTGTTGCCAGATCTCTTTTGTTCTCATTGTGCACAAAGTTGTATCGCTTAGCCGCCTGGATAACTCTTAATTTGAACATAATTTGTCCCTAACAAGAACTTGAGTTTCCACCTTTGTTTGTTGTCAGCCGGAGCATCAACAACTTATTGTTGATGCTGGAGCTCTTCCCCATCTTGTTAATCTTCTAAAGAGACACAAGGGTGGTCAAAACTCTCGAGCAATCAATGGTGTTATACGGAGAGCAGCAGATGCAATCACCAATCTTGCTCATGAAAATAGCAGCATCAAAACCCGTGTCAGGTTTGTTCGCCACTGGGTCTTGGTTTACAACTCAAAAGTTTCATTTTCTTTTAGGACATTTCTAACTGTATATTCAGGACTGAACGTGGTATCCCGCCCCTTGTTGAATTGCTTGAGTATCCTGATGCAAAGGTGCAGAGAGCAGCTGCAGGGGCCTTACGCACCCTTGCATTTAAAAATGATGAAAACAAAAATCAGGTTAATAGATTTCTATTGAAACATTATTAACAGGATCCAGTTTTTTCTTCCAATTTTAATGGTTACTAAACAAATTCTCTATAACTTTTAAGATTGTTGAATGCAATGCTCTACCTACCCTTATTTTGATGCTTCGCTCCGAGGATGCTGCCATACATTACGAAGCGGTTAGTTCTTGTTGCATTCTCTTTTTAAATGAATGTTGTGCTTGATGTGTTTGGTTTCATATATCATAGCATCAGTTCATGTGGAAACTTTAAATGAGGTCTTGTTGGTTTTTCCAGGTCGGTGTGATTGGGAATTTAGTCCACTCATCCCCAAACATTAAGAAAGAAGTTCTGCAAGCTGGTGCTTTGCAACCTGTTATAAAATTGTTAAGGTATAATATTTTCAGTCCCTAATCAGCAGCTCATTTTTGTCTCACTTTGTGATTATGCTTTGTTTTTATGAAGTATGTCTGTTTGTGTGCCCTTAGTATTTGTTGTTGCGCTGAACTGAATATAAACTTGGATTTGGAGATTCAATTTAAATAGTGGCCTGTGATTGCCATGACCCTTTTAACCTGTGTGATATACAAATTGTAGTAATATTTAGCTTGGGTTGATGGTTGCTTAATGATCATAATGACTGCCTTTTAAAGATTTGTGATAGCTCCAGTTATTCTAAATTGCAGACAAAGTAATTTATATTTGCTTTGTAATGTTTAGGTTTGACAACCCACCTTAAAAAAAAAAAAGGAGAAAAAAGCAAAAAGAAAAAAAACAATTATATGACAGATTGACAGGTAGATGCTTGTGTGAGACAACTGAGATTTTAACCAGCTATGGAACCTTTAAGGGCAAGTTATTAAATAACGTAATAGATCTGTTGGATAGTGCAATGTTTTTTTGTTAATGTGACCAGAAAAGATAGCTGATCAAACCTTTGGAAATTTTTATATATCTCTTGCATAAAGTGATCATCTATCTTTTTTCTTTTTTGATACTGAAAGTGATCATCTAGCAAATAACTTTAGTTCTGTGGTATTTGCTTTCACAGAAAAAGAATGGATAATCCTTTTCATTTTGTTTAAGTTTTTATGTGGTTTTAACTTGCAACTTCTTCGGCCAGTTAATGGATTATGCTTGTTAAAATATCTCAATCTGGATTTGATTTATGACTACACAAGCTCAACTTGCTATTCTGATTAGACACCTAATACACACACACACACAGAGGGAAAACGGGAAATAAGATGTAGCTTATTTTATTTAATTAGGGCTGTACCAAATCTTTTTAATTTTTGAAATGTTTATTGAAATCCAACCTTATGGATAGATATGGCCTTCAAAAACATGAAGGTTTGCAAATTTTTATAACTTTTGGTGATATATAGTGCAGTTTTTATAACTATATAAATTATAAAGAATTTACTTTTGGAAAGTTGCTCAACTTGCATGATTGTAAAAACTTGTGAAAATTTGCACTCCTTTAATTTTCACTGTTGTTTTCATCTGTATGGTTGGATATTTAAAAAAAATTGCAAAATATAATACAATTAACTTCAACCCAAATTCAAAAAGAATAGGCCGCAGCCTATTTCCCGATTTCACAGGCACACATATATGCCAACCTCATTTTCCCCCGACTTCGAATTACAATGTGTATTCCATCAGGAAACTTTTCATTATTTTCCCTGCCTGCAAATTGAGAAGGGCCCATCTTTGTCTTTGTCCAAACTTGTACAAACGCTTCATTCACATTTCATAATCCCAAGTTGCCGAAAGAATGAAATAAATTCATGGGGTTGACACATATAGAAGGACTCCTGACATAATTATTGGTCTTCCTTTCTCCCCTTTTTCTTTCTTTGTTATGTGTTGGTCCTATCATTTTTTTGTCTTCGATTACAGTTCGTGCTGTTCAGAGAGCCAAAGAGAAGCTGCCTTGCTTCTTGGACAATTTGCTGCCACCGACACAGATTGCAAGGTGGTTTACAAGAATCTTCACATTTAATTACTCCATGTAGTTGCTATTAGAAAATTACAGATGTAAAAATGACTGATACAATAGTTTCACCGTATTTATTATGTCATAGTGATTCTACACTTTTGTTTGTCCATCCTTTCTTTAGTGCAATACATGTCCTATCTAAAGACAATGCTGCAGGTGCACATTGTTCAAAGAGGTGCTGTTGGTCCTTTGATTGAGATGCTGCAGTCCTCAGATGCTCAACTAAAAGAGATGTCAGCTTTTGCGCTAGGGAGATTGGCTCAGGTAGTAATTTGAGTCATTTGTTTCCTTGTATCCAGTATATGCATGACGTAGCTTATCTGATTGGGAAAAAGATGTAACAGTCATCTTCCCTTTTATTCTCTCCCTTTCTCTAGGGATCAAGGTTTTATGCAGGACAGCATTTCTTATTTTGTATTCCATGTGACCCTTGCACATGTGACTTGAACAGTTACTGTTATTTCAAATTACTCTTGTAATATGCATGGTGGCTGTGTTAATATGTATAGTGGATTGTGAATGTCCTCGTAGAAGTATAAATGCCATCCTTATTGATTGAGTAATAAGTCACTTGCATCTGCTTGTATCAGTTTTTTTGGCCCTTACAGCTATCTAGCTAATGTAAGCTTAAAGGTTCTTGTTTTAAGATGTTCACCTTAGAAACTTAAAAGGTTCATAGTTTTTATCCTGTGTTCGATATAACTTGATGATACAGAGCAAATTCGTATCACTTGAGGCAGGGCAACTGTGTTTAGTTTATATAATCTGAGTCTGGTGTGCTTAATAAATTTTATTTGCTATGCTTTCCTTATATAGTCAGAGACAGCTTTCACAAAAGTATGTCTTGTAATGTAGACTTTAATAAATCATTAAAGTTGCTTTTTTGGAGTTGCTTAATAATCTCATTATAGGATATGCATAACCAAGCCGGGATTGCCCATAGTGGTGGGATAGTGCCACTGCTGAACCTTCTTGATTCAAAAAATGGATCTCTGCAACATAATGCCGCATTTGCCCTCTATGGTCTTGCAGATAATGAGGTATGTTAAGATGGTCCCTTAATTTGTATATTTTTTCTCTATTTCACTTGTATCTTCTTGTGCTGCTCCTCTTAGCTTATTCAAATCTCCTCCCACACAGGATAACGTTGCAGACCTTATCGCAGTTGGAGGTGTTCAGAAACTTCAGGATGGAGAATTTCTGGTCCAAGTAAACTTCTAATTTATTATCTACCTTTAACTTAGTTTAGCAATTTTTGGATACAGTTTTGTGTGAGTTTTTTTGCTTATTCTTACTGTTGGATATCTGTATCATTGCCCCTAAATCCTAATAATATCTACTATTTAAAAAATAAATGATATCCCCTTCTATTTTGAACTGCAGCCGACTAGAGATTGTGTAGCCAAGACACTGAAAAGATTAGAGGAGAAGATTAATGGACGAGTAAGTTTTTTATAGCGAATTGTTTATTTATATTATTGTACTAGTCCTTTTCTCACACGAATGTGACCTCTTATTGTACATGTGAGATCTCATGGAACTTTTGAAAGATATATGGACCATCTTTTATCATTTTTCTGCTATCTTTTGTTCTCAGTATGGGCCCTACTATCAAAGATCTGCAACTGTCTTCTCATTTACTAGGAATTTTAATCAATTAACCATCTCCTCATCTAATAAACGTTAATGATTAAGTTCTTCCCCTCCCCTGCGAGTTGTTAAAGTATTCTGGGTTGTTTGATGAACTTTTGTTCAAAAAGACTTAATAAGATGCTAATATGCTATATTTGCATATAGATTGAGAAGATAAGAACTATTTACAATGTATATGCAATGCCTGAAATAGAGATGGTGAACAACTTGACTGAACTTTGGGTCATTACAGAGCTTGAAATAAAGTTTAGTGTAGTTTTATACACATTTCAAACTTAAGCTAAAGAAATGTATCGACTTGGAGGATCTTTCTTTCTTTTTTTAAAATTGTGATATTTACTGGGCGTTTTAATTAGAATTGTGACAGAAGAAAAACTTTCAAAGAATTTTGTCAAAAAATAGGTAAGTTCCTGTATGAAGAAAAGATGTTATATGATGGCGGTAATATTGTGTGTGTGCATCAGGTCATGACCAATAACTCACCTTTATTTTTTAAGAAGAAAACAAGAGGAGACTTCTCATCGTTTGTTTTTTGTTTTTATATATTTCTATAAAACGCTAGACTGAAATTTCTGAATCTGCTAATTAAGTTGGTGTTACTTGTTAAAATAAATTTTCAACGATTTTGTTTGTAGGTGCTGAACCATTTGTTGTACCTGATGCGGGTTGCTGATAGATCTATTCAAAGACGAGTTGCTCTGGCTCTTGCTCATCTTTGTTCACCTGATGATCAAAAATCAATTTTTGTTGATGGCAGTGGTAATTCCTTGGACAATTGTTACTGCAGGAGCAAGATATGTTTTGGTCAGCCCCGTAACTTCATGGTCTTGATGTTGCAGGACTAGATTTGCTTTTGGAGCTTCTAGAATTGCCAAATTTGAAGTACCAACGAGTTGCTTCGGTGGCTTTGTACAAGTTGGCAGACAAAGCCCGTTCACTTTCTCCAGTAGATGCAGGTCCACCATCCCCAATTTCACAGGCATGTCTAGTTGTTTTATTGTATTACAAAATGCTCATCTAACTGCATTTCCATCAATTAAAGTGTCTGTGTGTGCACACACAAACACTTTGCAATATTGAATCATCACGACAACTTATGCTTCTTTATGTTGTTTAATTGTTGGATTAATTTTCTTTGATTTTTCCTCTCATGGTCTTGTGAGTCATTGCATACTTTAAGATCTGACTTGTTCTGTTACGGTATAACAGTCATTTAGCACCAAGTTGATTGTGCCTAATTGTACACAATTGGTGCAGGTATACTTGGGTGAACAGTTTGTAAACAATCCTACACTGTCAGATGTTACCTTCTTAATTGAAGGTATACTTATCTTTTAGTTATTATAAATAGTTATAGTTCATGTGAGTGATCTCTTATCTTTGTATATTGAGCTTTATCACTTACTGCTCTTTTGTCACTATCAGGTAAAAGATTCTTTGCTCACAGGATTTGCCTGCTTGCTTCTTCTGATGCATTCCGGGCAATGTTTGATGGTGGCTACAGGGTATTAGTTTCTTGTAACACTTCCGACTGATTTGTGATAAAATGGGTCTAGATAGGAAGTTGCATTCTAAAATCATTGCATCCTTATGGATTATTATACCATTAATATATGGATTTCTAATTCATTGCAGGAAAGGGAGGCCAAGGACATAGAGATTCCAAATATTAGGTGGAATGTATTTGAATTGATGATGAGGTGAGTTCTGTACTTCCCTTTGTTCTTTGAATGAAAAATGAAACAGCTGACCATGTGCAGTTCTAATGTTTCTTTTTCTTTCCTTTTTTTTCTTTACAGATACATATACACAGGATCAGTTGCTGTCAATTTAGATGTGGCACAAGATCTTCTAAGAGCTGCTGACCAATATCTTTTGGATGGGCTTAAGCGTCTGTGTGAGTGTACCATTGCCCAGGTGAGTAAAGAAGTCATCTTAATCTTATAGTTATTACTAATGAATCCTGATCTAATCTCTTTATCTCTATCTCTAGGATATATCGGTGGTAAATGTCTCTCTCATGTATGACTTATCAGAGGCCTTCAATGCTACGTCATTAAAGCATGCATGCATTCTTTTTATACTGGAGAAGTTTGATAACTTGATTGCTTTACCATGGTATGTTACCTTTGCTTGGGTTGCTCCATTCATTGTTCTTCACTCGAAATTTGAAAAATTATGGGCAGCTTGACGAGGTTGTGAATTTTGTGAAGTTCCTATATTTTGTACCATGAATCTCATTTATAAGATAGGGTTTCTGGTACTCTGTCAAGTCATGTGGTATGACACAAGTTGCAACAGTCCGCTAGAAGCTGGATGATTTACTGCATGTTATTGCTCAGAGGGTTTTTATTATAAGCAATTAGTTTAAACAGCTTAGATAGTGTAAAAAAATCATTGGCTTATCAAAGTATAAATTAGATAATAGAGATTCCATTGGCAATTTTATCTGTGCATTAGTTCTCTCTATTTATATCTTGTCAACATCTGCTGATGACTTGGATATGTGCAATGTAGGTACTCTCTTCTGGTACGCCGTGTTGTGCCAGAGATGCGCAATTACTTTGTAAGGGCACTTACTAGGCCTATCCAACTTTGACTGATGGGAGAATGGTTCAGGCCTGAGTTTTGATGGATTAATTAGAATACTAACTGGAGACGAGGAAAATTGTATAGAAAGTAGTAGTTTCCTTGTAACCTTTGAAGAAAATCGAAGGAGCAAATTATTTGTTATTTTCAGGTGGAAAATAGTAATTTTCTTTCATTTAGGCTAATTCCAGATTCTGATGTGGTAGTTGCCCCTCCATAACTACGGGAATATTGTCAATTTCATGTAATACAGAAAAAGTTAAAAAATATAATCTGACCTGTAAACTTGGTATATTCTTGCTGAATGGTTGTACACCTTCCACCCAGAAGGCTTTGTAAAATACAAAGCCTTTGGCGTAATATTTTGGTCAAAGTTGCAATATCATACGATTTTACAAAGACGTAACTCTGTATTATTCCTGAGTGGGGGTTTGGGGGGGGGGGGGGGGGCGTGTACAAGGAGAGTCCATATCACCTTTTAATCATTTATTTTTTAAGAAAACACCAAAACAAGAGTTTTGCTATGGATGCCTGCAAAGTTGTGCATATTAGATGCATGATGTTTTGAGGGTAGTAAAACGGTACAATTATGTGGAGTGTAGTGTACATGGAATAGAGTATAATCTGAGTAGCACGTACGTATTATGTTTGTGTACGTTATATTCTAATATAATGGATGGAGTACTGTATTTACTGTTGTTAGAAATTTAGAATATTAAAACTCTAAAATCATGTGGGAGATTGAATTAAAATGTTCAATAAATTTTGAACAACAAAATGGACTTAGTGCTCTAACTCTTTAATTTAAACCAAAGGATCTTACAGCCTTGTTTTGGTGGATATCTTAACCACTTTGATTAAGGACAATGCCAAGGGTGCATTGAAAAGTTGAGTATAATATGTATGTAATTTTCAAATGGTACAGATCAAGATTTGAATACAAATACAGCAGACGCGCCATAAAAAACAGTGATTTTGTTAAATCTGAATCAATGGACAACTGTTATTTTAATTACGTAAATACATTATTGTCACAGGCAATTTCTAAATTCTTTCTTGAGGTAAAAAAATGTTATGCATCACGCCGCCACAAGTTTATGTTGTTTGCATTTGCGTAAATTTATAACATCAATAATAAAAATTAAACAATTGTAAGTCTATTTTTACGTCATTACATGTTTATGTTTCGGTGACAATAACATATTCCTGTAAAATAAAATTAAAACTAGTACTTGTGTAAGCAATATATGGCTAACGTATCTCATATCAGCCAACAATATTTACTGAAAAATGATGTTTTTAAGGTTATCATATTTTTTCATATTTTTTACGTGAGGTTCCACTTTAATAATATCCATAATATCTCTATAAAGTGTAAGAGCCACGTTTGAAAATATTTTTGAAAAAAAGAAAAAGAAAAGGGCAGAGTAAATTTGTGTTCCCATTAGTAAAATAAGTTCTGGAACAATTTAGGCCAAGCGGAGACGGAGAAAAATTATGCATTGAGAAGTGCTGAAGTGTATAATAAAGTTGAAGAAAATGGGAGCTCATCTTCTTCAATCATCTGGGGTTTATCTCAACAAAACCCCCGTATCACCAGCAATAATTGATGGACACCAATCTCGATGCAGAGCTTCTTTATCCACAGTTTGCACTGCCGCTCCCTCCACGATTCAGGCAAGACTCGATTATACTATAGACTTCATGATATGTAGTGTATGTGGGTGCTTGTAATAGCTGGGACGAGGTTAAAATTTTGATTTTTGTAGAAGAAAGTTTTGATTTTTGCAGTTTTTCATGAAATTTAGCGTACCCATTTATAATATTCCCGAGAGGAGAATTTCATTTGATTCAATTTTTATTCAGCCATAAGTTATATGCTTTCCCAGAACTTGGGTTTCAATAACCATGAATTATTATAAATCCAGGCTGCTGATAAATATATTACGAGCTTGTTTGGGAACAACTTATTTCAAGCTTACTTATAAGCAAGATTATAAGTTAAAAATAAGTGATTTTAAGTTTTGCTAATAAGTAAAAGTGTTCGGCAAGATAGAAATAAAATTTGGTCGTTACTCACATTTCACCTCCTAATAAATTAAAATGTGAAAAGCAACAAATTCTTTTTTTTTTTGACTTATAGGCTTCCTTATAATCTATTGCCAAACACATAAATTTAAAAAAAGACTAATAAGTCAGTCAAAACTCCTTATGAGTTGTTGCCAAACAGGCTCTAAGTCTTCATATCTAGAATACACTGATGTCAACTATGTCTGCTCATATGTAGTTTTAGCATTTTGATTGTTTTATTACCTTTTAATTGTATCAGTGCTTTATCTTGTTGTATGTTGGGAGGTAGAAGAGTGTATTATGTATAGATGGTTAATTTACTAGTTACTCCAGTTCTCATGCTAAGCCAAATCGTGGTGCATCACATTCCTGAGTCAAAAGTAGGGGCATTGTAACACTAGCAAAAGTGAAAAGAAATTATTCAATTATGCTAAAGAAATCCCTTTTCATCATATGGCTTCATGAAGAGGGGGCTATGCTAGTAAAGAGATAATAGCCTCCTCCTGCTAGCTTGATTCATGAGTGCTCTCTGCATTCAAGTTATGCTGCTTTGTTAATGTAATGGTAATTGTGAGAACTATTTTGCCATCAATATCCTTCAATTATAGGAATAATCAATTATGTATCGTACATAATTGTGTAACTATCTATTGGACTGAAGGATATAATCAATAATGCAATACTGCAGATTGTTGGTGGGAATCCTCCAGGTTGGTATGGAAACAGCATTTTGCATTCTACTAGCACCACTGAGGGTTTTCGTGAAGAATTTGATTGGATGGATCTTGAAGCAGATCTATATCATTGGACTAAGACATTATGTCCAGTTAAGGTAAGAAGAGATGTGGATTTGTTTAACTAAGCCCTTGGTGTTAGGTTGTTGTTAGCCATTACATATTTGTTTTAACTATCTTGTTTCTGTACACTTACCATGTTGAGTAGTGGTATCCTGGTCACATTGCAAAAACCGAGAAGGAACTGAAGGAACAACTAAAGTTAATGGATGTTGTGATAGAGGTTCGAGATGCAAGGATTCCACTATCGACCAGTCATCCTCAGGTTAATGTCTTCTACCTTTTCTTGGTATTATTCATATTTTACAATTTACTTGAGGTATCATTTGCTGTCGATGAATTGTTGTATTATTATAGGTTTGTCTCCTCAGAAACTAATTACCTGTTAGTGGTTATACACGAATGAGGTAATTGATTTAAAAAATCATTAGAAAAAGATTAATTCAACATGTTTGTCCAAATTGGACATGTATACTCGATGGTTAGTGCTGCTGGTTTGAGCATCGCCATAGATTGATGATATATTTCCAAAGAGATGAACACGAGCAAGGCCCACTACAAGAAAGTCTACGTATAAATATCTATTTTGATATTCAGTCTTCAAGTTTTGTTGAACTCCAACTTTTTCCAGGGCATGTGGTCAGACCTTATTTTGAGTATTCTTGGCAACTATTTCTGCTAAGTCTGTCTTAGGTTGAGTCTTCTTGTATATTCCAATAGTAGTGACTTATCGATGCTGAGAAAGATGACTATACATACTTTAAATATTTGATGCTCTAAAATAGCTTAGAAGGTTGTCCACATTTATACTTATGGCATATATCGCGTTCAATTGTTCACTGGAACTCATTTTATATGATGCCAGAAAGCACCACCTTATGAATGGAGATACTTAAAATACTCAAGAGTCTTGTTTGTGATTAGTGCAACCTAATTTTATTAAGTATAACTCTGCTGTTTTTTATTCTGTTATTACTTACGGAACTCATTTAATCAGATGGATACATGGCTTGGTAATAGAAAAAGAATCTTAGTATTAAATAGGGAAGACATGATATCTACTGCTGACCGCAATGCTTGGGCGACTTATTTTGCTAACTTGGGAACAAAGGTTGTCTTCTCCAACGGAAAGCTTGGGATGGTATGTAGTGGATACTTCTTTTGGTTTTCTTGTTGGGGTTTACGAAGGTATGCCTCAGTGAAGGGCGGATAAATGTCCTAGCACAAAATAATGATATACTGTTCGAAGTGCAGGGAGCCTTGAAGCTGGGGAGGTTAGCAAAGTCACTAGCTGCTGGTGTCAATGTGAAACGCAGAGGAAAAGGACTACTCCCTCGTCCTGTAAGTTATTTTAGACCCAGTGTGATGCACATGTCATTTGCCTACTTCCTAGTGGTTGTTGTGATAGACATGACACAAGCTATTTTGCAATTAGGGTGATTCATGATAAAACACTTGGCAAATGCTAGACTGTTAAACTTTCAATACTCCAACATTTATTTATTATTAGTAGTATCAAATAAGATGCTTCACCAGTTCATATGCTATTTCAGTTTAAATGTTTATGTAACTTGGCTGTAATATTAAAGGTCACGAAGAAACCTATCACGTACTTTCTGGAAATTAGTGAAAATAATCGATGAACAGGTTGCTAGGGCAGCATTTTAAATGGATGGGATATGGATCAGGTCTAATGCTATAAGTTAAGAAATTTCACATGTTGGATTTTAATCCGATAATATAACGCACCATTAGATTGCCCACGATTGACAAATATATTATGATATGTTAATTATCTGGATTAACTTAATCATATAAGAACCATGTACAATAAATATTATGCCATCTATAAATCCATTTCCACTTGACATCAGCACAATGCTTTCTGAGGATATCTTTTACTGCTTGACAGGTTCGAGCTGGAATAGTTGGTTATCCAAATGTTGGTAAATCCTCTTTAATCAACCGATTGCTGAAGCGGCGTATGTGTCCAGCTGCTCCAAGACCTGGTGTTACAAGAGAACTGAAGTATGTAACACAATTTCCTTCATCAGATATCTTCTAATTAAGGGAATGAACCTTGGGAGCAATTTCTTCATGTCTTGGATATCAACTGAAACTGAAAGTAGTACAAACATTGTCTAACATGCTGTTGAAATACTAGAAATAGCACAGAACAGGCATGAAATAATAGTTGATAAAAGATCACTTTCCCTTTATTTATCAGATGATTAAAGTTAATTTGAACATCCATCTTTGAAATAATTAATCTTGCTTGTTTCAAGTGGATTAAAATGAATGCTTCTATTTCATAACATTTGTTCTTTCTTGCTTGAAAAGATGGGTTCGTTTTGGGACAGACCTAGAGTTGCTTGACTCCCCTGGAATAATCCCAATGAGAATCAGCGATCAGTCCGCTGCAATAAAGCTTGCCATCTGTGATGACATTGGGGAGAGATCCTATGATACTGCTGATGTTGCTGCCATTCTTGTACAGATGCTTTTGAAGCTTCCATCAGTTGGTGTGTATCCTTTCTTTTTCACCTTATGATTTGTGGCAACCATTTACAGAATCGATATATTTGTAGTATAGAAACATTAGCAGTTATGTGTGGAAGAGTATGAGATCAACTTAATGCAATTTTACCCAAAATTATCCTGCAACAGAATCTTTGCACGGTCTTGTTCTATTCTGCCAGATGTTTTTACCTCAGAATTTCTTCTTTTGATATGAAGTGTTTTTGCCTAAGGGCTTTGTTTGATTAGAGAAACTTTGATGTTCACATTTTACTCCTGTGTGGTAAATGTGAGAGGAGTCGGGCTCACTAGTTTCAACTGAAATGGATCTTACAAACCCTGCACAAACTCGGCTAAAATTAAGCTAAAAAGTACTTACCCCGCTCAACAAAAAGAGTTACATTTAAGTTTTTGACGAATATTAATAATATTGCATGTTTAATTGAGAATTACATGTTCAAATAATAAGTTTTTTCCCATGAAATTTGTTATAAATGATCAATTAATAGTAAGATAAAAGATTGTAATGACAAATTTTGGAAAATATAACATTACAATGAAAAAATTATGCAAACGTAGCTTCTTTCCTAACAATTCTCATTCTTAAATGTTAAGTCTTTTTGTGGAACGGATGAATTAATATTAAGTTTTGAACCATCTATCTTATTAGGATATTGTAGTCTACAGTTATCAGCTCAACATTGTATGTGCTTATACATAGTATAAAATGTCTTTGTTTCCAGGAAATGAAGTTCTTTGCCAGCGCTATAAGATTGACATGGACTCTCATTGTGGTAAAACGTAGGTTATACATTGTATAGCGCATCAACCCCTTTCGTTGGTCGCTGGTTTCCGAGTCTGAAAATTCTTTTCTCACCAGCATGCAAATAATTGTGGACTGCAGATGCAGCTGAAATTTTAATCCCTTTTAACTGATGCCTCGAGCTAAAATGATATTTTTCCTAAAAATTGCAGATTTGTGCGGAAACTTGCAAATCACTTGTTCAATGGAGACACTCATCAAGCAGCATTTCGTGTCTTGGCAGACTTCCGAAAAGGGAAATTTGGTTGGACTTCCCTAGAGAGGCCTCCAAGGTAGTATATCCGATGGTGATGATATCCTCAATTTATCCGTAAGGATATTGAAGTTCTTCATATGACTGAATACAAGAACACGGAATCCCAAATCCTGGTTGAACTTCTTGGTTCAGAGCTCAACCATTTGATACGGACATGGAGTCTCTAAAATTTTTTGGATGTGATCACGAAAATACCACATGGACAGGTTAAGCTTTTAGCTTCGAGGTTTAGTTGAGATGTCATTTGTCATTTGGTGAAGACAATTGGCATAGTCACCTCCATCAGTTGTAATATATGTAGTTAATAGCTGAAGTTGGTGAGGTAGGAAATACTTAGTTGTGCTTACATTAATAGAGAATTTTAATATTGAGTTCAACCATGGGAAGATGCTTTGCATACTACAGTATCGAAAAAGAATATGTTAAGCGAAAGGTCCACACTACAAGCCACTGTTTCTGAGATGAGGTTTTTTTAACTCACTCTTCATTTTTCATCTGTTGATAGCTTTACACCATTCATGTTCTCTGTAAATTTGCATATATTCTGTTGTAGTGCCATGTGGTTCAAGCATACAATGCACAATAGGATGAATGTCTACTGTCAATATAGACAGTGCATGCATTTCCATCCTTTTTTGTTAGAATATTTTATTGTTTCTTGATCTGAATGGATCATGAGAACCGTTCTTAGATCTCCGACATGTTGCCCAGAAAAATACTCCAAACATGAAACAAATTTTGAATTTTCAAGGCAAATTTATTTTGTTCTTGATACGCAAAATTAATATAGTAGAATTTTAAGTCGATATAACTATTAGTCAATAACTACCGTACTCGGAAAATCAAATAAACAAAAAAATTCCAAGAATAAAATGAAATTTTTGTGTACACGCGATCTGGAATGATTTCTCATATCTGAAAACCCTGGGCAATCTATATACAGCAACTGAATAGGCAGATTCTGTTTCTGCAAGGATTATCCATATCTTGGCTCTAACATACAAATGTACTTATGTTTCACAACATTTCTGGGGGTGGAGGAAGATGTATTCAACAAATATGTTCAATTCAAATGCATTCAAATCTTCAACGAGCAATTGATCGAGTAGAAGCTGAATCCCCATTGCATGACCAACACCCTTTGAGCCCACACGCCTGGATGGAATGTTCCAACTGAAACCCTGCAGAAACTTCCTTCTCCAACTGTGAACAATATTTCCCAAATATTTGTGGACTAACAACAAGGCGAAAATCCAAACCAAACAAGAACTTCATCTCCAATTTGTTCAACTCTTCAGTGCTTATTCCTCCCACTTTAGCATAGTATGCATTACTATAGAACCTGCCAATGACATATGTATAATTATATTGTCCAGAAGTTTTACTTAGAAAAGAAAAACATATTCTGGATCGCATATCAAATACTTACGCATCATCAATGAATTTTGCAGCTACCATCACGCTTGTGATTAGAAGCCGGTGAACAGTAAGGGAAATTAACTGAACATTGCTACGACGAATGAATCTATCTACATATATAAGTGCAACAACAAAGCAGGATGGGCTGCAGCATGAGTATTTGAATATGCGATCAATATATTGTCGAATACCCAAAGGAGATGCTTTTGAGCCATGAAATATTGTGACAACATCTTTAATCTTTGTTATCTCCATTAACATCTCATTTCTCTGAATGGACCTCTCAAGAAGTGAAGAAAGACATGACAAAACTCGGGGATTTCTAGGATTCCGCTTACCTAAATAATCTAGTCCTAAACTAGAGCAGATATCCGAGGCCAATGTCTCAACTTCAAGTGCTGAAGTTCCCATGTCAAAGCTTGAGCCGAGGAGCCAAGTAATGTGCCAGCGCTACTAATTGAGTGCCAACACGTAGTTGTGCTGTCAGTAAGAGGACCTTTACAAGTTTTAGTTTTCTTGCGGTCAGCGTGTTTGACTAATAAGATAGAAAGGGGTTGTTTAAATCCAAGAGCATGCAAAGAGTAATATTATAGATATATTACCTTTCAGTTTCATTCTTCTCTTAAATCCATGAAAAAAGAAGCAAAGAAACACACCAACAAGGTGACAATGAATACAAAAGACCAAAAGTGATTTTAGCCATTCCACCAACAAGGTGACAATGAATACAAAAGACCAAAAGTGATTTTAGCCATTCCAGACAATATAAAAATATTCATAAGAAACTCCAACGAGGAAATACATTTTTCATGATATACATGTAAATGGAGCTACATACCGGTCTAATACTAAAATCAAATCCTTGTCTATATCTTTTTTAGGGGCAGTAATAGACATGATAGATATAATAATAAAATATCAAGTCCATTAAAGAGTACCAATTTGTATGTGCAATATTTATCCACTTCTTCCATATACAAAACTTTGTTCTAACAAGTTAAATTAGGCAAATGTTCATTAAAAAAAAAACCCCCACAATTATGTAATAATTAAAGTAAAGAAAAGGGAAAAGCAAATACCCACATCATGACGACTACATATAAAATTCAAGAATTCATGATCAAAGACATTCTTGCAAACTAGTACATGAAATTACAGAAAACTACATACAGATAAACCCTGTTCAAAATTGCATTGGGAATTGTAAAGGGGCACATAAAAAATATTGAATAAATCAGAAAATTCGAGAAAGAAGAAGCTTACACATACAATAAGAATTAAATTCTTGAAGATGACAGAGACCAAAATGATGGTGTGGGGAGAAAGAGGGAACAACGTATAAATTGAACACACATACAAGAGTATATATGCATACAAGAGTATAAATCCGAAAAATTGAACATAAATTGAACACACATACAAGAGTATAAATCCGAAAAATATTTATAAAATACTAATAACTACAAGTTTTACTACCTTAAAATATATATTTTTATGTTTTTTACTTTTTTTTATAAATACAATGAGCTTCAAATTTAAAAATGTGCTAACTGAATTTACAATAAAATCAAATGTAATATTATATATTAATCTTATACATTTATATATAACGAGTGAGGGAGTATGATCGCTTGATGTCCTGTCCTATCAGAGTGGAGATCGTATAGAGGTGGCAGTGTTGTAACATGGCCCAACTCAAGTTGAAAAGTTGGAGTTCATAAACTTTGTTTTGTATATGTCGGTTTGTTTTAGGATGCATTTTACAAATCGTAGATTTTAATAATATATTTGTATTATTAGAAATTAGAACTTATAAAATTTAACTTAAAATAAATATTGGGCTTTTCCCTTTCTTTAGTAATGTTGTTTAATTTACTTTTTCAAAGATAAAAGTAAAATAAATTAATTTTATACTTGATGTCAACACTCAAATTTTTATTAACTCAAATTTTTATTAAATTTCAAAATTTTCATTGGTACATTTTTTCTCCAAAATCGCGTTGTTTCACTTATGTTAAATTGTAACCATAAATTTCTTATTTGTTGATTTTACTTTTAGAAAAGTAAAATAAATGATTTTATTTGTTTAGTTTATACATCGGTAGGATAATAGTTAAATTCTTACGAATCATAAGAAAAGAAAGAAATTGTGGGATGCAAGTGAAAAGAGTCATTGAATTTAAAGTAATATACGAGATTGAGAAGAGAAAATGATTTTTATAAATAATATAAATATGTGATCATTGATGAAAATAATTATTTATTCATGTTTTTATTAAAAGAAAATAGAAAATGTGAAAAAAAAATAGAAATGAGTGTGACCGCAATTCCGCAATTACATTTATGGCCTTACCCTCTTATCCACACACAAAAAGTGCTCCCTTCTCCGGTTTCCATTTCCAGCATCAGTCCCAGACCATTATCTAAAAAGAGAAGATTAAATAAATAAATAAAAGAACTCCGATTTTTTCATATTTTCATTCACACACACAAACACACAGACACATGTACAATGGCGATGTCAATCTCTCCCGCCATTTACCAATGTTCTAGCAGCAAAATGCACCTACCTAAAGCCCTGCTTTCTCTTCCAGGTAAAACCCTTTTATCGTATAAACTACAAATCGTTCTGTATTTTCATTTTCAACTATTTTGTGGTTTAATCGTTGTGGATTCAATTAAAATGTTGATAAAACAGTTTGATTTTGTTAGGGGACGTACTATTTACTTTTCTGGATAGTGAATTGAGTTTGTTTGGAAACCCAACTCGTTGATTGATTTTTTCACTAAACCAGTTATTGTTTTGCTGAATTATGCATTTTCGAGACGCAGATTCACAGTCTAGAGGACCCAATTGGGTTCGATGCAATTTGACATCTAGGGGTGTGTTTTCTTGGACTGCGGCTGCTAATTATGTGAAACTTCAGGTGGGCAGAAGAAGATTTTCGAACAAACCTATGGTTGTGACCCGAGTGTCACAAAAGAGGCAAGTCAATGCTGCCAATTTTAGTAGTATCTTTTTGTAGATTGTGGCTGTCTAGAAAATATTTCCTTAGGAAAATTCATGGGGTGTGCTGTTTTTCTGACTTTGTTGTTTTTGATTGTGCCATTGTTTTCAGAACAGGAACTTTAAGGTGTGCAACTATCGAAGAGATTGAAGCTGAAAAACTTTCAATTGAAAAAAAAACTGTAAGTCTTTAGTTTGTCTAATTTGTATGTGAGCGGGCGTCTGTTCTTCTCCTTCAGAATTTAGGATTTTATTGAAAATGTGGTTAACTGATGGGTGATTTGCATTAACTACTCAGAAAGAAAAAATGGACAAGACTATTGAAAATGTTCGAACAAGTTTCAGCTCGATTAGGACAGGAAGATCAAATCCTGCAATGCTTGATAAAATTGAGGTAGGTATTCACATGCGGGATATCATTCTTCACCTTTCATTTGTAAAATTACTTTACTAGATATCTAGGATAGCAATCTCCTTGGCATGTCGATGTATTTTATATTTATCATGTACATAATATCATAAAAGTGAAATCATAAGAGCGAAAACTATGAAACGTCAATAACTTATGTTTCATGCTTCAACTCATTATAGTCCCATTGTAGATCATGTGTGTTTCTATTGCTGTTAGTGCATTTGTCTTCTTTCTAAAAAAGTTCCATGGAAACTTATGATAAACTTAAAATGATTTTGCTTAGGGCTTGACAATCAATCTTATCAGCGGTTATCACAATGATAGTGTTTTTTAATCTGGTTGTACTTGGAAAAGTTTTGCATAAAATACTGGCTTTATTACTGCTCTCAATTTGTATCTTTACTCACTTTATATTTGATTCAATAATTTTTTGTATTACTATTTTGACTGGCTTAGCTATTGAAACATAAAGTCTCCTCTGCACTACCTACGACAAATCAATATTTGTAGTTGTAATACTTGAAATCTCCATATGTTTTCATACACATATAGGTCGAGTACTATGGGAGCCCTGTCAGCTTGAAGAGCATAGCTCAAATCAGTACTCCTGATTCAAGTTCTCTCCTGGTGAATCCATATGACAAATCCAGGTACAACTCAGAGCAACTATATTCTGAATAGAAATATCGGAATTGTTGTTGAGGACATTAGTGAGTGGAATTTGCTGCGTTGAAATTCATATGGCTGCTGCAAGCGTGAAGTAGGTATAGAGGCATTACAAGTGGATGAATATTATGATGTCAATTGCAATACTGATGGATTCAGTATATACGAGCTCTCAGAAAAACTTTACATGAACATTTGGAGTCACAACTTGAATTGCTGGATTAATTATTCTGAATCCTGCTAATATTATTGTCTGGTCATGTACAGTCTTTGCAATCATTAACCTTTTAGACTTAATTCTTTTCAGCTTAAAGGTTATAGAGAAAGCCATCGTTAACTCTGATCTTGGTATGACTCCAAGCAATGATGGAGATGTGATAAGGTTGTCCATTCCTCAGCTGACATCTGACAGGAGGAAGGTATTGTTTTTGCAGCACTTTCATTTTAAATAGCATTATGGGGAAACTGGATTACTGTAGGTCTCCAGTTGGCAATGTGTTTTACGACCAAATGTGAGTATACTGATGTATAAAGGGGTAATTTGTTGACTGCTATATTCTTCTCTCTTTTTCTGCCCATTTGCTTTATGTTTGTGTATATATTATTTGTGGTTAGAGGTTCATACGCCAGTAGTCGGGTACACATAGGATACGCGTGCTTGTGTATATAAGAGTACATACAGAAAGTTTCTTATTGCCTTCAGATTATTTTTCTTATATATACTGTATTATGGATTGAGTTTGATTTTGGTACTCTATCTCAATATCTATTGGGTCTAAAGTCTACCCTAGCAAGCTGTTTCTATCAAATGCTTAAAGTTCAACATATGTTAATATCTTACACATTTTATCTAATTCAAACTACTCTTTGTCCAACTTCAATGGAATTTTTTGAATGGATCGGATTGCAAAACTGAAGCGTAAGACCAAAAATGTTCCTCATATCGCTTTCATACCAAAGTATCAAACATGTGGCGCGATTCAGCTATATACGCTTGCTGTTGTTTTGGACTAATTCTGGTGGTGTCTACCTAAAGATTGGATGCATTCCCTGTATTGTGTCCTACTACTTGTGATTTTTACATTTCTCTTTGGTTTTTGCAGGAGTTATCTAAAATAGTGGCTAAACAGGCTGAGGAAGGCAAGGTATACCCTGTGATTGTCTTTCATTGTGGCCCAATGACTGGTCAATCTAGCTTATGGATGAAGTTTCTTTTTTCATATATGGGAGGGTCAAAAACTTTTTCTTATGCAATAGCTATGAATAAATCGCTTTCTGAGATCCTCTGTTCTAACTTATGTAGGTAGCATTGAGGAATATAAGAAGAGATGCCATCAAAGCTTATGAAAAGCTTGAAAAGGTTTGAACTCGGTAACTTTCCACTTTTTCTCCTCAGTTATCTCGACTCATGATCATAACTATGTCTTGTAGGAGAAAAAGCTCTCAGAAGATAATGTGAAGGACTTGTCAAGTGATTTACAGGTATCTAAACTTGATCATGATTTCTGTGGCATTAACTTACCCAATTGAATATGTTTTTATTTTTTTGGAATTGATGACCTTAGGTTTGAACTGGATTTAAAGGTTTATGGTTTCCTGCATTAGCACCAAACTTTTCCATCTTTTTCTACATGCATATTTCTTGCATCAGCATCATATTCTCCCATATTTATTCTACACGGCTTCTTTCAAGTTCTGATATCATTTATTTTCTCTGCAGAAAGTGATTGATGAATACATTAAGAAAGTTGACACCATATACAAACAGAAAGAGAAGGTATTATTTAATCAAATTTTCTTAAAGTTTGGAAGATTGGTATTTTTGAAATGAAAATATACGTCTTTCTTTTATCATGCTGTCAATAGTATATTCAGATGATGGGAGCTTCTTCTTCTTCTTACTTTAAATCTGAATCCCATACCATGATGTTGGTTGAACTTTTGGGTTGAGACATAGATTAAATAACCAGCATTCAGAAGGTGATAATAGATTCAGCTTGATAATAGAAACATTAAAGGGGATATTCATAAGTAAAATTTGACTAAATTGGGTTGGACAGATTAATTTTGATTTAAGCTAGGATAATCATTTAAGCAAAAGTGAGTGCTTTAAAGAAGGTGCAATTCCCGGACTCGGCTTATGTAGTAATGAATTGTACACATTGTAAGTGTCAAACATTGCATTCATCTAGTTGTTTAATATGAACTGAGTATTATCAAGAATATCATATCTTTCTAATTATTGCAGAATGCAGAAAATGTGTAGTTTGAATATGTTGTCTTTAAGTTTGTTTAAACATACTTTCTATTTTATGTTTGCCTTGTTTGTTCTTCAGGAGTTGATGACAGTTTAACAGCTTCGTTATCGCTCTGTTGCGAATTGTATACGAGTGATTCATCAACATTGAACCTCCAAAGTAGTCCTTAGCTCGTTATTTGCAGATCTTAGTACCGCGTCCGCTGTTTCATTTGCAGTTACAAGCATTGTAGTTTCCTGTGATGCTGCTTTCAGAGAAAATCTAATGAACCATGAAAAATAGTTGTGTTTATTCTGAAATTGTGATACTCTGTCTCTCTACCCAACACACATACAGGATCCAAAAGAAATATCAATCCAACATATATTGACCCAGCCCAATAAATTTTCTATAGGATCTCTCTCTAAAAAAAATAAAAAAATTGGCCCTTTTGCTATAGAATTAATATTTTTTTCAAGAAAAGTTTAGGTTAAGAGGAGGTTCTGAACTGGAGCATATCACAAATCTCACGGTGGTATTTACGGATTACGGTGGTCCAATGGGCTTACACAAACCTCTTACTCCAAATTAGTAACTACTGCCAGTAGATAAAGAACAAATTATTTTGAGGATTTGGATCGCATTGTGGTAATGTTAATGTACACTTGCAAATATATAATATCACATTAATTTATTTATTTTTGACAAAAGATAATGTCATTATATCAGTTAATTAAATTGTACCAAGTTCAGTCAATTATCCATTGTTTTTTCACTAAATAGCCTTACCGAAATAATATATAATTATGATAAACAGATTGTAGTTTTTTTCTTTTTTAGGAAGTCCAAGGGCAAAACTTATTAATAAGTATCACCCACAACGATAGGGAGGAGATCGTAACGTATATATCCTAATCAAAGAATTGAGCCAATTAACTTATGTACCACTTGATTTCTCTAAGAGTAAATTCAATCTCCTCAAAATATTTATGCAACAAATAACATTCATGAATAACATATATTAAGGAACTAAGACCATCCAACCTCAACACATTAAAGAGCCCGGACAATATTCAAACAATCAGATTTCACGATTATGATTCAAATCAAGAGAAAAGCATACTCCAAAACCCTTTTAATGTGTAAAAGAGAAATTTGCTGCATTATTTGGCCAAAAAAAAAAATGAAAAGAAAAGGAAATTTTGGTGCATTCAAAAAATTTCAGTCATTATTTTGGCGGAATAACCATACAACATTTAGATAAACATGTATAATTAGACAATTAAAATTTAAGGTCGGTTCGTAAAATCCTAATATTAATATATTATGATGCTCGTAACAACCGACAACATATATTAATTTATGGAGCGATGTGAAGATAAGGCTACTAGTTAAGATATTGTAATATGAAAAATTTTCCATATAAATTGTGCCTCTTCATGCTAAAAAAGGAAAGAAGAAGAAACATGTGCATGACGTTTCTATTGGAAGACGAAATAATAAAATGTCTAATGTCGAGATTAGTTGACCTTTTTTATGTGTTTAATGTATTAATTATACAAATTATTCCTGAATACAAATTTGACGATTTCTTTGATTCTTTCTTTGGATTTTAACATTATTATTCTCTTAGAATATTTTTGTTTGTTAGTAAGGAAGTATATTTTCTGTAGCCAAAAGCATCTAATAATTTGATTATGGAGTAATTAAACTCTTATATCCAATGAATTTCATATGTAATTGAGCTGTAAAAATAAGTGATTTAAGATGCTTTTGTTCTTTCTCATTATTATATAGAAAATCTCACTTTTCTTTGGAGGGGAATATACTTGGGATATTTTGATTAAAATGGCATATATTTATCTTCAGTCCTGAAAAACAGTTGGGTGGGTGGGTTTATTACTTACGTAGTATCTATTTTGTAGTATTAGCTTAGGATATACAAATTTAATTAGCCCTAAAATAATAAGAAATGTCCTAATCGATTTAAGTACTTCCACCAATGAAGTACCCACTAAATAATTATTGCATGAGATAATTAAGAATTGGACTAATTACGTGTGATTCAGAGTATATTTTGAATACTAAGCATACTTGCACACGTTATACACCGTCTATAAAAATACATTTAATTATAAGATTAGATGATTCAAATCGATGATTTTTTTAAAATTAAAAATCAAAGAAATCGTGAGAGGAAAAAAATAAAGGCCTTCCGACTTTATTAAATAGATAGTATCTCTCGAGATATCCCATCTTTATGTTTGGAAATATATGTTCACAATACAAGTAAAACGTATTTTTTCACGACTATACAATGAAGTCCAACATATTGTTACAATTGTTTGAGACAAATTATGTGTTAAGAAAGTGTAACACCTTTTCGATTTGTCGTAAAGTTAGCAGAGTTACATCTTTCACACTAATTCATGCATAGTCGCTACATGACACTAACTTCCCATTTATTTCTATTCACCATTTTTGGATTTGGCTTACATCTTTCACACTAATTCATGCATAGTCGCTACATGACACTAACTTCCCATTTATTTCTATTCACCATTTTTGGATTTGGCTTCTACTCTTTTGGTTCTCGAGTCATATATATATAAAAAGTGAAAAAGTTAGAGATTTAAGTTTTGATAATTATAATTATGAAAGTGTGATTTAGACAATGATATTTTTTTATAAAAGAAAAAGTTATAAATGGAAACTTCCAAAAAAAAAAATAATAATAATAATTTATGCAGACAGAAATGGGCTCAGAGTGATTAACGAATAAACTAAATAAGATTTCAATGAATCACACATATAGTACCTCCATTTAGAAATATATGTCGCTTCATGTATTTTTAGGTGACATTTAGTACATATTAGGTATTTTATAATAAAATAAGAAATAAAAAAATATCCTAATAAAATTTCAATATGAATAAAATTAATTTTAAAAAAAATCTAACATGTACTAAGTGTCACCTAAAAATACACGAAGCAACAAATATTTCTCGACAGAGATAGTATTTTATTGGAATTTGTAAAATTATATTTTGTATATCCATTGTTGAAATTTAAATTAATTATGGCCGAGATTATATATATAAGGAAAAATGGAGGTGCAACGTACATTAATATCTCATAATTTTTTATTTTATTTAACAATTCAATTGTATGAATGGAAAGAACATATAAAATGATGAAAAGACATATTAAATAATGTGATATAGCTATGTACATTAATTAAGGATTTTATAAATAAAAATATCATGACTATCGCAAACACTACAAATCTCGCATTGATATAAAAATTGTGATACACAACTGTAAATTAAATAAAAATTTGTATTCCTTCTTATACGTGTTCTACATCCGTACTTAATTTATAAAATATTTAACTGGAATAATGTGAATTAACTTACCTTGCGCACCTAGTTTTATATATATTCCAACTAATGTTTATTAAATTATTGTTATTAATATATTTTAAACATATTATCCAACATTTTGATCTATTCATGTCATCCTTTTAGGAGGATAAAGATTTAAAATAAGAAAGCTCCTTAAAATTTGAGAAATTACTATTGTTTAACTCATTTTACTGTTGATGATTAAATAATTTAACTTTAGGTGGTTTTTCTTTTACGTACTCAATACGAAGTTGGACCTTTTGGAATAGATGGTTGTGTTCTATATTATTTATGGAGTTTGTTTGTTTATAACATTAATTTATAAATAATTTATGAGTTGATAATATTAGGTCCATAAGTTAATAATTAATACCCAATTATTATATCTTATAATGGGCCTTAAGGTTATATATTTTAATGAATAATTATAACCCTTAAGGCTATTATAAATATAAAGGTAGGTTAGTCTCGTTGACGTCTCATATTTTTACACCAAATACTATTCCATCATAATTATTGAGAGAAGCAATAGGAGAATTTTTTACTCCCAAATACTATTCTATCCTAATTATTGAGAGAGACAATAAGAGAATTTTTTGCCTCAAATATTTGTATGGACGTCAATATCAATGACTTCTCTCAATTTAAGTACACATTTATTACTTTTATTTTATGAATAAATATATGATTCATACTCATTAATAATGGCATAACTGGTTGTGATTTGTGAACTAAATGAGGTAAATGCACATCACGTAAGGCAAAATAATTATGACAGGGAAATATTGTTAAAGTCGTGAGTTGATATAATTGGAATCAAAATCATGATTTTAATTGCAAAGCAGTGGTATCGGATGTGACTCGATATTTTTGGACCGAGATAGTAATAATTTAAAAAAAAATTGTGATTAAAGTAATTTTTCCGTCTTATCGATTAGGCGTATTTAATAATTAAATATCTTAATAACAAAAATTTAATCGATAGGACATAGAGAATATTTGATACAAGCTTTTACGAGGATAATCGTCACCAAAAAAGAAAAAAGGAAAGTGATCGACAACATTTATGTTAACAATTAAACCGTGATTTATTTTACGATTGGATAAAAAAAAAAAAGAAAGAAAGATAAGAACTTACCCCGTAATAAATTAATAAATTTAGATTTAGCTGGACTCCAAGTCATTAATGGGAAGAAGATATATATTACAGCAGAAGAATTCATAGTATAAATGAAAATAAGGACAAATACCGTTGATATGCAGATCGATCTGACTATAAATGAAAGATTTTATGAAGATATATATTGGAGTAAATGGAGTAACATGCTGTAATAAATAAAATAGTAAAATAAATTGGGATAAATGTTACTCCGTAATTTAATTTCCAACATGACCAAAACTATTAATTTTATAGTAATCCAAATATTTTAATTTTATCAACTGAATTTTTAACGTTTGGAGTAGTAAACAATGATTTTCTTCTGCAAATCAATCTATGGAAACAGAGGAAAATGTCCCAAATATTAGTACATATAATTTCTAGAAACATAAATTGCACGGTTAATTTCTTTCCTAAGTATACGTTTACTCTTTATTAATCTTTTTTAACAATTACTATTTGAAATATTAAGCGAAATATTTGTTACAATTCTATTTGAAATATTTATTACTATTTGAAATATTTCGCTCATTTAATACAATTCTATGAGCCACTCTAGAATAATTGGAATACACGAGTCATCAGATACTCCTATTAGGTAATTAAACATTAGATATATATATTGGCGGGGATATAAATGAGTCAGAAATTTCAGAAAAAATGACATCAAATATTATTACACCAATGTTAAAACTACCTTAAGATTCATCAATATTAAATTTAAAAATAGTTTTGACCATATTTTGTTACGTATTTACTGTGTTGTGTAACAAACTTTTTGGTCAAATGTAATTACTAAATTTGTAATTACAATTATAAGTATTTAGTAAAAAATCTCTAATTATTTTAGAAACGTAATCGTACATGGATTTTTTGTAGACAAAAAAGCAACTTAATAAGTACTCTCCCCATTCCTAACTAACTTACAATTTGACTTTTTGTAATTGAGTCGACTACTTTTAGACTTTAATTTATAATTATAAAAGAATTCATACAATCTGTAATAAAACTTAATTTTGATAATTATAAAAATAATAAAAATAGTTTATAATATCAAAATAATTTTGACCATATTTTGTTACATATTTGTTATGTTGTGTAACAAACTTTTTTTTGGTCAAATCCAATTATTAAATTTATAATTACATTTAAAAGTATTTGGTAAAAAATTTCTAATTATTTTTAGAAACTTAATTATACATGGATTCTTTTATAGAATAAAAAAGCTACCTAACAAGTACTCAACCTTTCCTAATTAACTATACGATTATAATTTAGGTTGACCATTTTTAGACTTTAGTTTATAATTATAAAAGAATTCATAAATCTATAATAAAACTTAATTTTTATAATTGTACAAATAAATATTTAAAATTAAAAACAGTCAATTTAACCATTAAACATCTATACATTCCGGCGAATGAGGAACCGAGGGAGGGAGGGAGTACCTCCTAAATACTGAATAAAGTTGAGTATTATTTGTAACCAGAAAAAAAACAGTTGAGTATTATTAAATTTATTACATTATTAATATTGTTATTATTATTATTATTATTATTATTATTATATTAAAGATCTAAAGTTCCTATTTTTTATGAATGAAATTGAGTTAATTTTTTTTAAGACAGGATAAATAATATAAAAAATTCACTTCTTCATTCGTTTTTTTTTTTTGCTCAAATTTATCTGACAAACTACTCATTCTTTAACCTACATAATATAAATTTATACAGTATATTTTACCTACACAGTATAAATTTATTACCCGGTAAGTAAAAAACAATTTGACCGCTGGTATTTAATCTCAAATTCAAATATACTGAATTTTAAGAGACGGTGGTGTATTAGATTGATATAAAATAATATGATCCCATGCATTTATAAGAGGAATCTCTCAAACATAAATTTCTGTCGGCTTTCTGGTACTCTCTCTCTCCGTTTATCCCTTTAAATAAAATCGTTTTTATCCCATTCACCACCTTTATATTCACCATAGCAAAGAAAACCAAATAAAGCTAAACAAATATGAGTCTACTCCATCACTCCTCCACCACCACCGCCGCCGCTTTCCTCCTTAAATCTTCTCCGACCACCACCAAGTTCCCTTCATCTTCACCGGAAAATCAACCTCTCAACCTTTTCATCACCTGTAAGTATTTTGACGTATATGCTTTTTCATTCACATACTCGCCCCCTTTTTTTAAAAAAATAAATAAATTTATATATAATGCATAGAAGAGTGATTGGGTGAAACACACACACGTGTGTGCGCGCGCGCAAAGGTTTTCTTTGATCATCATTTATGGATTAATTACGATGATCAAGAACTATTTTGTGACTTGTTTAACTTAATTCAAGTTTCTTACTCTGTTCTGATTTCTGTTGGAATGCTTGATGACCACCATCTATTTTTTATTTGTTTCTGTATATAAAATCTAAAACCATTTATTTTTTATTTTCGATCTCTATTTTTGGTATTGCTAAAATATTATTATAGTATAGACCCACACACACCCCCACTGAATTTGATCACCCAAACTAATGGTCGGTCGTAATATTGTACATGAGTCTAGACTGTCTTGAAATTAGATGCTGATATAATTATCATTATCCGAAATTATATATTTTTTGCAATTTAAGTAGGTCTAAAGTTTATATAAAGTCCATAAACAAAATATTCACTGGGTTTTATTTATATCAAATTATAGATGCAAATTGACAAGTGTTAAATTGTTATTATTTTATTTTATACAAGTTGGAGCGAGAGACAAATGGGTAAACTCCGGCTATGGTGTACAATGCAATGCTGTTTCAAAACCGCAAACCAAAGGTATAAACATTTTTTTCTTTCTGAAAGGAATAACACTTTTTATTAGCACGACAGGAAATAACTGATTTCTGCGTATATTTGTATTAAAAAAATAAAAAAAAAATTATTTATATGCAGAATATACAGGCGTTTTCCAGAGTGATTGGGTTAAATGGCATGAAATCTTGGAAGCCGACACAAAAGGAGAAAACCTTAAGGTGCGTTAACGAATTGTTAATGCATTACCATAATTGTGAAGATATATTCATCATAATCCAAATTATATTCGTTGGTGTAGTCGTCTTCAAGGAGTAAAATCAGGAAATGTATCGATGCGATTTGTGCAATGTTTGGTTCAATGGAAGATGGAGAAATTAGTGTATCTGCTTATGACACTGCTTGGGTTGCTCTGGTGGAAGACAATATTGATGGAAAAAAAGTCCCTCAATTTCCTTCAAGCCTTCAATGGATTGCAAACAATCAACTACCAGATGGTTCATGGGGTGACAAGGATATTTTTTTGGCCCATGACAGGATACTCAACACTTTGGCTTGCGTAATCGCTTTGAAATCATGGAATATGCACCCTGACAAGGTCGAGAAAGGTACGTAAACGATGTCTAGATGTACGAAAAACCGTACGGACGTTACTATGAATAACGTTTAAATATACAATTTTCTTTTTCTTTCTTTTTTGAAATATGGCGCACTTAATTATCGAGTATTTTGACTATAAATTAATGTAATGAGAATTAATTATGCTTTTGTTTAATTTGTTGTTGGTAGGGGTGCCTTTTTTAAAAGAAAACATAGGTAGGCTTGAGGATGAAAATATCGAACACATGCCAATAGGGTTTGAAGTTGCATTTCCTTCGCTTATGGAAATGGCTCGAAGCTTATACATCGAGGTTCAAGATGATTTGCCAGTCTTGCAAGAAATTTATGCACAGAGAGATTTGAAGCTCAAAAGGTAGGTAGATTATATTCTGGCCATAAGTTGGTTTGTCAATGAATATTAAATAATTAATCAAAAAAGTTTGTTATTTATTTATATAAGTTGAGATGTATAGAGGTCATTTTATAAAAGGATCGAAGTGAAAATGGATAATGTCCTTTATCTTTAAAAATCTCTTTTATAAAGAAGATTATGTCCCTATATATCTATAACCTTTATTTTTAGGTAATCTAGATATTTGTAATAATTATGTTTGTATAATAAGGATACCAAAGGACATAATGCATAAGGTGCCCACGACACTACTCCATAGTTTGGAAGGAATGGGAGGTTTGGATTGGGAAAAGCTACTGAAATTACAATGTCCAGACGGCTCTTTTCTCTTCTCTCCATCCTCCACTGCCTATGCACTCATGCAAACTAAAGATAATAATTGCTTCACATATCTTGCCAAAGCTGTTGAAAGATTCCATGGAGGAGGTACGTATCACGTATCAAGACTGTTTTGATATTTTTTCAAGATTTGTAAAAATTTATTTTTAAAAAAAATTTAACGGTTGAGATACAATATTACGATTAGAAAGTTGTTGGAGTAAAGTTTATTATCTATATATGTATAATAAATAATTAAAATATGATTTTTTTAAAAAAAAATTGGGTAAATCCTACTAATTCTTTTGATTATTGATTATGACCATATATTTTGGCTTTTGAAAAGGTTAATTTATTTTTACTAATTATTAGATAAATGTACATAACTATTACAATAAACAATACTTTTTAATAAATAATATTAAATTCAACTTTTATAATTTTAATATGATAGCATAGTTTTTAAATTGTGAAATTAATCTATTGTTTTATAAAAATGAAATTACAAGACTTTCTAGTAAATAGTGTGTTTGGTAACCAAATATGCATACTTCCACAATCATTATTTCAGTTCCCAATGTGCACCCCGTGGATCTATTCGAGCGCATTTGGGCTGTCGATAGGCTGCAGCGCCTTGGAATTTCTCGGTACTTCCAATCGGAGATTAAACAATGCATGGATTATGTCTTCAGGTACACATATATACACATTATTATTTTCATTTATCGTAATAAAAACTGAGTTTTATATTATCTCGAGATTTGTGATAACTGAATTTTGAGGTGAATTTAATAATAAAAATTTAATATTATGATTTTTATTATGATAGTCATTATGGGTATCAAATACTGTTGTATAATTATACTTTCTATACTCCTTATACAAAAATAGGAAAATTTTAATTGTAATTGGAAAGAGACATTAATTTGAGCCTATTACTAACTTGTTTAATTTGTCTCATCTCTTCATTCTTAACCTAAAATGAGAAATTTTAATATCGAAATAAAGACGATAATTTATTCGAATATATGTAACAGAAAATTGTAAAATTCTTAGGTATTGGACAAAAGAAGGAATATGCTGGGCTAGAAATTCAAGAGTTCAGGATATTGATGACACTGCTATGGGTTTTCGGCTTCTTAGATTGCATGGTTACGATGTTTCTCCAGGTATATTATATATTAATTATACAAATACACCATAATTTTTTAAATTAATTTTTACACCTAAAATTTACTCCATTTCTTTTAAATGGGAGTATCTTGTATAGTATATATAAGGTATATATATATTTTTTACCAGAAAAATGGAGGAGAAAAGATTTCAAAATGGAAATACTGTGTTGGATGCCTTAATCATATAAAACTTATCATGGGACTTTAATTTCGGGCCATGGGAGCACAGGTAAGCTCCTTTCCAACATAAAAGTTGCAATGCTTTTGGCAAAACAATTGAAATAATTCATGTACTTTTTATTTGGTTTCAATTTAGTCAATGTATTTTTTAATTATTATTATAGTCTTTGTACTAGTTTTTATAATTTCAATTTGATCCATCATGATAAAATAAAATAATAAATTACTATTAACTTGATTTTTTAATGCAATTTTAATGAAATAATACGGTTAAAAAATGTCCCTCTATAATATTTTTAATTGAAATTACAGATTTTGCATTTAAAAATAAGTTAATGTAAATTTCAAAACGCTATAATTGATTTTTTATTTTAGACTTTGCATTTAAAAATAAATTAAATTGAAATTATAAAAATTAGTACAAGAACTATAATGATAATTAAAAAGTACGTTAACTAAATTAAAACTAAACATAAAGTACGTGGACTATTTCATTTGTTTTGTCCAATGTTTTTTGTTTAATTTTTTTATGCATGTCCCTATTTACCTTTCCTTGTTTTTTTTTTTGAATTACTATTATTATTATTTTTTGAAATTTTTTTTTTTGTTATGACATGTGAATAGGTCCTTCCACTAACTAAAGTTTTGTTGATTCATATTCTTTTTTCGTAAGACGAATAACCCTCCACCACAAATCTCATAAGAATTGACAACAAAATCAGACAAAAAGTACGAAAACTTATTTTGAAATTTGTGTTGCAATAATATCGTAATAAAAATAAAAATAACAATATTTAGTGGGAAAAAAAGTCACCACATAATTTTCCACTTCCAATAATTGCCAGAAACACGCAACATTATTGATGTTTTCAAATTTTAAAGATCTAATTTACTTTGAAATATTTCATTGGCAGATGTATTTCGAAGTTTTGAGGAAAATGGGGAGTTTTGTTGCTTCGCCGGACAGTCGAATCAGGCGGTGACCGGAATGTTTAATCTATTCAGAGCTTCTCAGGTGATGTTTCCCGGAGAGAAACTACTCGAGGACGCCAAAAAGTTTTCAGTTCAATTCTTAAGAGAAAAACAAGCTGCACACCAACTGTTTGATAAATGGATAATTACCAAAGATTTACCTGGCGAGGTATGAATATTATAACGTGTCATTATATGTTGTATGAGTCATAATATATAGTATAATATTACATATATATCCACAATTTTTTACCATAACTATATCGATAATATAGTATATATGTTGTATGATATTGTTTTCATCCTAAAAATTATTCATGTAATTTGAAACGAAGGACATAATTGTCACAGAATTTATTTTTTAAAGTATTAGATGGAAACACGTGTCTTGATCAGTCCACAAATAGGTGTCGTTTTCTCATTTTCACATACATTAAGATTGGTTATATCTAGTCCCATCAATATGAAAATACTTAAAAGAGTTACACTGGACTTCGTCGTTTGATATTACTGGTTATTAATTATTTCTTTGAGTCCAGGTTGATATTATTGGTTATCGATTATTTTATTTTAAAGATGAGAATATCTGAGTTTGAAATTTTATAAACTAATGAAAAATTCTATAAGATAGTTGATGAGTGTATCAGTGTATATTTAAATTTTTAAACAATAATTTTTTTTATAATAAAAAAAAAAGAAAAAAAAAGTTATACTATACCTAAACTGCCAATTTCATTTCCTCTTTCAAAGTATATTAGTTAAGTATTAATTTATTCTTAAAAATGATGAGATGACACGTATATGTTGACAAATTTATTCTTTAAAAAATTACTTACGTACGAGAGAACATGTTATGTATATCACCCTGCAATTAAATTGTTCATGTGGAGACAACATATATGTTAGTAAAAGGCTCTCTTACCGGCAGATTTTTGTTTGCGGGCAAACATTAAAAAAAACGAACCAAGATTTTTAACGTAACAAACAAAATCATTTTAATATTGTACTTCAGGTGGGGTACGCACTAGACATGCCATGGTATGCCAGCTTACCTCGCGTCGAGACAAGCTTCTACTTGGACCAATATGGTGGTCAAGACGATGTTTGGATTGGAAAAACTTTGTACAGGTAACATTTTTCATGATTTTTTTTTTTGTTTTCTGAAAAGGCGAAAATTTAATAAATATTAAAAAAATTGTTCCAAAAGAATTGGAATCAAACAAGAAAATAAGATTGATCCATCTTATATATTTTTAAAGTATAAGAAAATAAGATTGATCCATCTTAGAAAAAAAAATCACCAATCCTTTTGATGTATACTCGGAACAAATGAAAACTCCGTCTTAAAACGCCAAAGATGGTAAATAAGATTGATCCCTTGTATATTTTTGACCGAGGAATGTGAAATATTTTCGTTATAAAAAACCCACAAAAAGTTATTTCTTGCTTAAATAGTAGGCTGATCGAGAAAATGAAATCTTATTTATATTTTTAGCTTTTGTAAGAATAAAAATGCAACTTTCATTTTGAGATAAAATTTTCGTGTTCGCCACTAAAAATTGTGTCAACATGTAGTCTAGAATGTAGAATAAATGACTTATGAAGTATAACATGTGGATATGAATGTTTCTAAATCTGACTAGCTAATTGTTTTGACTAGAGCATAATTTTTTTTTTACTTTATATGCTTTCAGTAACGGAGTACGTATACATTATGCTTTAATTGTTTGGTCTCCACTTTATGCTTTAATTGTTTGGTCTCCACATCTTCCACTTAGCAAAAAACATCCTACAAGATTCTTTACGCGTAAGTGTATTCATATATAGACATGCTACAAGATAGTTAAAGAAATGAAATTTGTCTACCCTCTTAATTAGCTATATAGATGAGTACGAGATATTACCAGTTATTTTTTTGATTGTTGAAAATATGAGTGAAATTATTGAGATATATATGGGAAGTTTTAACGCATATTGGATAGTGATAAGGATCACAACTATTCAAATTAAAAAAAATAGTGATAACTTATTCAACGGTCACTTATTTACTTTTCTCTATATGCATATTACTCCCTATATACGAAGTATTTAGGTTAAATTAATTTACGATTAAGAAATTATGAGTTTATCATTATAAATGACTTATCAATATTCCCTAATCATTAACATGACCGTTACGGAGTAATAAATTACCTCGTTGTTTGTAAACAATTAAATTTGCAGAATGCCGTATGTGAACAATAACATCTACCTTGAGCTTGCGAAATTGGATTTTGCGAAATGCCGGGAAATTCATCAGCTTGAATGGAGTCATATGAAAGAGTAAGACAACGCTTATTTTTAAAATAATTATGCGTACAATAAATTATGCACAACAAGTTTGAAACTTAAATTTTCTCATTTTTTAAAAGAAATAGAAAGATGATTTTAACCAGTTGAATCAACGACCAAACATCGACGAGCGAGAATAAGTATGCTTTCTTAATTTTATGTTGGAAATTGATCAATGATTAGTTAAATATTCTCCATGTGTAGATGGTATGTGGATTGCAAGCTTTGGGAGTTCGGGATGAATGAACAAAGACTTCTATTATCATATTATTTGGCCACATCAAGTCTATTTGAGCCAGAATTGTCAGCAGTGAGATTTGCATGGGCTAAGACCTCAGCTTTGGTGGAGACAATTAGATCATACTTTGGGAGCCAAGAAAACAACTCTGTTGAGCAAAGGAAAGCCTTTGTTCATGAGTTCAAGACGACTGGCAAGAATTTAGAGTATCGCAATTATGGAAGGTGATAGTTGATTATTGTCTATTTTTTTTGATTAATTATGCGTATTTTTTTCATCTCTCGAAATTATAGATATATATTTTGAACGAAAGTAATAAGTACTATGAAAATTTAAATCTTCCTTAATGGTTGATTATATGTTTGTTTCAACTTAAATTTTGAAAAATTTAAATTCTGATATTATAAGTTAATGTATATCACTAGAATCTCAAAAATTTAAGCCGAAACAAATACAATCCGTGTTTAGCTAGATTAAATAAATCAAATCCATGGACTACTAGATTTATCATGTCTAAACTAATATATATATATATATATATATATAGAACTTATTCTAAATTTTAAATTAAGCACGGTCTTTGCATGGTGTATTTGATCTATTTATATATATTGAACTTATTCTAAATTTTAAATTAAGCACGGTCTTTGCATGGTGTATTTGATCTATTTTATTTTTATAAATTATTACAGAGACAAAGTAACAGGGCAGGAGCTCTTGAAGACAGTGTTAGGCACCCTAAAGCAACTTACACTAGACGCATTGGTGGCGCACGGCATCGATATACACCACCACCTCCACCGTGCTGTGAGTCTCCACCGTCGTTTTTTTTTAATACCATTAAAAAATTATATCATTTATTACATAGGGGAGGGGAGGAGAACTTTTATCATTGTAGTAAATACTCAAACTCCACCGTCAATATATATGCACCCATTTGAAATTCTAAGATTTTACTACTCTTTAACGAACCATAACTAAGTTTCACTAATTACATATACTTGCGTAAATTCAAAAATTAGTCAAATCACCTTTACGAGTAATTAAAATATTGGTGTTAGCCTTGGACCGTTCCAGCTGATTATTTCTTGTTTCATACTTTTCTAAATTGACACGTGTCCTTATATAAATACTTCCTCCGTTTAAAAAAAATATTATATTTAAAAAAAAGTTTATTCCAAAAAAAATTTATATTTGAATTTTTTTTATTATTTTACTATAAATTAAAAAATTTTTAATTATAAACTTATAGATCTCGTTTTACCTTAACAATTCATAACAAATTTCATAAGTAAAATTTATTATTTATACATATATTTAATTATTGGTTAAAAATACAAAATTAATAATTATTAAAAATTTAAATATTATTATTTTTATGAAACGAAAAGAATATATTTTCATACAAATCTAAAAATATAAGATACGCGGCAACCTTAAAATGAACTGGGAAGGATATTCCAATATTTCTTTTTATTTAGCTAGTGTGTCGTTGAGTCATATATATGTTTGTGTAATATTCTTTGGTATTGAATCACATATATAGTGGGAAATGTGGTTGATGACATGGCAAGAGGAAGGTGACGTGGACAAGGTAGAAGCAGAACTTGTGGAGCAAACCATAAATATATGTGCCGGCCGTTGGGTATCGGAGAAGCTATTGTCCCATCCTCAGTATCAACGTCTCTCCGACGTCACCAATCGTCTCTGCCACCAACTTCGTCTTCTTCAATATTCCAAGGTACTGCTTCTTTAACCACTCAAATCTTATTCTCATCCATTACATATATACATATATATATATATATATATAGAGAGAGAGAGAGAGAGAGAGAGAAACCGTCACATCTCTAAAACATTTTATTTTGATCTGTTCATGTTCATGTTGATACATTAACAAAAACAATGGTTTTATATTCCAATGGTAATTGATATTTTTACGTGGAGCCTTATATTAATTCGTACCATCTTTGATCGATGTACACGGTACAAATATTCTTAAAAGTATCAAATATTATAAAAAATTCCATAGTATTATTTTTCAATACCAAATTAGAGAAAGTACATGTTCCATTTTAAAAAGCAAGAGGAGATTAAGGAAATCCACTTTTATTATAGATAAAGATAATTTTTAATCCTTGACAGCCATAAAAATGACACCTTAATAGCTTTGGTTACGACCACTTGCTATGCCACCGAACGTTCAAAGAAAATGGCTTAACTATATATATTTTTTAAATTACTATATCTGTCTAGATGTATGTGTTCTATTTTGATTTTGAACGGTCGAATTGGCTAAATTTAAAATTTAGTAAATATATTTTATATATTAAAAGTTATAAAAGTTAACTTTGTAATATATTTAATATATTTTTTTATGATAATATATAGTAATGTATCTTTATCTAATAAATATAAAAAGATATTTTAAATTTAAATTTGATCGAAAATTAAATCTGAACGGAAGGAAGTATAGTTTACCAATTGCTTTTTATAGCATATTATTATGAAAAAGAATATGGTTCAACCAAATATTCTAAAATGAAAAAAAAAAATATAACTATGAATTTTATTGGCTTCATTTACCAATATTTGTCGTCATCTTGAAAGCTGAGTCTCCGTTAGGGCTTACAAAATGTTAGCCCTGCAGGTCCTGAGCAGGTTACTTATACTTGCAGTGTCCAAGTTCGCTGCACATATTTTTCATATATATTAAACAACACGTAGTATTAATATTTTAGGATTTTATTTATTTATTTATTTACATTCACTAAGAATATAGACAATTAAATTAATCGAGTTGAATTATTTGAGTTATATAAAAAAAATATTGAATTTGATCTGAATTAAATTACTATCAATTCCTCGAGGTGTTCCTAAAACACTGGTTTCAATTTACATAAAAAGAAAATCGATAATTGGTAGGCACTCTGATAATTACGAATTTTGTGAAAAAATGAATCAGGTACATGATGAAGATGGGTGCAACACATCCACAGATGGCATCACAACCGTCGAAATAGAATCAAGCATGCAAGAGCTAGTGCAACAAGTGATTTGTTCCTCTTCGGACGGTCTGGATCGCAAGTTGAAGCAAACATTTTTAATGGTGGCAAGGACTTTCTACTATACTGCCTATTGTAACCCTAACACTATCAATGGCCACATCAACAGAGTACTCTTTGAGAACGACAGAGTATAATAGTCAATATATATATATATATATATATATATATATTATATTATTAATTCACGTAAAACTTGTCACTTTAATTTTCAGTTTTACATCATACAGAAATATATATAGCATGGAGTACATCCCGTTTTAGTCGAATCACAACATGGGAAAAGAGATCAACGAAAAAGAAAAAAAGAAATGTATACTTTACGGATAAATAAAGATTCACATTAAGGCTATTTACATCAGTGTTTTTAACAGATTTTTTATTTTACACTTTTTCATATCTTTTATGATTTTTTTAAAATTTCACCATTATTCATATTTTATAGATTAGAAAAATTTGAATAATAAATTCTTTTGATGTGAAAATTTACAGTTCAAATCTCTTAACCGATTTTTTATTTTAAAAATTCTGATGCAGATATAATTTTTAGAATTTTAATATTTTATTTCTTAAAATAAAAATTATAGACAACATATGAATTTTGTTTGAGTGCTCTAATATATGCAATTTAACTACTTACATGTGGTATATGTATTGAGGATATTATATTACTTATTATAAAGAGAAAAAGACACATTTCTCCTTGAGGAGTACAAGAAAAAGAAAAGGAAATATATGGTGGACGGATTATGTACTTGATTCATCAAAGGAAAGTAAAAATCTAGTCATATTTGGTGCTCTAGTAAACGATGTGGGTCAAACTACCCATAACAAATCTGTGCTCCAGCCCTCTCTTTCTACTTGGAAGCTTTTGACCCACGAGTATATCTTGACATTATTAATTCTCGATTTTTTCATGAAAATTATTATACATAATAGAATATAATTTTATTGTGTAAGTCATATACTCTTACTTTTAACTATAACATTCTATTTATAATAATATTCGGAAAAAATTCGAAGATATAACAAAGATGTGAAGATTTAGCATTTGACCCATCCTTCATCTCGACCCTTTTTGAGTATCAAGAGTAGGTTGTTCAAATATTAGTGACTTCAAGGTGGTGATGTGTATGAATTATGGTGTGCTTGAGAAATATTACATTCTGTATAACAATGATACATTTCACTTAGTCATTAACAAAAAGTATTCGAAAATCAGTAAGAAAGTATATTTCTTAAAGACTAATTTCATTGGTAAAAATTGTTAGAGAGACAAGAAAATTTAAGGTTTAACTTTTAAATTATATATAATAATATAAAATTTTAAACACCTTCTAATGAGCTTATTATTATGAACGGTTGGAGTATCTACCCATTCTGTGTTTCTCGTAAAAATGAACTAAAATCCAAGCATCGCCTCAAAAAGGGGATTGCACTTAGCACAAGGTCAGGTCAGATTAGTCGGCAGTGGATATATATGAGAGAAGCACATTTTAGTTGTTTCATTCGGCTTTTCTGATCGAGCTAAGCCATTTGGTTAGTGGGTTTGTATTTTTCCCAGGTTGCTGCTTAAAATACTTGTGAGCCTGTCAAAATGGCAGGCAAACTCATCAAACAACTCATGGCAAGGTGGGCTCCTTTCGATTCAACATCCAAATTGGAAATGCACCAAAAACCACGCTTGAGAGTGAAGGATTTGGTTGTCCATTTAGAACTAGCCAACACCCCCTCCCCCCACCCCAAAAAATGAAAAAGAAACAGAAAAAAAGACATGCTATAGGGAATGCAATCTTAGCTTATACGGAGTATTTAATTACTACTGCTGTTCTTGCCGTTTGGTTCTCTGACATTGGAAATCAACACCATATTTTCATTTTATTACCATTGAAAGGCCAGACAAAAAGCTTTGACGC
>CM025787.1:35585652-35628783 GCA_014636745.2 Centella asiatica
CGGATATGTGATAATTTGAAGTGGTGACAGAAAATGGGCAAAACACAATAATGGAGTCAAATATTACGAGAAATAAAAAGGAAAGATAAAGGGGTGGGACTCACACTTTATATGCGTTATAGGATATGAAGTACCAGGTTGGATCATGATGATCAAGGGCAACAGGCATGCATTCCAAAGGAATTAGAAATGATGAAAATGATGGGCATAAACAATAGACGGACGGCCTTGCAAATCCAAGATTAGGATCTGATAGGCCTACATGATGAAAAACCATCATGCAAATAGGAAAGCAGGCAGTGGAAGATCCAACCCAAACAGAATCATAATTCATCAAGTACAGAAAAAGCATCATGGGTTTGCTTTTCTAATGTTTAGACACCAGAAATAGTAATTCTTTAACTCAACGGATATAGTTATTTTTCCAATGTCGGGCCCATTTACGTGTTCCAGCAGGGCTGGTGGAACACAATCCACCTTTCATAGGACGTAGGCAACTGTTGGGGAAGCGGCGAACACGAACACACTGCTGGAAAACATGATCCCTGGCCCCCCAACTCTGCAAATGGGGTGTGTCCTACTCTTTACGTCTTCAGTTAAAATGAAGAATACCACTAATGGTGGCTGAAATTGTTTTTCGGAATCCATCAATATCATTTGAGATTCGAAGCATTATGCAATTATCGACTTCAACACTGTGCTCAATGTTAATCTGATAGAAATGTCGGCTCAAACAAGTCCAAACATTGAGTTACTAAAGCATATTCTAAAACAGCAACCACAAGTCCAAAACTCCGGCCTTTTGACTTTTTTACGGGACAAGTTCATTTCCCTGTAGGTAGATGGATATGTACCGAACGAAAATTGGATCAGCGCCTGATATAGAGATGTTTGAGTTCAGTTAAGATACTCCTTGATAGTCTAGAAAGTGGAGGATGAAGCGGGCGATATGGTTTTCCTGATAATGGCCTGTTGTATACAGTGGAGGATAATGTAGCTGGGCTTGTACTGTGCATGATACGTCTAACATGCTCATTACCCGACCTGACCGCGAACATAATACTAGTTCATTGGAGCCCAGCAGGCTCACCAAACCAAATAAAATCTAAAAACGAAAAACAAATAAACTAGGGACCAAAACAGATGTCTGCTGCAATATCTTTAACAATTAGAAGACAGAAGAGAAACAAAATAAAATTACCAGTAATAACAAGGTACTGCAACTCAACTCACGTTTGCAATCCAAAAAGGATCTCAAGGCTTTCATATAAGCCAGGGCACAAAATCTCCCTCATTTACACAAGTCTAAAAGTCTTTGCTCTTTGCATATCCAAACACAACATGTTACAGATATGGCATATCCACCAAATTTGTTTTTGATACATATTCAGAAGAAAGCAGACCTAACCTAATCATACTCCAATTCATCTGGTGTAACTGGGCGCTTGAGGGGGATAATAGACTTCTTCTCCACGTCCTGAGATAATGCTTTCCTCATATCTGAAAATGAAACATATGTATTAAAAGATAGACGTTGTATTTACTATGATGAGGAAAAATAAATTCTATGTAAAAGAATAATACTCACCCAACCCATCTTCCTCCCCAGAATAGTAACGCAACACTCGCCTGTATATTACATAATCAAGCTGCAAGAAAGATGCATTAACAAAGAGATTATCACTCTGGCACCCGTATGAGTTTATGACGGAAACAGCTCAAAGGTGGATTACAGCATTTATGAATATATCAGTGGAGATTTAATAGTGTTAGGCACCAAATTAATATGAATGGAACACCTAAAAAAAAGATTAACTACAACTTTTAATGATATTAGGATACTGGATACATGAGCCGGGAATCACCCTTCCAGCTTTAAAATAGTGATGGCCTAACTACTGCTACGTAGAAGATCAAAATAATCATCTGACAAGTAATCAATTTTCTCATCCATCAAACTGATTGCCATGCGCATTACAGAACAATATTTTCACTTATACAACCAACATTTCAGAAAGTGCTAGGTGCTACGCAGTGGGAGGAACTTCAAGCACCAAGGCACGTAAACTTTATTCTCTTACTTTTGTTGGTAAGACTTCTATACTTTGAGGGTAAAATTTTATAAAACAACAGTAGGACCTGGAATGCTTTGCAGAACTAAACAAACAACATACGAAAAAAATAAAATAGTGGAAATGAGGATGAAGGTGAATATGTGGCCAATTGACCACGCGAAGACAGGTAACAAAAAAGCTGAAGATAAACAACGAAAAGTTGGGGGAATGCTGGCGGGGGAAAAGATGAGTGAACATGAATTAAAATGATTTAAGCATGTTCTGAAAAGACCCTCAGATGCTCCCATAAGAAATAGAAATTTGATACCAAAAGGAAGTCACAAAAAGTGCAAGAGGTTGGGCAAAATGATTGTTGGAAAATTGTAAAGCAAGATTTGATGGAATGAAAGGAGAAAGCAATTGTAGTTCAATTAATTGTTAATACAGTAGGATTCGTGTTAATTCTGGATGAGGATACATGTACAAAAAATCAACTTCGATAGCTAAAACTTGTGAGAAACAATTATAGGATTCAAGGTAGCCATAATCAAATAAAATCATGTAGTTTGCAGCTTTGTCAAACATAATATAATGGCCACCAAAGAGCTTCTACTCTAATTCTTAGAAGAATAAGAAGCTAAGGTCATTAACATTGATGCAAAATTCTTCAACAATAATGAAAAGGTATTCAAAAAGAAGAATTACCTTTTCATACATCTTTATTGCTGGTGTATTTGATGCTCTAACAAATAGATCTACAAAGTAAGCCTTGTCACTGTGGAAAGAAAAAGATATTACCTTCACAGGACAAAGTATTTATAAAAAGGAAATAATCGTAACTACAACAACAAATTCAGTAAACTAATAAACTGCCAACAATCTTACACCTTAGAGCCATAAAGAAATAACCAATTAGAGATGTTTTGACCTGTTAGATATATTATATGAGTGATTCATCTTCTTCTGCATTTTCTTTTACATGTAAGAGATCAAATCTAAACATGCAGGAGGAAGCCAAAATATCAACCACTGACTAGTCAAGTAATCCTCTCTCAAAAAAAGTCAAAAAAAGAATTAGAGCAAATTTAGCAACAGAGATACACATGAAACATAACCAGTTCACCCATCATATGCATTCTCGTCAAGTTGTGCAGCTTCAGAGCCTTCAATCATTAGAATTTTGAAAAGAAAAAGATGGGAATTTCATCTAGCTTTCTACATCTCAGAAACACAAAATTTAGTTACTTCAACCAAATCAATTTCGAACAGATGATACCTTCTATCCCAAATCACTTGTGACCAAGTAAAAGGTATCCATATACCTCACACAAGTAACAGTAAAACAGGCAACGAAAGGGGAACTTGTAATCTGATTCACAGGACTGCCACATATAGATCCCATTTGTTACAGCTTACATTTTAGAGGTTCTAAATTTTTGTAATGTAATTAATACTATCAAAATCTACAATCACCATAATTTAAGCTGAAACAAACAAAGTCATAAGTGGGTCTAATTAATATAGGAAATAAGAAAATATAATAATAAAATATATTTTCTATTTTTATTTAAACAATGAATAGCTGACAAGCAAAATACAGAGAAACTCATATAAGAAACTACAACCATAAAAGAAGAAAATAAATACAAAAATAAGAAATAAAAGGATAGGGAACAGAGAGAAATATAAATTGGAAAAAGGTGGATCATGTCCTTCTATAATTCTATTCCAGCCACTCAAGTCTTTATTTTATTGCTTAAAACTAGAATTATTAATGCTCCCTTATACTGTATCTTCCTTATGACATAAGAGACGTGAACTGTATTCTACTGTTCACATGGATGCATGGAAATTCCAATGAAGATGTGACCGAACTGCCTCAATCAATACCATATTATCCTCTAATCAACTGGTCCTACCCTGAAATTCCTCCGGAGACATTCAATCTTGTATCTCCTTACATCTTCAGTTTAGCAATGCCTATTTATGCCAATGTTTCTTCTCGATCACACAACATTCATCTCCATATGGGATTCACAAGCCTCACTGCAACTTCTGTTTCAACTTGACTTATACCACATCATCGATTCAACTAATATTGTATCCTACATTCTCATCTAATAATCCCTTTGTCCACTATGAATAAAGTAGTGAAAGGCATCTTTCTTGGGCAGTTCCTATCCTGAAATTTCAAAATGATTACCTTGTTTCCTTATGGTAGGAAAGAACAGAAGATCAAATGTGGGAAGAATTCCCACAAATGATCTTCTAGGGTTGCCTGAAGATCACTTAGGGCCAAATCTTAGGAGACAGACACTTTCTAAGAATATAGCATATTCTCTACGCATCTCACCTGTATCAAATTGCAACAAGATATTAGATGTTGAGCCTTTGAAGGCATGTTGCAAAAGGATCAATAATAAATGGTGTAAAAGAGTTAACTGATGGTAATTCACATGGCGTGAAAGAATTTTTAAAGCAGTGGTTTATTCCCTCTAGCTTGATGGAATCTCCTTATATCTTAAATCTCATGTCTAAAGGTTATGATAGGTCACTTAATATCGACTCTGTTAACCAAATGACCAACATTTTGTACTATGTTCTGTACTTCATTATTTCTGATATGTGTGAGAAGTGTACTAAACATGTATATCATCACACCACAAAAAGAGTTACATTTCAATAATATTAGCAAGAATTACAAATATATGAACAGATTGTCATTAAGCTAGGTCTTTTGGTAAGCTGCTCAGTAGTCTTATCATAGCAAACCCAACTTACATCTTATCGCTGATGTCTTCCAGGAGGTTCATCAATTTCTTGGCCAATTGTTGCCTGCGGTACTCAGGAGCTACAGTTACTGCAGTTACGTGACCATGCCAAGACTCACCTTGACCTTCAACCTTACCCATGACTGCAGACATGTAAAAAGTTCACAAATTTTATGTACAACTGCTGAATTTCAGTTCATATGAACATTACCAATAGAAATATAGGAATGATAAGAGGAACATAAGAAACCAAAATGCCAAAATGGTGACCAAACTTGATATAGCTCTCATCAACAATCCCCTGGCAGCCCCTAACCCAAAAACCAAATAAAAAGAGTTGCATTTTTTGAATCACCTATATGCTACATGACAATCTATACATAAAACCAGAGTGCTGCTAATTTGAGATCCATGATCGATTTTCAGCTTTAGAAATTAGTACCACTGTCCAGAGTGCTTTGAGCACATAATCAGACACGACAACACATAGTTGCGAATCTTATTAAATAACATACCAAAATGTTTGGTTCATTGTAATGCTGAATCTAACTGTTGCAGTCTATGGTCTTCAAATGCCATTAATTGTAAATAAATGCAAAAACAGTCAGTGAGAAATACATTACCCGAAAAAAATCACAACATGAACACTTAACCTATTTATGTTATGAGCATAAAGTCGAATGCGAAATCTGTCAACCAAAACTTAGTAATTAAAATTGACCATGAGGAAACTTACTGTATCCCATGACTCGGTTGCCAGGAGCTTCCGCCACATGGAAATAGTCCGGCCAGCGAGCCAAGTAAGTCATGTAGAATGACATGTTGAACTGAAACAATAGCAAAATAGGAGTTAATTCATTTGAAACCCTAATTATTCTCAACAATTGCCAGAAAAATAAAATGAAATTGATTCGTATGAAAACAGATATGTTGGGGGGAGAAGACGCAATACAGTCTCGGTGAGGTGATCAAGATTTACAGAAGCAAAACGAAGAAGATCATTGCAACAAAATCTTCGAATAGTCGTCATCTCCCTCCGATCCCTCTGCGTTTTCTGCGACGATATGGGGCTATGGGCACCGCTTCGTTTCCAATTTTTTTTATTTTTATTTTTTTAAGTTACTTCTAAATTTTTTTAATAAAAAGTTACTGTTTAAAGTATTCCATTTTCCAATTTTTTATTTAAATTAAAATACAACTTCTTTTTTGCTTTAACTTTAATTCATAATTAAGAAGTAGTAACAGAAGAAAAAACTAATACATACTTATTTATTATATTTTGATTTGAAATTACTAATTAAAAATATAGAACTAAAGAAATGAACACCAAAATATGAGATAGTAATCTTTAATTAAAGGGTAACTTTTTTCTCAGACAAAATATGAAACAAATAAATATGTAAATTAAATTATTCTATCAGTTTGAAAAATGTTAAACTTAATTGGTTATAATGATAAATTTAGGATTCCACTTGCATTATTATTAGAATTTTGTGTTATTATTTTAAAAACAATCAATTTAGAGTAATATATAATCCGATCGTTAGTTATTGACTGCCCTAAAATTATTAAATTTTAAATATTATTAACTAATTTCTTTTTTGTAAATTAGTTGATAGATGTAATCATTGATAGTTATTATTTTGAACTTTACAAATAAATCTTTCTCAAATACGAACTTTTATTAATTTAAATTTTAAACTTAATTTAATTCAGTTTAAATTCGAATAAACTCGATTCAATTAAAAGCATATGAATCAATTTTAAATACAATTTTGTTATTAAATAAAATATATTTACCTCGATCTAACTAGATCCGCTTCTCTTTTATTTCCACGTCCTCAGTCTCACTCACTCAAAACAAACAAAAGAAAACTATAGCCGGCTATCCACCGATTACCGTTTCAATCAGCCTCTACCACTCCTCCTCTCTCCCCTTACACGTGCACAAATTCCAAGATTGACGTGGCACTCGATGACCATATTTTTCAGTAATCTCTCCCTTCTCCTCTGGACCCCCCCCCCCCCCCCCCAAACACTCTCTCTCTCCTCCACTCGAAATGGATACCCTCCTCCTACTCCACCACCGCTACCACCCTTCCGTTGCCAAACGTCCCTGCTGCTATTCCGCTGTTCCTCCTCCGGATCCGCCGATCGCCTCGAACACCGCGCCAATTTCGAGTCCTCCGATCGATAATCTATCGAAACGCGTCCGCGATTACCTCGAAATGGACTCCTTACTGGATTCATTTTTGTCTTTATCAGATTCCTCCACTTCCTCTCTCGACCTCGCCTTCGATCGCTTGATCGAATCTTCTCCGTCCGATTCCGACCAGCAGGACATGATCGAACGTGCTCTCAGGCTTGGGTCAGTTATCCTTGAAGTTGGCAAACGATCTGCTCGTAAGCGCGCCTCGGCACACAATTCTCTAGTTTGGCCGCTCCCTCCTGATCTCACAATCAAAGTAATCATTCTAGCTCTAAATTTTAGTTTTTAAATATATCTTTTATAATGATTTTTCTGGTACTGTAAATTTCAATTTTGATTTGTGAGCTGCTAATTGAGAAGCTTTATGCTATATATTGAGTATTTGATTTTAATTGGAGTGTCAGTATGCCGCATTGCTACTGGTTTTTGACCGGTGCTTCAAAGTTACTGGTTTGTCCTGCAATTTTATCAGTTGACCGGGCTTTAAAATTTAACAAGCGCTTCATTCTTTCTCAACCATTTTTCTGTTAGTTGATAACTCTTTCCTGATTCATTTATTAATTGCAATAATTTTAATTGACTTGTGGTAGTAGTTCGAGTGTTGTTCTACGCAAATTTTAAGTGCAATAATACTAGAGTGTTTGAGCCTCTAGTCCCACAAGATTGAAATTTGATCTTCAATTGATTGTATCATAATAGAGCATTTCTTATAATCGAATCCAATTAAAACTGACACTGATTTAGGAAAATATAAGGCTGTAGTCATTGTCACCCATGTTAATTTGCAACATCTTGACACTTCTTTTGAGATGTAAAGAATAAAAAGATGTATTATTGTTTTGGAATAGATATTTTTTATTACCTCCTCTGGCTAACTTCCTTGTTTTGCTGTTTCACAGGTTTTCTCTATGCTTGACACGCAAAGTGTGTGTTATGCTGCAGCTGCTAGTACCTTTTTCCACAAGTGTGCAATGGATCCCTTGTGTTATGCCCGTATTGATTTGATGACAGTGGTTCCAAAAGTTAATAATATGGTGGTGTCTACCATGATTCAGAGAGCCGGAAAAGCTCTTCGGTAAGCCTTCTTTAATCATACTATTAGGGTTGAGTTTTATCAGACCTTTATTATCTAATCTGTTTTCTCAGTTGTATGAGTGTAATTACCTTCTAACCATTTCACACACACAAAAAAATAAAAAACTTTGTTCTCATAAAAAAAAAATGATATGTTTACTTTTATGCAGCCTGAAGAGCCTGAGAAAGCACTTGAATTAGAGTTGATTTCTGTTTTGTCTTCTAGCAATGGTTGTAGCCTTATCTGAGAGAAACTTATTTATTCACACATTGCTCCAACTAATTAAAAAATAAACAATTGATGTATAGCTCTTGATTTTTATGCCGGGGGCAGGCTATATAATATGATGGTAAACAACTAGAATGGGAATTGCATATACAATTCTCACGTTAGTATGTTTCCGAAAGTATATTTAGGTATCTCAAGAAGGTATTTGGTATGATCCCCAACTGTATACGAACTTTGTAAGCTACTTGGATTTTATGTTTTATCTGTACCTTCAACCTTGGTTCTTCTTATCTTTCAGTCATATGCATTTCAGTGCTTCTAGTTTGTGTAAAACAATATATTTGTTCTGACAATTTCGTGGAATTCAGGTCTATTAAGCTTGGTCTAGTGCCTGGACCAAATGCATTGCTCGGTTCATCTGAACCATTAGTTTATAGTATGAGGAACTCCACGGAAGTCTCAGGTTTCTCATGGAATGATAAAAGGTCAAGACAAGGAAAGGAATCATTTATTCTTTCGCGTTCCTGCTTAAATGCTTTGAATGTGGACAGCGGTGCTCCTGGGTATTGTTTCAACTTTTGACCAAAAGGAAATTATAGTTCTTCGTTGAATTATCACCATTGTGGTTGATATTCTTTGTTGCATTTTATTTTCAGGGCTCTGTTGAGACAGTTGCATCTCTATAATATTGAACGGATGGATAATGCAGCGCTTTCTGCAGCATTGTCGGCCTGCCCATCTCTTCTTGATCTGGAGATTGTTGGCCTGTAAGTTTGACATATAGTCCAACCCCCTCCCATCAACAAATTTTTTGTCTTACTTAACCGTAGAATGTCGGAGGCAAAGTCTCATAATATTCAGGTGTTTATGTATTAGTCAGTCTCACTACAAAAGATTGTTTATATTTTTATGGAGCCTTAATTATGAAAAAATGTGTAGTTGGACAGTACTAGTAGAGAACTCGTAGTTTCTCTGAGTGGAGAAGCCTAGTTGTTGTGTCTGTTCATTACAACGTCCAACAATTTCAAGATTTAAAGAGCCTGCTCTAGTTGTTCTATTCTTTTATGTATGCTAAGTTCTTTAGAGTGAATCTTGTATTCTACTCTTTTCATGGAATTATTCTTGTCTAACTGAACCAATTTTTTCCTGTTGATAGTCATGTTGAATTACGGCAAACTTTGGAGTCAGTGAGCAAGCATTGCCATTTAATACAACGGCTCTTTTTTGAATCTTCAAAAACAGGTAACTTTTTTGGACAAGGTGCACCTGTTTTCAAGGTTAAACAATTGTTGCTAACTTTGACTTATGTAGGTAGAGACGACAGTTTGAAAATGTCCCCAACCTGCAGCGATTTAGTACACAACTGTCCTAATCTAACTTCTTTAGCACTTAGGGGATTCAAGCTTCAGGATTACAAAGTTTTGACCCTTGTTAAGGTAAATTCTCGTGTATATCAGTCGAAATATTTGTTATTCTGTATTTTTCTACTACAATTATTTCCTTTTCCTGCTGGTTTATAAGTTGATTACTCTTGCTATTTAACTAGGTTTTAGGGAATTGGTATTGGCAATATGTTGGTGTTGCGATGTATTTTCTGGAACTGGGAAAATCTAGTTTTAGGCTCTCTGCCTTGCTCAAGTTCAGCATCTGATACTGTTAAAGTGATCTAGCGTTGACCATCAAATTGGCCATTTCAATGCTTGGCATTATTTAGCCTGTAACTCATGCTTGCACTAGATAAATGAACGTGATGAAGTTTCAAATATATAATAAACAGCATTGACCTAAGATATTATGGGGTGTGTTATACATCTTTTTTGGGCCTCTCTTTTAGTTCTGCTATCTTAGCAGCATTTATTTGGAGATAGATCTGCTATTTTAGCCAAAAGTTTAAAAAAGGCAAAAAGGGGTAAGCATATTTTACCGATTGAATGTTAGTAAATGGACTAATTAATTGATTACTTCTAGCTCTGGACCTCTTAGTAATTGATGCAAGGGTATTGAGTTGCAAGGATATTGAGTATATTGAACTTTTAGAGGGTAGGTTTTCTTTAACAAAGTCTTTTGTGTTATAAGGGAATGAGTACAGGAATTAAATATGGCATGGACATCAAAACACGGGCCAATTGATGTGTCTGCTATACTTAAAAGAGCTACAACAACCAATTGTTTACAAGCTATAAACTGGCACCTAAATAACCCCAGAGGAGAGGTCCATAGGGAGATGCTTTATGGAACTTAGCTGCCCAGCCTGCTTTTCATTAGGACATTGTTTTTCATAGTCTTTCTGGGATGTAGAAGGTCTGAATCAAAGAGTTGCATTCTTCTCCAACCAATTCGTATACAGTAGTGGCAAGCGGTAATCTTACCATGAAAGACATAATAGTAGAATTTGCAAGGCTTGAGACTTTTAGAATCATAGCATCCCATCTCGTACAGACTCATTCCAATGCAAGTGGCAAACACAGAGGCGAGAACATTTAGAGAAGTATAAGTGGACAGTAGTCAAAGAAGAGGTGCTCAAGGGTTCAGGAGGACGTTGGCAAACACAGGATAAATAAGGGGAAAATGTTTTTCTCAAAAACTGATCAGATGTCTGCAATATGGGCTTTTCTGAGAGTAACTAGCCAAAGAATGAAGGGAAACCTTGAAACATGAAGCTTATGCTAGGTGACCTCAGCCCAAGGAATCACAGGTCTAGACTGCCTAATAGAAGATCAAAAGATTGCAGCTTTAACCTTGGAAAAGCGGTTTTAAAGATTCTGTCCTCAATATGAATGTTGAAGTATCTAGAGAAAGAGGTAGCTGAGTTTGATTACTTCCATGTAATTAGATGTAGCAAGCGTCCACGCATTATTGGTGATAACAGAACCATGTTTTCAGTAAGAACTCAGACCAGAGTTTGATGTTACATCTACAAGCAAAGCAAGAGAGTCATGGTCGAACCAAGGATCAGACTCATAGATTATTTTGGGTTCAATGCCAAACTCAGTATAAATTGTTTGGTGAAGCCCTGACCGAAGAGTCCGCCTCCAAATCCCAGAGCAGCTTGGAGGAATATGAATGATCCAGAAAAATTTCACCTATCTAGCCCACTTAGTCCTATTAATATAGTGGTGATGGTCTTTTCTAGTCGATATAGAATTCCATTCTCATAATTTCTGGGTGCTGTTTCTTGTGGACAAAACTTGGTGGGCTGGCTTAATATTTTAGTCTAGGATGCATGGTCTAGTTAGATCTTGACACACTGATCTGAATTCTGACAAGAATTTTAGTACATGATGATATGTCATGTTTTGGGGAGCACCAATCACAGGTTGCGCAGAATTTTTGCTTGTCAATGGTTTAGAATTCAACATATTAGTTCCTTTTAAGTGCTTTTGTGTACACCTCTTTGACCAAGTGTGACATATATAACATTGCAGGGATTTCGTAGACTGAAGTATCTCGATTTTACGACATCCTACTCAATTACTGGTGTCTTCTTAAAGTAAGTTCCTCTTTGAAGACGAATCTTTCAAATTTTTGCAGAGTTTTGTTCTTTTTCCAACATTCACTGCTATTTATTTTGTGCTTCTTTACCATGGGACTTGGTTTTTAAACTTTTAGGAAGCTTTGTGGTGGTGTAGGAGCAAACCTGCTGGAAGTTTTGATTTTACGGGATTGCATGCATCTGAAAAAAGTATGTCCTGCCAACCTGTATATGTCTGTCTGTCTAGGTGTATGTGTATGGGTCTCAAACTGCTTGTCATGTGCAGGGAGAAGTTGAAAAGTTCTTGTCCGCCGTTCTCGCTGGAGATTTTAAATACCTTAGACATCTTGTAAGTATATTATTCTTTTGTGTTTTGGAAGTTATGTTTACATGATTTTTTCCCAAACCTTGTAATATACTATTGGCTTGAAGCCTTGTTAGTTGTTCTTTTTTAAAAAGTTGCCAAATACATATTCCCTTTAAGCTGTTTGATTGACAAACAGGACATTTCCAATCGGGAAGGTCTTGCATCTGAGGATGATTGGTGCAGTAGGTGTTACAGTCCAAGGTGGTTCTTCTGCCTTTTTGAAATTATTTTTGCTATTTATTTGGTTTTCTTACAGTGATTTGGTGTATGATGCAGTTTCATCCCTATGAATCAATTATATGAACGAAGGCCTGACTTCTGCCTACTTGCTGAGTTTCCTCTTGAAGGAAGGTACCTCCAGTGGTTTATCTTTGTATTTTAAATAAAATTGCTGCAGGTAACATTTGCCGTTTACAATTATGTTATGTTCATCCTTTATTCTGTTGCAGTTTCATTGAAGTTGAGCAAATGATCAGCAGTGATGTAGATGTGAGTCTGCCATCACAGCATACTTCAGATGGATCGATGTCTATGAATACATCTGAGAGTAGCTATAATAGTGGCAATGAGGATAGCCGGGATACTAATTTTGTAATTTTTGAGGAAAGTTCCGATGAGGTAGACTTTCTGTCTGTCTGAGGCCATTTCCTAGTCATAATGTGAGTTCACTTCTACCTCTCTCCGTCTGTATCTTGCACAGAGTTTAGATTTGGCATCCACTTTTGGTAGCTTGTGAGCCCTGGGTGGATGGGTGTGGGTATTGTGGTATTGGTGTGTAATTCAGTGATTGTCATGGCAGTTGTCTCCCGTAGTATGTATAGTTGAATACTCCCTCTGTTCCACAAAAAGAGTTACATTTTGACTTTTTGTACATATTAAAATTGCATGTTTGACTGAGATTTTCATCTATAAATTTTAAGTTTTTTTTATAAAATTTGTTGTGAATGTTTAAGTTTTGACATGATCTACAACTGTGTAGTTAAGTTTTTTTAAGATATCTCATAGAAACAAAGATATTTTTCAAATGTAACTCTTTTTTAGAACAAAATATTTTTCTAAATGTAACTCTTTTTGTGGAATAGAGGGAGTAAAAAATAAATTGCTTTTGCACGGAACCTTTCCTTGTTTAAAACATGTTTTTGCCATTGATACAGGGTGAAGCCCACATTTGGAGGCGAATGTAGAAGCTTGAGTCTCGTTGCGATTTGCCCATTATAAATCTGGGGCCACGTTTTGCAAAAGGAATCTAGATTTGCAGATCGTTCGATACATCACGTTGCAACAGTTCACCAGTTGCATGACGACTGTAATTATCAAAGTCCCGTTGAGAAAGCTTTTCTCCGCCTCCCCTTTTTTTGGGCGGCATATTCCTTCCTGCACATTTTTAGAACTGTAGCTTCACATAAAAATGCATCATTCCTGGATACAACTTCTCGTGGATTCCCAAATGTTGGGTTTATTTAATTTTCTTCTTTTGCCTGAAGTGTTGATTTTTCCTTAGAATTTATACCATCAGTATTTTCTTGTCAATTGATGTATGCAAAACATTGTGTTTGATTGGTTTGAATAAAATGACGGGGATAGAATGGATGTAGTGGAAGAAAAATAAAAGCCGGAATGGAAGGTTAAAAAAGATACATGAACTCGGGAACAAAAAGAACTGACTTGTGAGTGTTGGAATATATTATCAAGTTATATAGGTTACGATTGAAATTACACTTTTATGTATTTAATTTTATTGAATTGAATGAATGAAGGGAGAATGAGATTTATGAAAGAAGGGAGAATGAGATTTATACACTCCTCGTCAAACGGTGTAATGTTCCCTCCTTTTCATTTTAAACAACTAAAATGCAATATCATGTAAATCCTGCGTCATTTGTCCTTGAAAAGTTGCTCCAAGGCTACATTAAGGTGATATTAAATTGAAGGATGTATATGACTATATTTATGTTAAGAAACTTCTTAAAAGATGGAACAGAAAGCAAGCATCCATTTCATAGGTGAGTGCGAATATGTTCTGAAAATAGTTACATATGTATATTTTTTCATCACAGTGTTATATTTTTTAAAATTTGACATTATAATTTTTTAATCTTATCTTTAATTAAATATTCATAATCAATTTCATAAATTTCTTTTACTAGTATTTATACATATTTCAATCAAATATTTGATATTAATATTTGTCAAAAATTTTAAAATTTTATTTTATTTGTAGCCTTTTTTTTCCTAAGAAAAACATAAAATATCAAAAGAACTAATTGACTAAATAAGAAAATATTTACAAAATTTTAAAAAAGATAAAACTGTAAAATTAACACATAAGTGCACTCGCATCATTTTTTTATATTCTTTATAATCTCTTTTTAAGAAGTAAAAAGGTTAAAATTTTAAAAATTATTTCTACACCATAATTTATAAAATAGAGAATCTGTTAAAAGATTTGAACAGTAAATTTTAACATCAAATAATTTACTATTCAAATATTTTAAATCTATATAATAACGATGTTGGTGTAATTCTTAAAAAAATGAGATTTTAAAATATATAAAAAAAATATAATTTAATCTATAACATAAAAAATTTGTTAGAAGACATTGGCCTAAATGATCATACTAGACTTTCTCTCGCTTTTTAAAGATGGCCAAGTCTATAATCTATCGTGTTGCAATTCGCTAACAGTCTATATGTACGCACTACTCAAATATATGTACGCACTACTAGTAGGATTTAATTTTAAATCCTAATTTGGTCGACATGTCGAACAGCAACAACCAACAAACACCGCCGTACCGCCCTTACCGCCTCCGCAAAACCCTAACCGGCCACCAGCGAGCCGTCTCCTGCGTCAAATTCTCCAACAATGGCAAGCTCTTAGCTTCCTCCTCCCTCGACAAAACCCTAATCGTCTGGTCCGCCGAATCCCTCTCCCTAATCTCCACCCTCGTCGGTCACTCCGACGGCGTCAGTGACCTCGCCTGGTCCTCCGATTCCCACTATATCTGCTCCGCCTCCGATGACAAAACCATCCGTATCTGGGACGCCCGCGACGCGGAGTGCGTGAAAACCCTCCGCGGCCACACCAATTTCGTCTTCTGCCTTAACTTTAGCCCTCAATCCAATCTCATTGCTTCCGGTTCTTTTGACGAGACGATAAGAGTTTGGGATGTGAAGACCGGGCGGTCCGTACACGTCATCCGAGCCCACTCGATGCCGGTGACTTCGGTGCACTTTAATCGAGATGGATCGCTCATTGTTTCTGGCAGTCACGATGGGTCTTGTAAAATTTGGGATACGGCCACCGGAGCTTGCTTGAAGACTCTTATCGATGATAAGGTTCCGGCTGTTTCATTTTGCAAATTTTCGCCCAATGGGAAGTTTATACTAGTTGGAACACTTGATGATACGTTGGTGAGTCTTCTACTTGTGCAAAACAAAACTTTAGTTTAGCTTTCTGGTTTTGGAATCTTTTTGATAATTGGAGTGTTCTCATATGTAGAAACCTTGAAGATTTAGCCTATTTGAGTTCAAGTAAATGACAAATCTTTCCAAGATTTAAAATGGCTTGAATTCATATTAGAGATGGCTAACATTGATTTGTCTAGATCGGGAACCTTTCGGAAAATTTAAGGTCACCTAGAAATAATATTGTTGGTGATAGGGGCCAGACAACTGATTGATTGAAGTTCAGCATATACTTAACTGAATTATGTCAAATTACTTTAACAACCATGGCATTCCCATAAGGGTTCGTGAGAACTGAGAGTCAGTTGATGCGATTGTGAAGAAAAAAGGAAAAAGAGAACACTTTTTGTAATGCATAAACCAGGAGAGATCGGCAAACTAGGTGAATAATAATTATTGGAAGAATTTCGATTCCATAGCTCACTAGCAGTGGAGATTGTTCAGTTCGAATTGTTGAGTTTTGCTTGCTCCCTCTCATGCTTCACAGCTTATTTGAGGAATTGATACTAAATTAGAGATACATTTATAAAATGACAGTTTTTGAAATAATAGTGGTGGTAGTTATGGTAAGAATCACTAGTGATAGTATTGGGACAATGATTAAAGGAGTTCTACAACCATTTATATATCTAATTTTGGAACAATTAAAAACGAAAAAATGTATCAAACGCAGGAATTAATATTTTGTAAGATAAGTGTTTTTTAAACTCTAGTTATTCTGTTTACCTTGTTCTGCAGAAACTTTGGAATTACTCAACGGGGAAGTTCTTAAAAATTTATACAGGTCATGTGAACAAAGTATACTGCATAACTCCCACGTTCTCAGTGACCAGTGGTAAATACATTGTCAGCGGGTCAGAGGATAAATGTGTGTACATATGGGATCTGCAGGGGAAATCTATGATTCAAAAACTTGAAGGGCATACTGATACTGTTATCTCTGTAACTTGCCACCCCAATTTAAATATGATCGCTTCGGCAGGTCTTGACCAGGACAGGACTATCAAGATTTGGGTTCAAGAATAATCAGCGACTAATAATATCAAATCAGTGAGCTGCTGCTTCTTGGTCTGTTCTGTTCTGTTGTAATTGTTGATCTGCTCTAGTAGATGAAGTTATATATTCAATTGCATGAACAAATTTTGATTATGTTTCCACAGGAGAAAGAGATTCATTCTGAATTTCTGATGACAGAGTAACTGGCACTCGCTGCATGGTGTAACTGAGTTTTTGTAATTTTGAGTACAAGTTCCTCGAAGTTTGCCCAATGTACATTAGTTTCCTTATGATCCATTGAGTGAAACACCTCTAACTAGTGAAATGTTCCATTTATCTGTCACGATAATATATATCACATCTTGAAGTGCATGTCATGATGTGTCGTTTAAAGTAGAGTTATTTACGATTTGTATCCTAAGTATATACAGTTTCATTTTTACGCCCGTTAGCTTCAAAATTTGTCGAATCTTGTTTTCAAGAATTTTTTTCCCTGTTTCAAACTCCACGCTTGCAGCTATTTTTGTTATGAATCAGACAATTAGGTAGTTTGTGCCTGGTGGGTGCATGTTCGGCAACAGATGCTTCAAGATGCCTTTACATTTGTAATCGACTACCAAATTCATGTGTAAATTTATCAGAAAAAGACAGGATTTTCAGTTTTTTTGCAAGATATATGTTGATGTAAAATAGAGACGAAAACGCCACTTGTAAGATAGTTATACTCTGTATTTATAGCTGTGGAAGAAAAAGATAGGGCTTAACGTCGGGTCGGGTAATGAACTGGAAACATGAACATATACGCGTTCTTCATAGGACCAACCAAAATCTTCCAACCCATTCTTTTATTTTTCGTTATATAAGGTTTAGATTGTGTTGATACTGAATTCAAAACGAGGTCCGCGTTAATGATTTATAGCTTATGACCTTTGAATCTTTGATTAATATATTTTTTTTGTCAAGGATTTTTGGGTAATTAAGTTATTCAAAACTTATCTAAGCTATATCGCAACCATTAAAACTTAGTACTGAAAATAAAGAACAGCCGAAGAATGAAGAAGCTGACAAATAGCTAGGTGGAGGGAAAGAAAGAAGAAAGAAGAAACCAAGGAGGAGGAAGCACAGACAACGATGAGAATGATCGATGATGCATACCACTATCACTATGCACACCACAGCATGGAAGAGAATCCTAATGCAATGTGTCATCTGTTTAATAGGTACGTTAAAAAAAAAATCGAATATATATAGTGCCTTGGTTATATTGGTGGAATTGTTTCTTAGAATCTTATGCTTATCGAGACGAATTATAAATATTTGAATAAATAATAAAAATTTTATAATTTAGGTATCTGTGTTATAATTTGAATTATAAATATCTTTGTTAAATTAGGGTATGCAAGATTAAATTTATGGTGTTCAAATACCCGTTTATGCTTATCAGCTTAAGCTATGTTAGCTAAAATGTGGAATGTCTCTGCTCTAAGGATAGATGTCATGGAAAGTGTATGCACATTTTAAACATATGTGAGTGATAGAAAGCTGTCGGTGAGATTTGTTGTCGATCAAAATCTGTCCCCATTTCTCGACCCTTATTAGGATCTGTTGAACTTGGACTTTGGTAAACTCATTGGTCGCGTCACTTCCTACTTGTGGTATTTGATTAGTGTCCTAAAGCCTTGGATATTCAATAGTACAACTTATTTGCTATACAAATATTCTAAGTCTTTGTTGTGAATTAATTACTTACATCCTAAAGCTCTCAGCACTCAATAATACGGAGTACCAACATTTTGATATATATACAAATTTCAAACTCTTTGTTATGAAAATACTCAACAATGCAGAGTACAGCTTCTTGTTGTACATGTATCGGGGTTTATTTTTTCCCACAGGTGTTTTGTTTCCTGGTGTAGGCTGGTTTTGCATATTGGTTTTCTATTTATTTTTGTGGGTTAGTTTCAGCTTTTCTTCTCTAGTAGTTTAGTTTTCTCTTGAGATGCTGGTTTGGGTTTCATTGTCCTTCGCTAGTTTAAATATTTTGATATTAGTTTCTTCTAGTTTGTGGTCAGCACTTTATTAAAGTTCTGCTTTTGCCTATTAAAGAAAAAAGAAAAAAGTGACTATATTTAAATCACCACGTGTAGAGGAAACTCCCAACTTTTCGGGGTTTTTTCGATTGAGCGAGCAATGTGCCATCGTGTAGGAAAGCTATCTAAAGAAAGCTAGGTAGTGACCGGATTGAGATTCTTATTCCATAGTAGCTTGTTGATTAACACACACACTCACAGATATATATATATATAGAGAGAGAGAGATGCAATGTGCCACACCAGTTTGATGTACGTTTACCACTACGAACTAACTAGTTCACCCTGTAGCTAGCTAGCTAGCTAGCCATGTTACAACAAATCTATCATCATTCCATTACCTTGTCTTGAATGTGACTAGTTGGTGTGTCGACGACATTCAATAACTAATCATTACTTACTCGATCCTCTCCATTACGTAGAAATCTAAGCTCGTTACAACCTATTTAATCATATGTACCTATGTTATATATACATGTATATATGTATATACGTGTATATAGGTTTACATATATGTAAAAACGTATATGTATATGTATATATATGTTATACTCAAACATATATACATATATATATTATACATGTATTCTTAATCTCTTCAATTACTACGACAGTTGCTGACCTTATACGGTTATATATGTGTGTGTTTTTTTATGAACTTAATATCTCAAATTCCAACTTATATTAGTTCAACCGTCATTTCAGATAAAGTTGTGTAAAATAGATCGTTACCTATAATAAATATTAGCTCAACCGTTATTTCAGGTAACGTTGTATAGAATAGATCGTTACCCACAATAATAAACAAGTACTTTTTTGTGATGAAAACATCCCCTATAATATATATATTATAATATATATATATATATATATATATATATATATATATATATATATATATATATATATATGAGTTCAAACTTCCATTTGAAAAGCAAGTGCGTTAAGCTAAACAGAGTAACCAGTAACAATTCATATATCTCCAAATAGGGCAGTGGCGGTGGGATGTCTGAAATTACATATGGTAATCCATTTTGTTGAATCACCAACAGCAACGTATGTGTTGTATGTATTCATCTGGGTCAAAAACAAAGGTGCAATATCCTTATTAAAAAGCTCAGAACCATTGTCATTCCTATTACATCTAATTAAAGTACTCGCCATAACCCAAAAAAATACATATAGAAAACATTCTCATGTGTTGTGACGAGCTATATTAAATTAATTTAAACATTAATAACACACAATCAATGAATTAAAACTTACGATAAATAAACATCAATATATGAATCAAAACAATAATAGATGAAATTGATAAACATAATAGGATATGGTGATGGCGATGGCGATGTCGTTTCGCAAACTTTGATTCGCATTCGCGCTTCTCTTGTCACTTCTCATCGTCTAAACCACTCTCTTCGATGAGTTATCTCCTCCGCCATCTGTACAACACCGCTCGATCTCCTAATCGCCTCCTTCATTGTTCCGTCACCGGCCCCTTCGATTCTTCATCCAACTCCTCTTTTTCTCCGTCTTTGGCTCTGGCTCGACAACTTAACCGCGCTTTGCAAACTCTCATTCGCTCGCACTTTTCTTATCACTTATAGCTCCTCGGTCCAAAACACTCTCTGTGTCCTCTTCACCAGACCTCCACTACTCCATTCACGTACCTCCATTCCCCCTCCGGCATTGCTCTGCCTCTACCGGCAGAACCAAAAGGCCGTCGTTGCTCTCAGAGTTTGTGCTGACCTCATGATACTGATCGCTATCTCCGATCCGTACTAAAAAACCAACGAACTACTTCGTGTGTAGCAACAATCCACACACATCATATCTAATAAATGAATACAAATTTAGACAGAGATGCACAGAAACAAGAGAAAGTTAGCTAACTCACCTCTAGCTGCAACGATTCAGAAGTTCCAAAATTAATTGTAAATTAAAAAACGAGATAGAGATAGAGATAGAGATAGAGATAGATAGAGAGAGTGAGTTAGCCAAGTTACCTCTAACTGCAACAGGTCAGAATTTGCAGAGCGCGAAGCGAATGAAAAATGATTACTTAGAAGATGGTATATATAGATTGATGAAGAGGCTATATGTCGGTAGTGCTGTAACTAACATATTTTGAAATGTCATATCATGTGGGACCGGCCGTTTAACGCAGAAATTGCTTCCTTGCTCGCTTACATGGGAGCTGACCTTGAAGTCGTATCAGTGGTAGTTGAGGTATAAATTAGTATTTAAATTTGTACTCCTGTTAATATTATCATTGATATTAGTAATTTAGTAGTATTAATCATTTTATCGACAATATTTCTCATACAACGTAGTATCGATCAATAACTAATATTTCAATTGGATATGTAAATTTAATACTCTGAATTTATGATTTAGCTATGAGTTTATATCGTTCAAAAAGAAGAAGAAATTTTTTTGATTTTTAAGTTTATATCTAAATTTTTGTAATTCAGAGTTTGGATTATTTTTACAACAGATGATAATAAAAATTATTATAGTAATGGTAGATATTTAAGCGATGATGGCGACGTCGACATTGATGGTGAATTTAGCGACTTCGATCGATCATTTTAGATATGCAATGTATACATATTCTAGATTTGTTTTTGTTGACGTTCGGAATAAAAATTATAAAGATGACGACGATTATACCGTCAATGATGGTTGCGATGATGATGAAGTGATGGAGATAACTGTCATGAAAGTGAGAAGAAGTTGTCATGGAGGGTGGAAGAGAGATAGAGAAAAAAAAACATTATATAGAAAAAAAAACATTTTATACTTGACTAAAATAAAAAATATGAAAACTTACTGCAATAAAGTGAAATTTTCTAATTTAAAAAATATTAAAGTGTCATTAATCCATAATTCAAAATTGTATCCAAATGTTTTAACAAAATTAGCGATACGCAATATGTCTTCCGTGAGGTGATAAGTAAAATTTCATGTACATATTGATTATCAAAATACCTATGAATAAATTCTTTGATTATCAAATGCGTATGAGTAAATTCTTTAATTTATTCCTTACGGTTATTATAGGTCAAGATTTTCTTACATTAAAAGAAGTGTCCCACTTTTTCTCTCTCTGGAATTTGCGAAACAAAAACCTCTCCAACTCTGTATCTTTATATAATTCTTCGGATTCATGTCGTTGATTGTTTTAGAAATTTATTAAAATTTTATTTTAATTGATGCTATCCTTATTTATTATTAGATTACAAGAATGACATTGTATTTAAAATTACATTTAATTATCAATTTAGCATATCAATGTACTACTTAATATCCATATTCGTGAATTCATCCTAAACAAACCAACATTATAAACCAAAAAAAATAAATATGTAATAATCGTATTATAGTCCGATCTAGTTACCCCTCCCAAAAGACGTACATATTCTACGAGAATGTTTCCTCAGCTCGTGCTGTTACAGAACAAGTAAGAAGGGGAGAGCCTTGAAGTCGATCCTTTTCCTACATATTGTCGTATCATTGTAATTTATATAGAATATGTCTTATTTAGCCAAAAAAAAAAAAAAAAGAGTTTGACATCTTTCGCCCCACTCATAAGGACGCCAAAAAAATACAACCAAACTATTACTACTTCCCTTTTAACCACCGCTTTCAGATAGAATAGAGGATAAGATGTTAAATAAAAGTAATAAAAATGAAAAAAGGGTTTTGAGTTTGCAATCTCTAGTTTCCTCTGCTGACAAGCAAAAATGGAAGATGGCTGGGATCTACAAGCGGTGGTCAAAGGTTGCTCCACCGCAGCAATCACCATCTCCTCCTCTGGTACTTTCACCACCACAAGTCCACAGCCATAAACTGAAGTTGCGCTACAAATTCTTTTGCTCTCCAAACAGGGTGTATAGAAAGGAAAAAAGAAAACAAACCAATTTCTCTCTACTTTCCAGATCTGCATGAACCATCAACAAGTGACACTACTACTGAAGTTTTACATGATCGAGTTGTTTAAACCATTTTGTTCCAAATTGAAGCCCATTCTTCTTCCTCCACAAACCATATCCGTCTCGCCCTCTCTTTTCTTGGAGGTTTGCCAGATTAATTTCTATTTTAAACCCCCAAAACAACTTCTTCCTATCAATTTCACTTTACTAACAAATTTACGAAAAAATCTCATTACATGTAGACATATATCTTAATCAAATATACAATCATATGTGTGTATACTCTTATCATATTTATGTATGTTTAATGTTGCACTTCATTCGTTACACACGCACAACATTTCCAAAAATCATCTACTACTTTTATAAAAAGTCTATAACTAAATTTTAATTTTAATTTGATTGGAAAATAATTAACATAACAAAATTTATTAAGATTCCAACTAAATAAATTATTTGTTATACTAAAATATTGTTAAATTTTACCACAATTTGAATTTTAGAATTTTACAATTTATTATAAACAAAATAAAATGTTGCTTTTTATTTTTATTTTTTATAAATAGAGTATGAGACTAGTACAAGGTGCAGTACGCGAAAAATCAGAAGCAGTTGATTAAACGACGTCCGTCATTGGCTCTTTTCCAAGCCAAAAGTGTCTTCAACGCCGTTAGTCACTTTTTTCCTTCTCTCCGCTATCATATCCGAGTAAACCTGAGAGATGGAATTATTGAATTTTCTAGCTACTAAATCACAGGAAAACTTTCAAAAAATGAAGAAAACAATTGATGCTTGGTTTAAGTAAAGATGACAAATTGACAATATACATGCAATATCTAACCAAATGTTGGTTAAGGTTTCCGCTTAGATATAGAAGCTCTTTTTTACATCTTCCGTTCCAAAATTATAAAAAACATATTTTGATTCACACAAAATATATTTATAAAATTTTATAATTCAAATTAAGCTAAAATATCTTACTTTTAATAATAATATTAAAATGAAGTATGATAATATGCATGAAGATTACTTCTAAATAAACTTTTATAAATTCATATAACAAATAAAATTATCGCATTAACAAATAACGAGAGAGAAGTACTTTTGGACTAAAAAAAGCTAGAAATTACTAATAATTAGAAACAAGCAGAGGAGATTACAATATATATATAAACACACACGCACATATACATATACCTTAGGGTAGGAGTAGAGAAAGATGTACCACCATGCAAAAATCAAGGAGGAAGCTACACCAGTGACTACCAACGAGTGCAAAATTAGCCAGCTACAAGCAATTACTACACCTCCAGTCAGTGTTATTGTCCATGGTTGACACCTATATATCACACACTTGGTCATGATTTTTGAAATTGAGTACCAACAATTGCACAATAAATCTTTGTATTCCTACTGAACTCTATTATATTTGAAAATGACTATAAATTAAATGTTTTAATATGACCCACGTAATAAATTTAAATTATATAATTTATAGTAACTTTGAGGTTTAAATTAGAATGTAATAAGCCCATACTTTTAAAAATGAAGAATATTTGAAAAGAAAAAAGCACATACTTAAAAGCCCAATGTATGGTAAAATTACGATATTAGAAAGAAAGACAATCAAGAAAATAAATTAAGAAACAATAGTGGTAGCTAGCTAGCATGAAAGGGGGCTTATAAATATGAAGAAAAATATATATATTTAAAAAAAGAACAAAATTAATTACCACGAGGGTTTGGTGTCCCAAACAGAGTCGTACTCGAGAGAGAGAGTGTTAAGGTAGTCTTCCATGTCATCAACGGCGCCGTTTTCGTCCAAGAAACTCTTCAGATCTTTTGGGTCATGGGAATTGCTGCTCCTGGTAACAATTACGGCACTGATGTTGCGAAAATTGGAAGGTTTGAGTCGAATTGATGAGCTTTTTTGCCATAAAAGCGAATTACAGAGATGGGTTTCAGAGGAGGAACAGTGATGGGGTCGTAGAGAAGAAGAGTGGAGAGAGAGAGGAGAGAGAAATAGAGTAGCTACCATTCTTATTCTTTTTCTTCTTTTGACCCCCAACTGCCTTAGGATAAACCTTACCTTTCAGGTACTTTTAAAAATCCACGCGAGTTGGCACATTATTAATTATAATTTCAATATTGCATAATTATAAGAAAAACATAGCCAAATAATTATTAATTTAAGTTTTTTTTAGTTCTTAAGGAGAATGATTTGGATTGATTCCGATTAGTTAGAATTTGATGGATCACTTAATGCTTTTTTAATAAAAAATTTTAGTTACATCGGGGCTAAAAATCGAGCAAACAAAAAATGAACAATTAAATAAAATAGGAAGTGGGCCTCCCAATAACGTTTTTGCGCAAAAATATCCAAAAGCCATCTTAAAAAATGCTCCAACCGAGTTAGACCTACTATGGTGAGGATATTAAATATTTTGTGAGAGTATCGTCGAGTCAATGATATAACTATTTACCAATTATTTGTGCACAAATTTAGAACATAATTTTTCTTTTTACTAAATATATATGGTTTTTTTTGGATATATATTAATTTTAAAAATAAAAACATAAATAAATTATTTCTAATTAAAAACATCAAAACTAAAAATGTATCTTTTTATTTTTAAAAAGTCCTTAAAGAAAAACTAAGAGTTGGCTCGAATAATATAATGAGCACTAAGTACTATCTCTGTCTTTATATGTGCGTGTTTTGTATTTTTTGTACATAAATTTAGGTAAAAAAATTATATGTTAAGTAATTTATTTTAATTAAAAATTATATTCACATTAATTCTTATTTAAAATATTTTTATTATTAACTTTTTTTAAGTTAAAATATAAAAAAAATCACCACATTTAAAAAAATTGGAAAGAGTATTAAAAAGTTTGTTATTGGGAGCTGATCTTTGATCTTTGGTTAGTGAATTTTTAGATAATGAGATAACCTCAGTCATCATCGTCACTATATAAAATATCCAAACATTTGTTGGGTAAAATCTCAACTGAATACATAAAAGTCGCCCCAAGTTTAGCCACATAACAGTCTGCACTATATAAGTTCAGAAAAGCGGCGGTCATTCTCTGCTAAATTGGTTTTGGCAACTAAAAATCATACCCAAATTTGCAAACCTAAAGACATTAATTAAAAGGGGTAATGTATTTTCATTTATTTGATGCATAAGTTTGTTGTATGTGTATTTTTTCGATTTGTAAATTATAATATTAAGATCATATGTAGGATCGCAATTAATAATGGCGGACAGGCATTCAGTATTCACGATCCGTACGAGGAAATTCATGACAAATCGACTGCTCTCTAGGAAACAATTCGTGGGTGTTTACGTTTTTTCATTTGTAACAGATTGATGTACTATGTCAATATACTTGGATTTAGTTCTAATATAATTTTCGGTTGATGACACAGATTATTGATGTTATACATCCTGGAAGGCCCAATGTTTGTAAGGTTTGATCTCTTAAATCAATCCATCAATTGTGTGGTAGTTACTCTGATTTGAGCAGAGTTGCGTAATGAGCAATGTCCAGTTAAGGGTAGAATTATAATGAAGATTTGAATGATAATATGGCCTTTGTTGAATATGTTATACATACGATTTTAATAAATAAAGTGTCATTTTATAAAAAAAATTGAGACTGTACATGTATTTCGTCATGTGAGTTTTATTGATAGGTTTTCTTTATATTAGATATTTGTAATTAATTTTTCATATATTGATTAATTTGTTTGGGGTTGAATTGTATTGTCATGAAAGGCGGAATTGAGACAGAAACTTGCAACTATGTATGATGTGAGAGATCCAAATTGCATCTCCGTGTTCAAGTTCAGGACACATTTTGGATGTGGAAAATCTACGGGGTTTGGTTTAATTTATGATTCTGTCCAAAGTGCAAACAAGTATGACCCTAAGTATCGCCTTGTCAGGGTAATTAACTTTCCATTAATCTTGAGTTAATTTTTGTTTCCTAACCTTTCATGTTTAGCCCTAAAAAATAAGTAATGTTTCGGATTGTTACATACTTTACTCTATTACTCTATATGTTTCAGTTTCCTTGTGTTGTCATATTACCACTCCCTCCCCCCCCCCCCCCCCCCCCCCCCCCCCCCCCCACCCCCTTTAGTGCTTAGGTTGTATGTCGATGGTTAAAGAAATGAAATACCCAATTGAATTTAAAAAATAATTCTTCTAGTCCAAATTTAAATTTTAGTTTTATGACTTCTGCTTTCTAGTTAACATTCTTTTTGTGAGTAATTGGCAATTGTTAGATAGTATCACTGTATCAGGTAATTAGCACTTGTCTTGAAATTTGTAGTTTGTTCCAAAATAACCTAATATTCAGTATCTGTGTTAATTAAAAGTTATGGATCACGTTAGGAGTTAGTTTAGTTTTCTCATTCCTTTTTCATATGAAAAATTTGAGTTATGTTTACAGATTTAGCCTTTCAAGAACGAGATAACTAAACGATTAGTAACTTTTGACTAGTTGAAAGTGCATATAATGCAATTTTGGGTTGAAAACCTCAATATGGTAAGTGTTCTTCAATATATGAGCCAGGTTTTCTATCCATTTCACATATCTTTTTTTTTACTGTTTATTTATTTATTTAATATTTTTTTAATTTTGACTTGTATAGAATGGCCTGGCTACCAAGAAGGAGAAGTCAAGGAAGCAGGTGAAGGAGAGGAAAAACAGGGCTAAGAAGATGCGTGGTGTGAAGAAGGTAAAAGAAAAATTATATCATTCCAACTATTATAATCACTATAATTTTTTAAGTTTTTAAAATCTTTCGATGTCATTTGATAAGATAAGCGAATAGTTTAGAAGATTAGATGGTGATAGAATGACATGCATATCAATATAGAGTCTAGTATTTTTATTTTTTCCGTTCATTTTGTTTTCAAAATCAAAATAAAAAAAGCAAAACACATTGTAAATCCAGTCACCTTTTGTTGTTAAATCTGCAGGCTAAGGCTGGAGAAGCTGCCAAGGCTGGTAAGAAGAGATGAGTTTCACTATCTGGTTAGGTGGCCTAATGCAAAGATCGTTCTCGTGCATCCGAATAATCGTTTATTCATTTTCTTCTATTTTTTATTTTTTCATTTTCAAATTTATTAGTTTTCTGTTGTGCATAGGTGGTTTGGGAGGTAGGTGGGGGAATAATTCAATTGATAGATGATTTATATTTTTGTTTATTAGTTTGTGAATAAGAAACTTTGGTATTCTCCTTTGACCAACAGCATCACTGTGTGTTAGATTGCTTAGAAACTCCGACAAGTGATTTTGATTATTAATGTTGGAAATAAATTCGTCTGAATAAACTAATTTATTTTTTATAGTACGTAAGAAATCTAATGGCATTTGGTATTGAAATTTGTTTCTTCTTTTATTATCAAGTGTAAGGTACAAAAAATGGATATTATCCCCATGTTTATTTTCTTAAGGAAACTAAGAACATTATTTAAAGTTGAACTTACAATATTCCAACTTTCTCTTTTGGCTACACAATATTTCAGAAATGTAAGTTGCGTTGGATTAAACTGAAATGGCTCTGGTCAACATGTATATCGTTTAAATAATAAAGACTGGAAGTGAATTAGACCACCTAGAAGGCTAGAATCACATAACATAAATTCTAAGAATTTACTAAATCACCTAAAAAATGAAAGAAATTTACTTTAGTGTAGTAGAGAAAATCAATAACATTAATTCTAGTATTGGCAACTAAAGGAGTACTTGTTAGTGGCACAAGCAGCTCATTTTTGCTCCATGCGTTCTAAAATTAGAAAAATATAATTTAATTTACATAAAATAAATTTGTGAAATTCTATAATATAAAATTGTAATTAAAATTTTCACTTCATTATTTGTAAGTAAAGTATACGTAGAATATTCAAACTTAATTTTATACTTTTATATTTTTACAAATTTATATAACAAAATAAATCTTAATATGTACAAATAATACTACATTAAAAGAGACATCTATTTCTAATTTTAAAATGAAGGAAATATTATTTTATTTTATTTGGAATGTACTATTTTGCCAAAAAAAAAAAAGAAAAATATCATGTCAGTACAGTCAATCTCACTTATTGCCACGAGTATATCACATATTTGTACTATTAACATGGTTTGTGAAAATAACAGTTACTTTTTCCAATACATTTGTTATTTGTGAGTTGAATATTTAATTTTTTTAGTTGTAAACTTGAAAAGATAACTTGAGTAATGTTGTACGATTTGGTTAATTGACACGATAATGATAAAGACGACAACAACAATGATACAATATAGAGAAGATGTTTATAGTTTTATTCATGACAACGACGAAAATAATATCAACGTGTTAGTATGAGAGAGAAAACAAATTTTATTTTATTAGTTAACTGGTCTATACATTTTCAAACTACATAATTACAAATGAATATATTCCCGCCAATGTATAATTTTCATAAGAATTATGATATGCATAATGAAAAAATTGTGCCCAAATTTAATTCCAACTTTATTATCATTCTTTCTCCAGATCTAGATATATACTCGGCACTCGTGAAAACATATTCGACATAAAAAATGAGAATATATTTATCGTTTTCGTTTTCATAATATGAAGTGAATTGACTTATAAATGTAGTTGATTTTGTTAGATACATTATAATATTAGAAGAGCGTCGGAGAAACAATCTATCACATTATTCTCAAAATTTAAGAATAAAACATATTTATATAGATATTAATGATCATCATTTAATTAAAAATTTCATAATATTATGCGTGTTTATATCTTTATGCAAGTGCACGATTTTGACGCACTTAACACTTTGCACGTTTGTCACGCCATGAAAATTATTTATTTATTTATTTATTATTTTGTTTATTGTAACATTTAGTTATAACAGATTTTAAAAAGTTTTTGTGACTTTTGATCGCAATCGTTCAACAAAAAAAGTGTGATCGAATGGTAACAATTCAAATGAAGGGACAGGACCGTTGCGACTCTATATAAGCATGTTTTTTTGCAGATTTCGAACACAAGTAGAAAAAACAATTTCACTAGTTTCATCCACAAAACTCCTAAATAGAATCTAACTCAAAGCATTTAGATTTCCTTATTTTGTTCTAAATTTTTTAAAAGATTTGTATAAATTATGCAAGGAGGAAAAAAAAAAGAAGATTTTCTCTCTCTTTTTAGTTAGACAAATGGTATGAAAAACTCCAAAATTTTCTGAACAATATCTACTAGGAGGGATAATAGGAGTAACTCCAGTTAAATCATTTAAGATCAATAAACTGAGACGAGGATAAAATCGTTAATCAAGGCTTGCTATATTTACTTTTTTCTGTTTCAATATTGCAAATAAAACATAAATTCTATAAACACGTTCAGAAAAAGGAAAAAAAAAAAAAAACTTTTTGCATCTTTTTGAAGTACCAAACTCGGTTTAGAAGGAGCCACAAGTTAAGGATGGAAGGTTTCATCATTCACTGCACAACTGATAAATTTACCATCAGCTACAAAATCGACAAGTCAATCTATTACTATATTTCCCTCCCAAAAAGCTTGATACAATCAAATATTTCACTATTTATTCAATTGTAACATAGTTCAGGAAACAAATCATCATCATGCAACCCATTTGCAACACAATTATGTAAAACCACATAATTAACCTCCACAATAAGATGTCAACGATCAAACCCTAGCTAGCCGCAACACAACAACACCGAACAAATGTTATGGCCCCTTCGAAATGAAAATGACAGAGATAATGATCGTGAGCGTAACTGATCCATTTTTCGAGAAAAGGTCTCATCCTCAATATCATGATTCAACCAACGATTCCATTTTTCGAGAAAAGGTCGACCAACGATTCCATATATCGAGGTCGGAATGGGATCGGGTGTTTTCACGTCTCACTACGGTTTGTCTTGAGAAAAGATTGATGAACAAGAAGGAAAATGGAACTATTGGATTTTGTGACTCGCCCGCCCTAAACCAGTGGAAACAAGCTCTAACTATTTGTAAAGTAATCCATCACACACACTTTCTTTTTTCAAGATTATCACGAGTAATTCTATTAGTTTTCAACTTTACTTGGTTTGTCGTCTCGAGATGGCTAATTTTTTTAATTGTGGATAATATATTTAGTTATTTGTATAATTATCAACATTCCTAGTACAACTAATTAGTTATTCTTTTTTGAATCCAAAACTATTATTTTTATCGAAAAATGTATATTGCGCTCAAATTAACGGTCGCTTGCCACATCACTCACAAATAAGTTCTAACAAAATGCAACTTTTGTAGCATGGTTGAAAAATATATTTAGTATTTAGACAAATTTGTTAAAGAGACGCCTGTATAAAACGATGTCTTTTTCGTAAGAAAGGTATTACGAGGTTTAAAGAGTACAGGGAAAACGAATGGGGCTAAAAACCGGTGACAAATCGTTTTTGAAATTGTTAATGGATAAAAAATGATATAAAATTGATACTTTTTACGTGTATATCCGGCATAAATGGAGAATTGATTTAATTAAATAACTTAATACGGAGTGGCGCTATTAGAAAAAACAGAGGATTTGACTTAACCATTGAGCTTTCAAGCTGCAAAATCTAGGATTTATTCAATTTTTTTTGGGTAGAAAGTAAAGAGAGGGAAATCTGGAAAGTCCCGCCTTCATCTTGCTGTTGTTAATGGATTCTGCTTTTGCCCACAAGAAGAGTCTCTCAAACGGTATCGTAATACAAACAAAATACTACATACGTCGTAACTAGGAAACCAAGTAAAGCCATTCCCCTCACAACCGATACCGATCACCTAAAGCCCCTTCTATTTCTCTCTCTCTCTAAAACCCCCTTTTCCATCTCTCTCTAAAACCCCAATTTCTTCCCGATCCCCTTTCTCCAGCTTCTGGGTTCGAACTCGATGGCTATGTATTCGAAGCAATTCAGGACTTTGGAGGTGCTGTGTCATTGGTAAGGTTATATTCTGTTTGTTGGTGACTTGATTTTATGCCATCAGTTTGTTTTGTTTTGATTTGTTTATGTGTTTGTGTGTGTTTTGATGTTTCAGAGATTATTCAACTTGTTTTGAGACTTTTGAGTTTGTGGGTTTTGGTGGGTTTTCTACTTGGGAGAATTTTCTCTTGGATTTTTGGGGTGGATGTGTTGAGATTGGGTTTTGTTTGAGGTTTTTCTGGTAGGGATGAGGGAGGGCTTGAGATCTGGTAAGAAAGTGCCTGAATCGATTTCGGTTGATGGGGATTTGGTTGAGGAGAGTGATATATGTTCTCCAAATATCAAGAATGAGAATGTAGAGATTGACCTGGAAAATGAGCAATGCAATCAAAATGGCGATGGAGTTGGTAAACAGGCTGGTAAAGGAAAGCGTGGAAGAAAACGGAAAAATGTGGAGCCAGCAAAGGGAGCTGATGAGGCCAATTCTGATATAAAGAAAGAGGCCCCTTTAAATAGCAAGCCTGACGATGATGGTGTTCCGACCAGTGTTGATACTAGTATAGATGTGAATAATGTTAGTACAAGTAGGAGAGGAAGAAAGAAAAAAAATGTTCCGAGTCCAGAAACTGGCAATTGTGGCATTGGCGGCAGTGTCAATAAGGAGGATGGGTCGTCGTTGGTTTCAGATTCTACAGTTCCTTCTAGAGATTCTTCTGCTTTTAGCCTGAGAAAAAGTCCCGGGGGGGTAAAATGTGAGCCTGAAGACACGGAAGTTCCTACTGGAAGTGTTGATACCGTCGAATGCAATGGCAAGCTTACGGAAGGTTGTTGGGGGAGGAAACGGAAAAATGATGAGAGGTCTGAATGCAACGAGGATGATGGAGATGGAAGAAAAAAGTTAAGGAATGGTAAAGTGCCCGTCAGTGGAAGAGTATTGCGCTCTAGGAGTGGTTATGATGTGGAAGAGGTTTATATTGAGAAGGACGAAAAAACGGAGAATCTTGTTAGTCCAAAAAATTTAACAGGTCGTCGTGGAAGGCCGCCCAAGAGAATTGGAGCATCATCGGAGTCAAAGGTTGATAACGAGAAGGATGAAAAGCCTCAACGTATTGGCAGACCAAAACAATTAAAAGGTAATCGTGGTAGACCCCGCAAGGATCAGGGGAAAAATAGGGCATCCACTGAGGACAAGAATCAAAAGATTGAAAGTGTGAAGGATGAGAAGCCTGAATGTGTACTCAAACGAAGAAAGCTAAAAGGTCGTCGTGGAAGACCCCCCAAGGTGCACGGGAGAAATGGGGGATTAAGGCTGATGCGGAAAAACGCCATTAACATCCCTATTCTGCCAAAAAATAGAGGAGCATCAAAGATAAAAACTGATAAGAAGCAAATTGTTGTGGAGAATGAGAAAGTCAGTAGTGTGTCAAAGTTGAAGGACACCACTCTGGAAAATAAAGCAGAGGAAATGGGGCGTAGGGAAGAGAAGCAAATGGTCAGAAACCAAATTGTCGATATGCTTGATAAAGCAGGATGGACTGTTGAGTATAGACCAAGGCAAGGCAGAGAGTACTGTGATGCAGTATATGTTGATTGTGAAGGAAGAACTCATTGGTCAGTCACCTTGGCTTACCGGAGGTTGAAAGAGAAAGTAGAAGGAGGGAATGCTGATAGTAAATCACTTTCTGCTTTTACACCGATACCTGAGGAAACATTGAGTAAACTATTTCGGGTGACTGAGAAAGGGAAGAAAGTAAAGGGAGAAGGGAAGAAAGGAAAGAAAACTGTTGGTACGCATGATGAGAAACAGTCATCAATGAAGAATAAAGCTAGCAAGAGCATAGGTGGCTCAAAGTACAAAGCAAAATTGAGTGCTGCATTAAGAGCAGGTGATAAATCTTCAAAAAAGAGAATTAGAGGTACATCGAACGACGAGGAAGATGATTCAGCCGGTTATCCTCACAGTAAAATGTCAAGATCAAAACGAGAAGTTAGAAAAGGTAGAAAGCCATGTCCTCTGTTGGCTCGTAGCTCTGCGAAGGGGTCAGATCCAGACAACAATGGCTGTATACCTTATAATGGGAAGCACAATCTGTTGTCTTGGATGATTGATTTAGGAACAGTTCCTTATGGTGCGAAGGTGAAGTATATGGATGGTGAAAGAGCAAAATTATTGGCGGAGGGAAAAATTACTAGAGATGGAATTCTTTGCAATTGTTGTGACAATATTGTCCCTATGTCAGAGTTTTTGTCCCACACTGGAACTAGTTTGTCTCAAACCTCTCATCCATATAATGATATATATTTAGGGGCTGGAGTTTCTCTTGTACAGTACTTGGAGGATTCATGGAGTAAACAAATGGAGTCCAATCCAGTCAGATTCTTCATTGCTGATGTTGATGGTGAGGACCCCAATGATGATACATGCAACATCTGCGCCGATGGTGGGGATTTAATCTGTTGTGATGGGTGCCCCTCGACATTTCATCAAAGTTGCTTGGATATTGAAGTAAGATTTCGCCATGTTCTTCTTAGTTCTACTGTTCTAGTACCTATACCCTCACTTCCTCTTTTTAGTTCTTGTAAAAAGAATTATGATAAGATGATAGGTCATTTATATTACATTCATCAATAACTTGGATGTCCTTTATTAAAATCAACATATTTAGTATTGGCGGTACACAATGACATCTTTATCTACCGATTTACACTTTTCTGTCTTTTGTGATGCAGAGGTGTCCTTCTGGAGATTGGAGATGCGTATACTGTTTATGCAAATTCTGCAAGACAATCGAGGGAAATATCTCGCTAAGGGCTGAAAATCACACAATTTCATCTACATTGTTTACCTGTCGTTTGTGTGAGGAGAAGTGTATGTATTATTAATATCATAGTTATGAATTTGTTAAGATGTGCCTCCCCTCTTGTCCTTAATTTCATTTTTTTGCATCAAAGGGCTTATTCCTGTTTTGATTATTAACACTATTGCCTATTGTCTATTGTAGTTCACCAACCATGCATCCCAGGGGAGGATACTGTGAAGTTTGATTCCAGCTGTTCATCATTTTGTGGGATTAAATGCCAGAAGGTATAGTGCTAGTTGAGTCAAATAGCATTAACTCATTACTGTTACCTTACTTTTGAATAATGAATATAACTTCTTGTTATTAACCTTTTCAATTGTAAGGCTATACTTGAAGCAAATTAGCAAGGTATGTCTAATGAAGAAAACTTAAACAGATTATATAGATATATGCTGAAATACTTAATTTAATTTTGGTATGCGGTGGCTAGGGTTTTGACCACATTTCGATACACTTTAATAGTATTCTCTTTGATGAAAAGTCAACCAGTTAGGGTAATTGTCCTAGTGGATTGCAGATGATGAATATCATTTAAGAAGGTAAACTTTTGAGTTTCCAATTTCTTATTGTACTGATTTTTGCAAATTGTCTCTGTGGTAATGAAAGCAAAGAGCAGTAATGTGGCATTCATTAAACTATAAACCAACCATTTTTCATTACGAATATTGTAATATTAGTTAACTAGTCAATAAAACCAAATAAAATTATTATATTGCTACTAGTTACTGGTGAGGCATCAGAGATTTGACGTTGAAATTTATGTTAAGTAGTATCTATTATCTTGGTTTTGATATCTTGATTATTTTATCAGCTGGATCATGAATGTCATTTTTTAGGGTAGTTGTTCATGTTAAAGGTCGGAATAATCAAACATACAACTACAGATATGCTAATTTAGAACAACTGATGCGTATATGTCACTTTTGTTGCAACTGCAACCCGTCGTTTGAAATGTATTGGGTGACATCTGTTGAAATAATTTCGAATTTTCATAACAATTCTGAGAACTGTGCATGTCTACTTTTGTATAATATAATTGGCTCTTGATTATGTAATTCTTAAAGGTTTTAATGTGTGATTGACTCATATGGCGAATCAGGATTCTAGAATTCAATTTTGCCTCTTTTTGTACTTTTTTCAGCTTTGTGATTCTAATACCCGTTTCCTACAGCTCTTTGAGCAACTTCATGCTCTACTCGGGGTTAAACATCAAATGGAAGAAGGGTTTTCGTGGACTCTTCTTCAGCATTCAGATGTTAACCCAGATATGTCACTTGATGGTGCTCCAGTTAAGCTTGAAAGCAATGCTAAACTAGCTATTGCATTTTCTATCATGGATGAGTGCTTCTGCCCCATTGTTGATCAGAGAACTGGTGTCAATGTGATTCAGAATGTTGTGTACAGCTGTGGGTAAGCACTACTTAACAGTATTACGCCTTGAATCTTTAAATTATAAAATGTGAAGTGAAGTTCAAAGCAATATGTGTGCTGTCTTGTTTCTTTGAATTGAAGTTCATCCTTTGCAGTTGGGTGTTGTTGATCCAAATTCTTATCTAAATATTTCTCTTAATAGCCATGTTAAATTTAAATAATTATTTATGGACATTGGACAGGACCTTTAAACTGGTCTTTTGAGCTGGTATATTATTTTTAATGTGCCTAATACAGTGAATTAGAGTTGAATTTCAAGGAGAGGGTAAAAATTTAATTAAAGATGGTTGAAATGAAGTTTTAGTTGCACATCTGTGCTTTATATAGTACATTCTAAACAAAGATGTATATAACAAAGATCGATGAATAAGATTGTGTTATGTATATAGAGAGATCAATGACTATGAATGCCTTAAAGTAACAGCATTGAAAGGTTTCCAGTTGGGGTTTATGCCTCCAGGACTCCACCTACTTGCGGAAGAGAGAGTTACGTATCAACTCTCAATCAAACAATCAATCAAGTGGCGGATTCTAAAACATTAAACAGAATTATTTTATTACAATTTACATTTACTTTTGTCGAGTTCTAAAACATTAAACAGAACAGTTGTTTTATTACAATTTACATTTATTTTTGTAGTAGTTGATGCAGTATGAGTAATTGATTGAAAACCTCTTATATTAGCAGTTAGATCCAACATAGTGGTGAAATGTATACATCATGTTTATAAGAACTATACATCATGTTTATAACATCTTAGATCTACTAACAGGAATATTACCCAAATAAATAAATTATGTCGAGTAGACAACTCTAAGTTAGTTTGAGGTACTTCTTCAGGGTGCATTCATTCAATTAATGTTTGACTTCCATTTCAATCAAGTTTTTGTACTGAATATTGTAGTAGTTATTCCCTTCAATATTATATTATCATATGCTTTTATATCACTATTTGTTCCCAAATAAAATATTCAATTTTTTTTCCTTATTTTGTACTGTTTACTGGTGTCTCTCTCTTATTGTTGATTGTTATTAGAGTAGCTGTTGCATATTACAGAACTCTGTTTTTATTTATTTTTCGTGAATAACATTTGTCAATTTTTTTTGGTCAAATTCAAGGAACATGAATCATATGAATAATGTCTATTTTTGAAAAACTAATCTCAGGTCAAACTTCAGTCGGCTGAATTTCAGTGGATTCTTCACCATTATTCTAGAGAGGGATGATGATATAATATCAGCAGCATCTTTAAGGTTATTTCCATTTCAAATCCATTTGCCATCAGAAGAATGGACAGATTCCTTACGTTCTACGAGAATTGACTTTATAATTGTACATTGAGTCACATAATGCGGATTATCATAAATAAAACACACAGAATTACATTTTGTTGCTTGATATCATAATAATAAAGCTTCAAATTTTCAAAACTTTTTTGTTTGCTTTTCAAAATATCTACTCTAATGTCCAGATATTATCATATTTTCCTGTGGATGACTACTAGTATTACTTTTATTAGATGGAGACGTGCAGAATGAATTCTCGGGGCTCTTAATTTATTCCAGATTCAGGTTAATAAAAAATATTGACGAAATTTTAAGATCGTAAGGAGTGAAAGGCTCTTTTAGTGGCCAGTGACAGTCCCTCTTGTACATTGGCTGGGGTTCAACCTTGGCTTAAAATGGGATTGAGATGATGTATGGCCCCTCAAATTAAAAATGGTCGGATATCCTAATGTTATAGAAATACGTCTAATTAATTAATTAATTAAAGTTTATCCTCAGTCCTGTTTCAACAAAATGACTGCAGACTTATAGTGTTGATGTTGAATTGCATATATGTTGTCGGTTTCATATTGAAATATTTGAACTTTTCAAAAGTTTTTGTGGAATATGGTAAGTGGATGACTGTTTACAAGGTTGGAACATATATGCCATGCCTTCAATGTAGATAGAAAGTAATATAGCAATGAAGGATTAACCACGATTAAGTAAAAACATAGTATAGAATGAAGAGTAAGGAAACTAGAGAACTTTCTTGGGTTATCTCATAATCTTTTGTTGTTCACTGTATTTGTTACTTGTATGTCTGTAACATGTGTCTTGCTTCTTGTCATCTGACTGGCGGCTGGGGCACCTAGAGTGATGACATTCGCGTAGTTTCCTTGTTTGGATTAGTGTAGCATAACATTTTCCTACTTCTCTTAATTTGGTATGTTGCATTCAATGGAAATGCATATATTTTCTTCCTGTTTTAGGGTGATTCTGGAGTGAGAATTCTAATACAATTTCACAAACTTTACTACTTTCTGCATAGGTTCCATGGGAATCTGCTAGCAGAGATGCCATTTGTTGGGACTCGGCATATGTATAGGCGTCAAGGGATGTGTCGTCGTCTTCTTACTGCAATTGAGTTGGTATGTTCCGTTTTAAGCTTATATGTTATGTTTAAATAGATATTCCTGTGACAGTTTTGAATCACTTTATACTTGGATAACACTTGATAATCAATAGAAAAGGACTTCTCCCCAAGGTCAACTTTATGTAATTGTTTGTTTGGAAATTCCAAATCCAGCAGTTTGTAGTGTCCAAAGAAGTGTACCTTCTCTTTATATTTTAGATGAATAGTATTCTAAACTGTAAAATTAGTATGAGTTTTCTTTATATCATATTTGGCAACATGATGACTCTAGCTAGCATATAAGTTTGTAGTTAGAATAAGTGTGCTGTTTCTTTTGTTTGTTTGTTTGTTTGTTCCTGTCCTTGGAATTTTCTCCATCCTTGACACCAGTTGTAGTTACCGTATGTGTTTGGCCTGATAACCACCTAGGTTGCAGCTGATGACTAAAAAAAGCTATGATGGTTGTGGATTTTGTACAGTAGAAAAAGTTAATATTAAGAGGTTTGCTTTAATTAATGGCTCTTGGAACTTATAATTGTTTCTATGATGCAGCCTATACGTGATGTGCATTATATATCACTGTACTCAAGCCCTGTTTTCAATTTGTTTACCGTACTCTAATTTTATCTTTTTAATCAGAGTTACCAAATGGAAAATTTGTACTCGGTTGGGTTTTTCCATCAGCTTCATCCAACCAATGTTGTCTTTACACTAACTAAAAAAGTATTATTATTAAAAATTTAACATTCGTCTGATCACCGTAGCTAACCATAGTGAACCATAAGCACCCAATTTCTCCACCACAATCCCCCACCTTGTCCATCCTACACACCACCTTCACCCCATCTCATATCATCTACTTTATCTTCACTGACATCAAACACATGGTGGATATTTTACCAAATCTTGACCTGCTGATCTATCCATGGTTGATTGAATCTGAACCAAATTAAAAACTAGACCATCTCTATCTCAATCTCTACGTCTTTTTCCAGTTAGTCGAACCTACTGTCAAGTTTGAACCATATCAAGATGTGTCCTTGACATCCCTCAACTCATATCAAACTAAGACAAACATGAGTCAGTTAAAATTATTTTCTTATTTTATCTCTGTTTGTCCTCGACAGCATTCATCTCTCACATCAAACTTAGACCAAGATGAGATTCATGATCAAATTTTCTGTTGTTTCACTTCTGTTTGTGTTAGTGCACATTAACTCCGATTGAGTGCTGAAAGTAGGTGGAAATCTGATTTGGATGTTAGTTTTAAGTTTTTACTTTTTGAAATAAATTCTTCAATACAATATGTTGAGGCAATTTAAAGCGAATGGGGGTACTGATCTTGGGTTGTGCTGTCCAGCTGCTAATTGTATGCATGTTTATGATGTAGAGAACTGTTTTCTTTATCTTAAATATGTATTGTTCTATTATTAAGTCAGCATATTCCCTATCAACTCATCAAGAACCCATTTTCACCCCCAAGTCAATTTGCCAAGTTAGCTTTTGCTGTTATTGACATGCATGGACCTAATGGAAGAAACTTAGTTGATAACAATTTTTTGATTCAATAACTCGATTAAAAAAAAGTTCAGTTCAGTACCCAAAGTGAAAATAAGCCTATAGAGTATAGTGACCAAATAAATATTTAAATCCTTTTGTTTGAATAGTATACTTTTTCTTCCTAAATTTGTTTCTCTCATTACTTGTGTAAAAGATTATTACGATCATATGTAGCCACACTGCGTTGTTTTGTATCAATAAAAGCTAAGTTGTTTGTATTTTGAGGTCACCATTTCTTAATCTGTTTTCAGGTTCTTTTTTCTATGGATGTTGAGAAACTGGTGATACCTGCAATCTCTGAACTTTATCAAACATGGACATCTGTTTTTGGTTTCAAGCCCCTTGAAGAATCAAAGAGACGAGAAATGAGACACATGAGTGTGATTGTTTTCCCTGGTACAGATATGTTGGAGAAACCTATACTGAAAGAACAGAGAGCTACATGCAACCTAATTTCAGCTGCAGGTACTTTTTATATGCTTTTTGTTTTTCTTCTATCAGTATTTCTTTTAGTGTGCTGAACTGCATGTGTTTTCATAGTTTGGAAGTCCAGTGACCTTCGCATGGTACGTGAAGCACCAAATAATCCCAATATATCTGGGTCTGATAAGGATGATTCCCATGAGATCATTGTTCAACATCCACATAATGAAACTGTAAATGTTAAATCTTTCTTGTGTCCTGATATGGAATCTTGTCTTGCTCATCTTAGTATGGCTCATGGTAAAGAAGATAACGTAGTTTCTGCTGATTCTGCCAATGATGTTCTTAAACTTGTTGAACAACATTCTCCAGAGAATATAGCTGAATGTCCCAATGCAGTATCTGGTGTTACAACCATTACTTTTAGTAAGAAAAGTGCTGAATGTGACTTTGACTTGAATTGTGAAGACAAGTCTAGTTATGAAGAAGAGGGTAAAGTGGCCATTGATTATGAGCAGAAAAATGAAGTCAAATACTTTAAGCAAGATTGTGACATCCTTGTTGAAGGCTCATTCCGCAGTTCTGTCGAAAATTTGGAACATCCTCTGGACTTAAATCTTGCACCTTGTCATGGTTCTGAGGATTGGACTATATCCTCAGATGCAGAGTGCGGAATCCGAACTCAAAATTCTTCTTGTGGAATAATTAGTGGTGCTTGCTCATCACCAAGAAATAGACAAATAGTTAAAAGTGATTCAGATGCATCTTTTCCTAACAATGGTATCCCTCACCTTTCTTTTGAGGGGTATACTGTTGCTACATTTGAAGCTGAAGCTGTTGCTACATCTGAGCTGAAGCAACTTCCGTGCTCTACTGATGCTTTTCCCAATTTATGTACTGTACTTAATCCTCATTCTTCTTGCCTGATTAATGGATTTCGCAAGCCCTCTGATTTACAATCAGGGGTAGATGATAATATTATTGGGGAAACATCTTCCTGTAACTTAATTCTTGGGGATACCAACGTTACTTCTTCTGAGTCTATTCATGACCAAGAAGTGGATTTTGTTGTTGCTGGAAGTGAATTCGGCTCATCCAAGGCCAATGTTCCTCCAGTTGAGACTCATTTATGCTCCGAACCTCCTAAGCAGTCTGAATTGGGGTTGCAAGTAGATATGTTGATAGCCAATCCCAATGGTTCTAAGCATTTGTGCGAGTCAAGCTCTTGTTCTGGTGTGGATTGTCATACTGCGACCAGTTGTGGTGCACCCGAAGCTCCTGAGGTGATTATACCTTATAAAAGACGCTGTTGATTTTCATATGTATTACATATACAATTGCCTATTGTATTTCTCATGTTCTTCTCCATTTCCAATTCTCCATATCGTCTTATCTTAATTTTTTCCCCTTATAAATACTTTACATAAAGTTTCATCTTACAAGATGCTGGGTATCATATGGCAGGTTGGTCCCTGTCGACTGTTGAGAAGTGGTAATTTGTGCTAAAACTTCACCTTGCTTAGGCATGCCTGAAACTGCTAGAGTTACAATTGCTCGACAGATATTCCATTTGCTAATTGAATTCTTTGATTGGCGTTGGATTCTCATTTGGAGATAAGAAGTGTGTAAATACAGCATTTGCTTGAATATGAGTTTAGGAAAATTTCAACAGGTAGCTAAAGAGCAAACATACTTCAAGCTTTTGACGATCTAAGCATGAACCAAAGATTGTTTATGTTTGTGAATATATTGTACTTGGAAGGGAAAAAAGTATCTTTCTGAGGTATGCATTTTGTTGCAGCTTAGCATTTGTCATTGCTCTTGGTTATATGTATATCATACTATTTCAGCTTATAGCTGTCGATTTATTATAAAATCATTCTGTTACGCAAGTGTTTGTGTAGTTTTAGGTTGCTATATGGATGTCAAGATTGTGGCTATCTGGAGCAACCCCCACGTCCCCACGTCCCCCGACCCCCACCCCCCACTTGCACATGCATAAAAATTGATCAGCATCGTGCGCAAGAAATGCTCCATATTAGTTTTTTATATCCACGAAGAATGTTGAATGCAATCCATATGTAGGGTTTCTCCCAAAAAAAGAAAATCTTGGCCACTTGTCTGCAACTGTTGCTGTCAACAACATTTTAATTCATGTTTATATACATTAATTCTACCTGTTTACTCACTTACGTTCTTTTACACACTTGCAGATGAATTTTGTTGTATCTGACGGTCACACAGAGAAATTCAAATGATCAAATTGCAGGCAAGAGATAATTTCAGAATCTTGACAAGGATTTTCAGTAGAGTTTCAGTGCCGGCACGGGAAAATATTCTTGGTGCCAGATGTTGATAGTAGTGACTTTTCTTTATATCTATCTCTCACAACTTTCAAAAGCCCAAGATACTATTGGGATTTAATATTTTTGTTCTCAGGCATAGGATATTGGCAAATGGCAACTTTAACTTCCTACACCTCTTTAAGTTGTAGTTTTTATGGTCTTCCAAATGCTGATTGTAAATGAAGTGAATTGACATTGGGTAGAGGATTTAATTCCTAGTGTATTTAGAACATTTGCCAACTAGTATATTGTCAGCAACAATTCATTTTGAAATTTGAGGAAGTATCTTTGCTGCTAATGGTACTGTGTTTGTTAAGGTTACAATCTTTAGGTTCATGGTTAAAGGGAAAATTGGTATTTAATGGTATGCAAACTAAAACAAGGGAAAATTGTTTTATTTATGAGTTATATATATATATATATATATATATATATATATATATATATATATAT